>CM075006.1:8003592-8028831 GCA_037576675.1 Pangasius sanitwongsei
CCATATTAAACCCTACGGATTAAGAATGGGATGTCATTAAAGTTCATGTGCATGTAAAGGCAGATGTCCCAAAACTTAGTACAATATAGTGTATAAGCAAATTGTTGACGAGAACCTGTTCCAATCATCCAGACATCTACATTTAGGGCAGAAATATACATTCCAACAGGTCAATGAGCCACAGCACAGGGCAAAAACTACAAAGGAATGGCTTGGTAAAAAAGAGGTTTCGGGTTTTGGAATGGCCGAGTCAAAGTCCTTAAATCCAATTGAAAATCTGTGGCATGACCTGAAAATAGATGTCCACCAACATTCTCCATCTAATTTGGGAGAGTTGGACAAAATCTACATTGAGGAATTTGAGAAAATGCCAAAATCAAAATGTGCAAAGCTCATAGAGACACATCCGAGACAACACACATCTGTAACTGCTACAAAAGGGCAATTCACACCGAGGGGTTAAACACTTATCAATTAAGAAGTTTTTGGATTTGTTTAATTTTCAAATAATTCTGAGGACATCTAAATAATTTATTTCATTTTTTTCTGTATAAAGTCACTTCCAAAGGAGCAGAAAAAATCCCATTCTAATATACTTAAATTTGATATTTGCAATAAAAAGAGAAATAATCACTGGGGTTGAATACTTTCTGGAGGCATGGTAAAAGCCTAAACGAACGAAAACATGCTTTTATTTTAATTGTAATAATTAGGAATAGCAGCCCTGTTTAATGCAAGAAACAAAAACCAAATCATTATTTATTTATTATTTTATAGTGAGAAGTATAATTTTGAGGGAAAAAAAGAGAACATTCAGGATGGTTTTCAGTTTTACTAGGAATGGCCATCTCAACTTACAATGTCAGGCAGTATAATGCTCACAAAAATCACTAACAACCCAACAGCTAAATCTAAGGACCTACAGGCTGTTAACACATTACACGTAAAATTCAAGTCTAAAGATCAACCTTATTAACTCCCTGTGGTACCATGCTGCATTTAAGCAACATACCCATGTTTCACTTATTACAAGCATACATCCTAAAAAATGAATCTATACTTATACTAAAAAAGAGGCAAGTCTCTAAAGAAACTAATAACACTATTTACATTTGTCACATGTCTCTCTGCAACCCATTTTGAATCTTTTTGATGCTGCTTATCATATGCTGCTTTACTGCCTGCCTGCAGAAAAACTCATTTTACCATCAGGAAAAACTGATTAGGTTAATCATTAGTAATGGGTTAGTGTAAATTTTTGTAGGCAATGGGAAATTTTGTAGGTGATTGAAAATTTTGAAAATGTCTATGTTGCCTTGAAGCAACATTGTACCATTATGGAATATATGCATGCCATATTTTGATATTTTGTATTTGGCATATGTTTACAATCATATATACACTATATGGACAAAAGTATTGGGACACCTGACCATTACACTCATATGTACTTGTTGAACATCCCATTCCAAATTTAGTCCCCCGTTGTTGTTATAATAATCTCCACTCTTCTGGGAGGGCTTTCCACTAGATTTTGGAGCATGGCTGTGGGGATTTGTGTTCATTCAGCCACAAAAGCATTAGTGAGGTCCGGCACTGATGTCGAGCAAGGAGGCCTCATGTGCAGTCTGCATTCCTGCTCATCCCAAAGGTGTTCAGTGGGGTCGAGGTCAGGGTTCTGTGCAGGCCACTTGATTTCTTCCACTCAAACCTTGGCAAACCATGTCTTCATGGACCTCACTTTGTGCACAGGTGGACTGTCATGCTGAAACAGATTTGGACTAGACCCTTTAGTTCCAGTGACAGGAAATTGTAATGCTACAGCTTACAAAGAAATCCCATATGATCGTGTGCTTCAAACTTTGTGGCAACAGTTTGGGGAAGAACCACATAAGGGTGTAATGGTCAGGTGTCCACAAACCTTTGACCATATAGTGTACATGTACATACTACTTAAACATGTAATAATTATCATATTATTTCATGTTATGTCATCTTATATCATATATCAGATAACTATGTGGGTGTTAAGTAAAAGCATTGTAAACCAGTGCTAATAAACAATCCAGTGGGTATGCTAAAGCTACAATAAGTAAGCAATCAAAAAAAACAATATGTATGACCAAAATCTAACAGATATGTTTACAAGCCAGTATACATGGACCAAATCCATTATATGTTCTAGCAAACCAGTATAGTTCAAAACCAATGTATGTGCGATTAAGCCCATTCATTTCCCAATAAACCAAGTTATATGCACACAGTAAGTATGAATTATTTCTGGAATGGCACCCCATACTAACCTCAGCAACTAAAAAGAAATCTTTGTCTCTTACAGTTTTTCACATAAAAGCTGCAGCGCACACGCACACACGCACTGATTCCACACAAACACATGTGCACACATGCGCACACACACACACACAGTTTCTCAAATAATTGGTTTGGTTGTGTGAAAAGTGTCTGTGTGTTTCTCTCAGTGGATGTGACTCTGGATCCTGATACAGCTAATCCTGAACTCATCCTGTCTGCTGATGGAAAACAAGTGACACTTGGAGACACACGACAGAAACTCCCTGATACACCACAGAGGTTTACTTATTATCCCTGTGTTGTGGGAAAGCAGAGTTTCTCCTCAGGGAGATTTTATTATGAGGTGCAGGTCCAAGGGAAAAATGAGTGGACATTAGGTGTCGTGAGAGAGGACATTAACAGGAAGGAGTGGATTCCACGGAGTCCTCAGAATGGTTTCTGGACTGTGGGACTGAGGAAAGAGAATAAGTATAAGGCTCATTATGGTCGAGATCATGACGTCCCCCTCACACTGAGAGAGAGGGTGGAGAAGGTGGGGGTGTTTGTGGATTATGAGGAGGGTCTGGTCTCCTTTTATGATGTGGGGTCCAGCTCTCATATCTACTCTTTCACTGATCAGTCTTTCACTGAGAAACTCTATCCATACTTCAGTCCTCGGCACAATGAAGATGGTAAAAATTCAGCACCACTGATCATCACTGCTGTTACTGAATAAATATCTGTTTTATATTCTATAACATTTTAAACTATTTTTTTTAACAGCTGGCTATAATAATCACTTATAAGTTAATTTTATATAAAATAAACATAATAAACTCTGTTAATGGTTTACACATGTAGACTGTATAATGAAGTGTGTTTACATGAACACTAATAATACCATCATTCTCTGATTTCAGCAGTTAAAATCAGATTAAAGGCATTATTAGATGTCTAGAAATTCAATAATGACACATGGATGTTAGTCCAGTTACTGGATCATTCACTGTTTGTGTGGTGATTTCTCTTAGAAACTCTGAAAGAATGTAGATGTCTCACGAAGCTGAGTCAGACACGTCAGTGACGCCACCATCTTGGAAAGCGCAACTTTCCAGCTCTTTCACTTGAGATGAATTTAGAACGTTAACTAACATTTTCTCCACCACTAAGAATCACCACTTATTATAGATGAGGCTCTGACATTGTGTGTGTTTTAGGAGGGATTGTATGGCAGGTATATAGCTGTTAATGAGATGAGTTTACAGTTTAGGATACTGTTTAGTGCTGTTTATTTTCTGATTAACATGATGGCAGTTCTTAGTGAATATTCTTAATATTTGGTAAATGTTCAGTAAGGTTTGTTTTGTGATTGGATGTGTAGATGTATTTGAATTTTTTTTTTTTGTATTCTTACATAATCATACATGAAAATGATTTATTGTTATTAGGATATTATTACAGTTATTTTTAATATGTGGTGTAATCAATCAAAACATCATCTCACTGTATAATCATTTCTGTCCAACTGAACAAAGCCTCAGTGATGAAATTTCCAGGATTTTAAGATAGGATACCATGTACCTTTATTAAATTCAATTTGACACAGCAGCACAAGTAAGAGTAGTAATATCGAAGAAAAGAAAATAATTTAATAAATACCTATACATTGGAAGTAGTATAAAATAACATATAGAAACAGTAGAAACAATAAAATAAATCAGTGTGTATGTAAATATGCTAGAGCTCTATTTGTATATATGCATGTGCAGTATCTGTGAAATGACAGTTAACTGTTGAGCATGTGTGTTTGTGAGATTTAGTCAGTGGAGTGGGAGGTACTGGGTACTGTTGCAACACAGTCAAATTATTAACAAGTTTTAACTCAATCAATATATTAACTTTGCATGTATCTGTGTGTTTGCATTACCTGTGATCTGCAGAAACTGATGATGGCTGCAACACAGAGAATTTTGGGAAAATTAGTTTGATTTGATCAGGTTTATGTAAATTTAGTAGTCCCTTGTAGTTCTGTGTTGTTCTGTGTTTGTCTTATGTAGCACCTTGGTCCTGGAGAAATGTTGTTTTGTTTCACTATGTACTAACTGGCTGTATATGGTTGAAATGACAATAAACTCCACTTGACTTGACTTGAAGGTTAGACCTGCACCTCTCAGGAGGATGCACTGACATATAGTAGTAGTTAGCAACTGTGGCTGATGTGATATTTACTGTTTTGTTCTATTTATGGATGTCTTGTATGAAGAAGGTACAGAATTTTTTATTAAAGATTCCCTGTCCTTATGGAGGTATTTTTGTTGCATAATTTGCAAATACAAATATGAGCATGAATATGGAGGACTTCAAGAAAGTGAGTAATTTAATGTCTCCAGATCCACCATAACCCTGACCAGGATAAAATGTTTACTGAAGATGAATGAATGAATGAAATGATTCACTTCCCTAAAGTCCTCCATGTTAACTTCTCACAACAGTCTCATTCTAGTTCAATTTTCCTATAATTCGCTGGAGCCTACTGAAGTGAACGCACATGAACATCTGAAATTTAAGTGTACTTTCTGTCAACCATCTTGGATTTTGTTAAAAACTTTTGTTAAAAAGTTGTCTCGCCATCTGATTGGCTAGAGCAGACTCAGTGAAAAATACTGCACAAGTTAGTGTGTGAAATCTTTCAGAAATCCACAACTAAATGCAGGCCGCTCCACAAATGCCACATAATGCATAAATGCACATGGAGCGATTTACAAATACAATTTTTCTTAATCCATATCCCACTTTTCTGCAAACTAAGGTCAATGTTCACAAAATAAATAACACAGAGGTCTAAACACTTTTTTTTTTTTTCACTTTTTCAGTGGTTTCACAGAAATGACAAATTACTACATACACCATTTTCTCTAAACACTGCATACACAAGTTTCCAAATCAAATGTCCATGTTTTTAAAACAGTTACACAGCCACCTAAACCCATGATACAGAAATTCAAATGTTAAGTAAGGGAAAAGGAGTAGAGAAGGAGAGAGGAAGAGGTAGAAAGTGATAGGCAGTAGGAAGAGAAGAGCAGAGAAGAGAAGGAAGAAGAGTATAGAGAGCCACCCTAACTGACCATGTTCTCAATCACGGTCTCTCCCTGAGAGAAGCTGGACAGAGAGTTCAGCCTGTTGTAAGCAAATCCACTGTTGCTAATCCACTGTTAATCATTCACACATTCCAGTGAGAAAACAGTGCAACAGTGCTCTGTGATTATTACATTTCTGTATATCTCTGGGTATTTTGGCATGAAGTAGGATGTATTGATGGTCCAATCCAGTCTGTTGTCCAAATGCACCCCCAGCTGCTTGTATGTGCTCACTAACTCCACATCCTCTCCATCAGTGGTGACGGGTGTTAGGTGGGGTCTGGACTAACTATGGCCCAATTTGGACCACTCCTGGGCAACCCAGAAAAATGCTGAGATTGGCTTGTGTTACATTTCAGTGTGCTTGCATTTGTGTGTTCGCTCTCTGCTCTTTTTTTATGGCAGCCCACAGAATCATCTGGTAAAAAGTTGTGAAATTTGGCACAACTTTTTGTTGTTGATTGGGAAGGGTCTAAGGAACATTCTGACCCAATTTGGGCCAAGTGCTGCCAACGCTCTAGCATCATCATCGGGTCAAATGTGGGCCTAATTTGGAAGTATGTTTATGGTCATAGGTTCTGTGTTTGTGTCTAACATTTAAAAGCCAGGTATCCCTGGATTCGCTGGATTCAATTTCCGCCTTATATTATTTTCCACCTTTCTTGGATTTTGTCAAAAACTGTTCTTTTACTACTTCTCCTACAAATTTTGTTCAATCATCCCCAAATTTGGCTGACGTCATCTTCAGAGTACTCCTCACAAAAATTAACAAAAGAATTTTTAATTATCCAAACAGTTTGCCCGTAATGGACCAACGAATCTGAGAGCGAGGCCGCCAAACAGGTTGTGAGGCTGTATCTCAGCAAGGACCTTGCACACTGGTACAAAACTTGGTAGGCATCTTCAGGACCATAACCTGAGGCTATGCAACAGAGTTTGTGACAGCGCCACCTACTGATCAAAGGTAATAATAACATACTGAAAAGGCTTCCATCCAAGTGCCATTTTTGTTCTTCCCCCTCCAAATATTGTCCAATCTTCACCAAATTTGGCTCACATCATCTTGAGACCTGTCTAAACAAAAGTTATCAAAGGAACTCTGATATACAAAATCATTCTCCCATAATGGATTGGCAAATGTGTGAAACTACAAATCATTCTTGAATCCCTTTGCCTATAGTTATGGCTCTGCTTTCCTATGATTGCTTATGCAACAATTGTAGCATGTCTGTGAATGTGTGGCTCACAGAGTCTGGGTCCTTTTCCCCTGAAAATGCTGCTTGCAGCTTTTATTATTATTATTATTAGTAGTAGTAGTAGTAGTAATATTATTATTATTATTATTATTATTATTATTATTATTATTATTATTGTTGTTGTTGTTGTTGTTGTTGTTACCATTTTCCTGTAAAGGAATCCTGAATGTGAGATCAATTTTTTACACTCCCAGTGTTTGATCCTCTCTGAACTTTATTTGATTGGCTGTGTTGTGTGATGAATGTGCATCGGAGAACTTTGTGAAGCTGGGTAAAATGTTAGCTGATCAGAATGATGGTCAGGGTGAGACCATCAAGAAAAAGGACAAAAAGAACAAACTGTTCTGTGGCATGAGCTCTGATAAAGCCATGAAGAAGCATGCAGGAGGAGTAGCAGAGTACAGGTGAGAGAAAGACGAGCAGAGTACTGAATACAGGAGAGAAAAATCAGAATGTAAAGTCATTACACCATGTTTTAACATGTGTAATTTTATCAGGCAGGATATCAGGCAGAATGCATATATATTCTATAATTCCTGTTGTCTTGGGTACCAGTTCGTGGAAATGATTTTCAGTCCTGACTAAGAGCAACTCTTGTTTTAATATTAATTAGACAGGTAGATGTTGACTTACTATGCCTATATAAAACCATACAGTCCTCCCCAGGTCAGCTGCAAGGTCGCCAGCCGGGTACCACCGCTCAATAACATTTCACTACACTATAAAAGATATAGTGTATAAAAAAGCTCACATAATTGGTCACACCCAGTGTGTTATTTTGTTATCTAGTACAAGTTGTGTTCGACTTTCTGTCTTTTATAAAGCTAGCATACCAGGTAGCCCACCACCACAGACTCCTTTCACTGAAACTATACTTATTTTATACTCATATAGTGAAATCATAATGAACTCTTTTTTTTCACTGTTGTTACACAAGCCAACATACCATGTACTAATATATTAATTTAGGTGGTAAAACTTGCCAGAGATGGCCAGAGTAAAACCTGTGAATTTAAAAGTCCAGTTTAGTTCTCACAGCTTTTCCTACAGTAGTGTTATGGTTGTTGCTTGCATGGCTAAGAGAAATTCACCTGCTTAGCTTTCATATAAAGACTTAACTGTATGGTTTGGCTTGAAAATATCTTGAGAATTTTAAAAAATGTTATCTTTCCTAGTAGTGTTTTTTCAATTAATTTCTCCAGAGAATATTCAAGATAGAAAGTCTTGTGATTTCTTCCATTTATTTTAGTAACTACTTTATTAATTACTTTATTAAAACTGGAAGAAAACTCAGACAGTATTTATTTTCATTTCACATCATTTAGTGTAATTAATGACTTATAAAAGAAAATGGGAGGATGAGAATGTGCGTTGATCTGCAGGAGCCCAATAAGGCCATTGTAGCATATGGAGGAGCTTCTTGCTGCCTTGTCAGGCGCAACAGTTTTTTCCACCATTGACCTGGAAAACACTTACATCAGGTCCTTCTCCATCCAGATAGCCATGACCTCACAGCCTTTATCACACGTGACATGTTGTTCCTTTTTTGCCAGGTCCCGAATGGACTCACATCGGCTCCGTCTGCATTTCAGAAAATGATGTCAATCATACTCAAAGGAGTTCCCAATGTGCAAAATTACTTAGACGACATCATCTGTTTCGGATGTACACATCAGGAACATGATGTTGCTTTGAATGCTGAGCTCAAACGTCTCAGCGAGGCTGACCTACGAATGAATGAGAAAAAGTGCAATTTGTGCCAGTCCTGCTTGCGTTTTCTCGGACACATGGTGAATGGAGAGGGTATCCAGCCTGACGCAGAACACTTGCAAGCGATAACGCAAGCCCCAGGCCCGACTGGTGTTATCAGTCTGTGCGCTTTCCTCGGTATGTTGTCCTGGTATAACAAGCTCATACCTAATCACGCCACTCTAGCTTAGCCGTTGCGTGCATGCCTACACCAGGGTTCCAAATCTGAATTTGTTAGTTGATTGTAATTAACTGCGAAGTTAAGAAAAGCGCATAGAGAGAGGAAACATTTTACGTTTTGGGGGATGTTGTGTTTACATGGGATGTTATATATTGAACGCTAGGGGGAGATATAGGACTAGATAGGAAGAAAGGAGCGTAGAGCAAGAACGCATGAGGAAGTGAGTGTACTGAGTGTACTGTTTTGTATTCTTTTCTTTTTTTTCCTAAGAACTTTATTGAACAGTAAGAAACGTTCTTTATAAACATAAATGGCCTGGTACAATATTAAATATTTTTATCCAGACAACAGAGACACACCATAAAAAAATCACACGTAAAACAAAGGGTAGTAAATAACAGTTAATTACATTAATTACAAAAAAAAGGAAAAAAGAAAGACAAAACGAAAAAGGAGATCTAGGGATTCTCTGCAAGTTTAAGTTCCTCTAGTAAGTTGCAGAGTTTCAGGGCATTCGTCTTCTCCATTAATTTCAGTGATAAATAATGACACAGCTCCTTGTGAAATATGTAGAAATTCGGTTGTGTTTTTAGGAATCTATTCTTGTGTAAAAATAACTTTCCAAGAATAATAATTATGTTAATCGCTAAGTCGTGTGTTTCATCTTTCATAAATATACCAAAGATCATGTTTTCTTTTGTTAATTCAGATAAATTGTCCAATTTAGGACAAAAAGAGTAATGAAAATCTTCCCAGAAGACACTAGCAAGTTTACATTCATAAAATAAATATTCTGTTGTTTCAATCCGTTCACAAAATGAGCAGTTGTTACACAGATAGCAACAAATCTGGGCGAGCTCTTGCTTACTTTAGGCCCTTCTGGTTTAATACTGGCACAGTTTTTTTTTCACAGTATTGTGTGAAACAGCATTAGGCTGAGCTCTGGCATGAGTTTGCAGCTTAAGGGCCATTCAAGGGGAGTGGGCCGTGGTGGTATGTAGGCCTAAATTCAACCGGATAAGGCCCACAACCAATTTTGCTATCTAGACCAAATCGACGTCTTAAAAATTCTCCGTAAGGATATACTCCGTTAAGAATTTTAAAGTGGACTTCCTTTGCCTTTGGTACGATTGGAAATTTAAAATATTTTTTTCTTAATTTGTTAGCTTCATCATTGGAACAATATTGAAAAATTGAGTTTTTGTTTGAAGAATATGGATATAATTCCTTGACAAAGGTTTTCTGGATTGTGGTGTTGGGCAATTTTAGATTAGTGAGAGCAATCCAATTCACCAAAAGTTTAGGAAGATGAGGATTTACATTACTTTGATATAAGTTATAAGACATCTAAATTATAGATTGTGGGGTTGCTTTGATAACAATATTGTACTGTTTTCATTCATTTAGCTTAAATTTGGAACAAATTTTGAACAATAGAGATGTCTCTTTGAGACCACAAATTCAACTAAGATTTACATTTATCTATATTCTTCCAAATATTGAGATTAATTAGTGTGTTATTATCCTTTGTAATGTGTATGCCTATGTATTTAAGGTTGTGGCTGAGTTAATAGGAATATTATGAATTGTCAACAGTAATTCACATTTTTTAAAGTTTAATTTTAAGCCAGATACCCTAGAAAAATGTTCTATTGTTTTGAGGGTTTTTGGAACTTGGTTACTATTTTTCATGAATATGGTTGTGTCATCTGCCAGTTGGCTGATTGCCAGCTATTTGCCTAACACTGTCAATTTTTCAAAACCTGAGTTTTTTATAAGAATGGAGAGCATTTCCGCTGCAGCGATAAAGAGCAAGGGAGAGATGTGACAACCTTGTTTAATTCCTTTATCAACTGAAAATCTTGGACACCTACCTTGTGGTAATAAATCTGTGCTATTAGTGTCCTTATAAAGTAATTTAACCAAATTTATAACGTTTTCTCCTAATCCAAACAATTCAGTTTGTGTTCAATCGTATCAAAGTCTTTAAAAAATCTAAAAATAAAATAATTTAAAAACTTTCAAAAATCCTGACTGTGTATCCTGAGATAATTTGTGTAATCCCAGTTTTTTTATCTGTTGGCATAAATATGATTTAAAATTTTATAGTCAAGCAGGGTTATGGGTCTAGGATTGTCTATTAATTTTGGATCTTTTCCAGGTTTGAGGATGAGACTGATGATCCCTTGCTTCAGTGGTAGTAGGAAGAGTGTGAATTTCAGATATTTCTTTTAACACACGGAGAATAAGATCTTTAAGATATTCCCAGAAATGCCTATAGAAATGACTTGTTAGACCGTCTGAACCCGGAGATTCGTCTAAGGATAAGCATAACATGGCTTTTTCCAATTCATCCATACTGATGTCTGCATCACATACATTTTTAAACTCTCATAAACTTTAGGAATCCATTCCTTAATGTGCTCAAAGAAAGAATCAGCATCTTTGTATGAATAAGAGGAGGAATACAGCTTACTATAGAAATGGAAGATTTCCTTAGAAATCTTATCAGGATCCGTACATTCTTGATTATTAATTAACAGTGCCTTTATAGCATTCCACTCTTTTCTCTTTTTTTTCCAGTCTATGCTGAACTCCTTTCACTCTCCTCTATCCACTTTACCCTTGATCTTATATATGCTCCTTTGGCTTTATTAATGTAAATGTTGTCTAGCAAGCTTTGTAGGAGAAAAAGTTTTTGTTTGTTATTTTCACTTAATGAAGATTTAATACAAATACCATTTATTTTTTTAATGATTCCCATGTCTTCTTTTATTTTTACTAGCCCAGCTTAATAATTTACCATTTAATATGGAGATCTGATGTGCTTTATATAATAAATATTCCCATTTCTCTCTATATGTTGGAAAATTTGAATCTTCAGTTATATCATTGATTGCTGCTATAACTTCTTGACAAAAGGGTTCACTTTTTAGGAGATTTGAATTAAATTTCCAGTATCCTTTTTTCCTTAGACAAGTGTTTGAAGGTTTAGGAATAGGTTTAACCATACAGTGATCTGTTTGAGGTGCTACAGAAGCTATTGAGTATGACTCAAGTTTGACTCAAGCCTGTTTTCAGACACTAACTAAAAATCTATTCTGGATTTGATTGATCCATCAGGTTTAAAGCAGGTGAAAATTTGGGTACCAGGGTTTTTAGTGCAACATGCATCTTTCAGTTTAAACACACACAAAATACAAAATATAAAAACATACAAAAATCAAGCAATACAGGATTGTAATGATGTCTCTGATATTTTGAAGGAGTTCTATCAAGCCATTCATCCATCACCATATTAAAATCACCTCCAAATATAAAATCTTCAGTAGGATAACTTTGACATACATCCTTTACAGCCTTTGTAATTTCGATAATCATAGTTTTTTTTTTTGGTTACGGTTGTTATACCCATACGTATTCCCTAGAATCAGAAAATTATCATTTACTTCAAAGGCACAAATTATCCAATGACCATCAGTATCCCTGTTAGTGGTTAAAATTTTCCCAGGGAAATTGTTTAAAAGTATAGCAATGTCTGCTGACCTGTTCGTACCATGACAAAAAAGTATTTTGTCTCCCCCACTGGTTTGACCAGAATTTTTCAGCCATGTCGTTAGAATGAGTTTCTTGGAGAAGAAAACATTGTGCTTTTTCATTTTTACAAAAAATGAAAATTTATTTTCTTTTAACAGAACTTCTTGTGTTAAGTGTTAACATTAGTGTTAAGTGAAATATAAGAGAACGTAGGGTTAGAGAAAGACATATAAAATGGGAATATAAATTAAAAGTAAAAATTTAAGGGTATTAGTTTTTTTGGAATTAAATACTGCTGCATAGCCCCTGACACTACTGAATACAGTAAAATTTACTATTAAGCAAACATTCTTGTCCTTATATCAAAGAATGTATCTAAAGTGAACATACACTTCCATAACCCAGCATCAACCCACCAGATGTGCAAAAAACATATTCCGGGAGAGCAAATCTTCATGCGAAAAGAGGTAAGTAGTTAAATGAACTAATGTAAAGTTAGCGCAAACTGAAATTTAATCTGTTTTACTCTTTCCTGACCTTCAGACTGAGATCCCTTTAAAGTATAACATTTCTTTTTAACTACAACACAGAATAATAACATTTGAACATTGTTATGGTTATCGAAAAGAACCTCTAAAAAATGAGTGTTAACACAGAACCTCTGAGATATGACTCTTAAATGTCTGAGAGTGTGAAATAAATGACATGTTGCCTTTAGCCTGTCTAATCCAGAATAACCCTGTTATCAGTGTAGCCCTCATATCCTCTGTAGTACACATTCTTTGCTTGCTCTATCTTCAGCCATGCAGCTGCACGAGCCTCTCTGTCAGCTTTGCAGAAGTCTTGTTTGACGTGAATCCCCAAGTCTTTGCAGATCGTGGAGTTTTTGGACAGCTTCCAGATGGTATCCCGGTGGTATCTCATGGTGAACTGGATGATGACCTGGCACTGTCTCTCCTCCTCTTTTTTTCCTAATGCCGTAAACAGTATCAACCACAGTTTCCATCGATGTATCCCACTGCAGTCCTATTTTGGACAGGATATTCATGACAATGTCTTGGATGTGTTTGTCATCTTTTTCTTTCAAACCATGATCTCTTGTCCAGCCTCTATTGTACTGCTCCAACTCCCTTACTTTTCCTTTCAGCTTCTCTTTTTCCTTCATGAGATGGGGCATTTCTTTTTATATTGTTTGTATCTTGACTTTGCAATCTTTAATCTTAGTGGCAGTTGAGAGTTTTCTTTCAACTGGTCACCAAAGTTGTCAATTTTGAGGTTGATTTTTCTATAGCTTCAACAAGAGTCGCATTTGGGACTTCAGTCGGTTCCTGTGAGGTTTTGACCTTTGAAGGTGGTGCTGTAATTTTCATTGGAGTGTCAAGTTTTTCTCTTCATACCGCTGCTGGTTGTAACATCCATCTGCGAGTAGTCATGGTCCCTCATGTTTGCTTGGCCTGAGGTTGCACCTAGCCCACATTTGGTCTTTCTGCTCGGCATGTCAGGGTGAAAGTGCATTTAGGTTCTAATTTGTACTTTGAGATGTTCTAATCACTTATTCAAATGTTCACTTTACTGTTTTTAATCTTGTTTAACTGATAAAATTGAGGTTTTCAAGTAGATCTCTGGGCAGTTGAGCGAGAGCTTAAAGACGACTGCTTGCCCGGTCCGCCATCTTGCCAAACTCTAAGTGTACTGAAACAAGAGGGTTCAGTCTGGATTAAAGGTTGACGACTCCAAGGGATTCTTGGGCCATCCTGTCTTTTATTGCACATTAAGTTCAACCCGCAGCACAACAGCAGTGTTACAGCAGTCTGGTGTAAAATTAACTTAATTAACTTACTTGAGTTTCATGAACAGATGAGGAGGTGCGAGAGCTGGAAAGACTAAAGGACTAAAGCTCTGCTGCAGCACTATTTAGGAAGAGATGAAGTGAGTGCTACAATCTTACTGACACTGCTATAAGCAGCCAGTTGAATGGCATTGTGGGTGATGCAGAATATTAATAAAAGTTAAATCACCAACATAAAATATAAATAAAGAAAAACAACTTGGACTTTCATTTCAAAATAAATCTTGAACGCCACTGAAGATCACATGATAATCTTTATAGATTAACATGCAATTATTCAGGGTGGATTTTTCCTTTAAAAAGCAGTGAGTATTTTAGTATTATATAACTTCAGCCTGTTGCAGCTAGAACCTAAATGAGTCACTTCAAACACACCACCTCACTTCTTATCATGTTTCCTTAAGGTGTGTCTCACAAACGAGCAAAAGCCAAAGAACGCCTGCTGAAAGTGTGAACTTTGGAACAAAGCGCGTTCACTTTTAGTGTTCACTTTTTTCTTCTTACTGAGAAAATATTCATCTTAAAATGAGTGAGTATTTTTATTTTTTTAATTAATTAATTTTTTTATAGAAACGAGATGTTAAATTATGCAAAACAAGTGTAATTTGTAAAGTGTTATCTATCTTGTAAAACAGACTGAAGCAATAATAATAAACTGTCTTTCAGGGATTATGTTTAGTTTTGTGACTCTCATGATTCTCTACAGCTTTATGGAATCTCAGTCAGGTATGGAAAAAAAAAAACCTTCTGTGTGTGTGTGTGTGTGTGTGTTAGGGGGATGTTAGTGAATTCTAAGGTCCTGGGGTTCTGCAAGTTTAGCAGAGTATAAAAGTTGTTTTTCAGAGAACTGATTTCTGTTCCTTCTGTAAACACTGCGTTTAAGCAGCCGCTCTTCCTGAAACCACGGGTAATCTAGCTGCACGTAAATAATCGGGGCGCGGCTTTTAGACACTTAGCGGTAACAGCGCAGAAAGCGGAAAACGGGCGTCCGCGAGCTCCTGCAAAACCAAATCAACTTCCCTTTCTACAGAATGCTACTTTTAAATAAAACAAACAAATAAAGTAACAAAACGAACACACAACACTTAACAGTATTTACACAGACTAAACATTTTTATTTTTACATAAAAATTGATCAAGTTTGAAGAGACGCTATAAAGCATTAAGGAAAATAAAAATTTACAACATAGCTATTTAAAAAACTATCATTATTGCATCAAACTTCAAATTAATTCAATTCAATTTGATTTATATAGTGCTTATAACAATTGTCACAAAGCAGCTTTACAGAAATACATAAATTTTAAATTTATAAATGTATCCCTAATGAGCAAGCCAGAGGCCCCGGTGGCAAGGAAAAACTCCCTGAGACAACATGAAGAAGAAACCATGAGAGGAACCAGACTCAAAAGGAAACCCATCCGCATCTGGGTGATAATGGATAGTGCGATTATAAATAATACCCTTCTATAACTGTGTACTACATGGACAAAAAGTGCAATTGTGTAACCACGAAAATTCATTATAGTTTTCAAGTTAGGTCTATTTTGTTGGAGTTATCAACTGTTCACTGATGGCGACTTGAAAGAAACTGTTTGTGGGAATTGCAGTCCTAAAACTATCATAGCAAACTATTCATATCAATTGGAGTCCAAAGCCATCTTCATGGTTTCTAAGTGGCACCACCCACAGTAATCTCATGTATCTTTAGGCTGTCCTTGTGGGGCGATTGTCAGCAGCAGTGAGTGATTTCCTAGTGATGAGAACTCCAACCAGAAGTAGGGTATCAGGGTGGATCAGCCAGGTCTGGAGAGCAGAAGGGGTCAGGATCACTTACATCTCAGGAGTAGCATGTGTAGCTTGAGAGAGAGATGGAGAGAGAGAGAGAGAGAAACACCGATTATTAGGTAATGGTTATAGACAATGTACATTTTGTGACTCAGTAGGCTAGTTTGATGCATTATTAAAGGGACATTTCAAATTGGTAGATGATAATATCCACTTATATCAGTTCATAGTAAGGTACTCTATGCACCGAATAAACATGTATTAGAAAAGTTAGCATATTTTGACTTCAAGTTTAAAAGAACAATGAATCAAATTGAGCCAAGAGAAGTTTATCCTACTACAGAATGCTCATTTCACAGAGCATACAAAAAATCTTGTTTAAACCTTGATTGCCTTGACAATGACCGGTTTGGTAGTTTATTACAAACAGGAACAATGTTGCTAACTCCAGATTTAAATAAAAATCATTCAATATTTCAATTAGTTACATTTATTACACATTTTTATTTTTAAATACTAGTATTTATATACTATTTATGTATTATGGATTAAGTATTAACCAATTGGATTAACCAATAGTCAATGCTGTAATGCTGATATTAATAAGATGTAGCATTGTGTAGCATTGGCTCCTCACAGCTCCAGGGTACGATCTTGAGCTTTGGTGATTTGGCTATGCTAAAGTGTGTGGGGGAGCCTGTGACAAAGCCTACAATATATCCTGTCAATATGAGTGGTGTTAGGGGTGCCAGAAACAATATACCATGAGATAGGCATAGGTTGACTGAATGTAGCATAGCCAATCCACCTACCTGTATGTTTTTGGACAGTGGGAGAAAATCCACACCCCCAAGAACCCAAAGGAAACCCACATTAACATGTGAAACTCTGAGAAGAAAATAACTCAAGCTCAGGATCAGACCCAGGAACCTGGTGCTGTAAGGTACTAATGTGAACCGCTGCACCACTGTGAATCCTCTATTAATATATAATAGTTAATCACTTGAAATCAGCATTTTATAGTAGATTAAACTTGTCTTGGCTCAATTCGATTGACTGATCTTTTAGATTTAAAGGCAAAATACAGCAACGTTCAACAGTAAAATTTTTTTACAAATTTTCAGCATACTGTAGCTCATGGCAAACTGATGTGAGTGTGTTTAATCATCTACCAATTTGAATTGTCCATTTTATAACGAATTAAAATATATTAAATTATAAAGAGTCCCGGCTCTGTTGAAATTAACAGATCATGTGAATTTGAATTGCAATTAGTACAAAATTCTACAGTACATTTTATTCATTTTTATTCTGAACATAGAGTAGCTCACTGCATGGGGCTGATCATTTACCAATTTGAAATGTCCCTTTTAAAATGCATTAAAAAATAACCAACTGGTTCAATTATATTGACAGATCCAGTGATTTTGAAGAGCAATTACTGCAATTCTACAGTAAAATTAATTCATCTTTATTCTGAGCATAGGTTACTATGAACTGATGTGAAGGGCTTTGATTATAATAATAACAACAACAACAACAACAACAATAATAATAATTTTAAAATGTTTTTAGTAAATGTATTTTAATTTGGCTTAATACCCACTGAGCAAAGATACATCCAAAAGACGTCCCCTGAGGAGCCAAAATGAAGGTTTTATGACATTTTTATGATGTCCACAGGACCTCTGTACAAGGTTAATAATTAGTTCAGATGTGGTCATTGTGGAAATATTTTCAGCATCTTATAACATCAACTGCAGACTCATTTTAGACATCATTTATACTGCTTCTGGACCAAAAACAGTCTCACCCTGCATTCAATTAAAACTCACTTTTATTTCAGTGTAATTTCCAACTCTACAGACACGTGTGTGTGTGCGCGTCCAAAAATCAAACAAATGAAACAAACGTGAAACTTAACTCACGCTGCAGTGGATAACAATTAACAAATAAACAACAATCCACCTAGCGCATGCGCTTCAGACGCCGTTTTTATAGAAGAGGTTCTTTAAAGTTCATATTCACAGCTGTAACATTGAGCTCGTTTAGCTCGTTTCTGGTTGATTTAACATGAGCGTCATGCAGGACGGCTAACGTACTAGATAACTAACTTAGCACCCACGTTTGTAGCTAGCTAACATTAACCCTTAGTTATTAGTTATTTATACAATGCTTGTTCAATTGCTTCTGCTAACGTTACAGTTGTGAATATTTTCTTATGCTATGGCAGTTTTAAAAACTAATGCCGGTTAGCTCCTAACGCTAACTATGACTGAAACCAGTGTTTAGCTAACATTAGCTAGTTACCATGAGAGGACAATTAAGCTAGCTTAGATGGTAACGCTAACTAGCCACAGCAGGTTGAAGTTGGTTTACAAAGAAAGACAAAAAGCTAACACTAAGCAAATTCATAAACATAACCTAAGATTAACTTAGCAGACCTTACCTTAGTCGTGTTCAGCTTGCTCGATGGGTCGCTGGCTGTAACACGGTCCTTGCAAGAGCAGCACTTCACCTGCGCTACAAGCAGCGAGGAAGCGAGTGGCGCCGCCGGCAGCACCACGCAGATAAACACGCACAGCTGCAGGAACAGTTACTACAGTTATGATTATCAGTACATTCGCTAATGATTATTTCGGACGGCGTTACATGGTTGCCTGTCGTAGCATAGCATTTTTTCCCCAATTCAGTTCAGTTCAGAGGAGCTTTATTGGCAGGGAAGTTTCAAGAACAACTGCCAAAGCATCAAACAATTTGTCTAAATATTTGGACCGTACACAATAACAGCAATTTGTACATAATGCTAGGACAGGCAACCACTCACTACAGCTGACACTAGCTGCGTTTACATGGACACTAATAATCCGATCGTAATTAGACTAGAAGCACAATCAGATTTAAAAAGTCACATGTAAACACTTCATCGGAATGAAAATGAAACCAGATGGTTCTGCGCATGTGCAATGACGTACAACTCACGTAATGACGCATATATATATATATATATATATATAACACATAGTTTGCATGTACTTTATAAAATTACCTTCATAAATGCAGTTTTAAATCAAGTATGATTTACTCTTAATTATTTATTATTACATCTGAATTGTTTTTAATTATTTTGGATAAATACTTTTAAAATAAATCATATTAATAATTAATTGGCTTACCATAATTTGTGATCGACAACTGCTTGCAAAACGTAAGACGGCCAGCCTTTCCGGTTTACAAAATCTTTGTACCCATCTGAAGGAGGAAGGATTGGTACAATGTGTGCCGTCTCTAAGTCCCGTTATTTGAGGAATGTTGTGCATTTCCTGAATCCTCCGGGCGATCTCCACTGCTTCTTCCTCATTTGGGACTCGGATCAGCTGCTTTATCGGCCCTCTCACCATGCCCTTTCTTGACCGTGCTCTTATGGACGCCAAACTGATTGGAGATCACACGGTATTCTGCACAGCTGCCGAGTTTATACAGTACAACTGCGACTCGCATCGTCAGCGGTACTGGGGCTCTGACCGTAGCCTCACCAGGTGCCATGTTCCCCTCCACCATTGAGCATAGTGTCATAAATGACTGTCGTGTCATCCTAAAATTCTCCTTTCACTCCTCGTCTGTGAAGTGGTGCAAGACGCCGTTGTCCCACCAGTCCTTGCTTCGGACCCTCATCCACAGACGCCTTGTTCTGGGCTCGGGAAGGAGCATTTTAATTGCTTGATAAATACACGCAGTACTGCACAAAACATCACGCGCTCGTCGTCTTCTAGTTAGCAGATGAAATAGGCAAATGTTAAGTCTGCTTTTTAAAAAGAAAAAAGAAGCAATGGCAAGAGAGTGGCTGCTGGTATCTGCATGTTGGAAGGGCGGGAAACGTGTATTCGTGCACTGTGCGCATGTCAGAAGATCAAATCCGATCCTGTCATGTAAACGCGCATATCAACCCGATTACTTTATTCAGCGTTCTTGTAAACACTGCGATCGGATTAATCAATCTGATTGATTTCATTCCGATTGAAACAAAAAGTGTCCGTGTAAACGTGACTACTGACAACTTCTGAACTGAATTGTCAATCCATGTGTCGATTTCCTGCACCTCATTGCACGTCCACAGACGTCCAAAAAAAAAAAATCCCTAACCAGAAGTCCAAGAGGGGTCTTAATCAGACTCCCAGATACTGAACCTGATTTGCACAGACACGGTCCTGGAGCGACGCAGTACAGACAGGATCCACACGCCTGGAGTTTGCTGGGTGACGCCTCTTTCAACCTGATTGATTTTGCCCATTTAAAAAAAAAAAAAAAAAAGTAAAAGATGATGCAAAAATGTTTAGTCTGTATAGTCATAAATACTGTGATTTGTTGGGTGTTCGTTTTGTTACTTGTTTATTTAAAAGTATCATTCTGTTGAAAGTTGCTTTGGTTGTGTAGGAGCTCACGGACGCACGCTTTCCTCTTTAGGCGCTATTACCGATAAGTGTCCAAAAGCCGCGCCCCAAATATTTACGTGCAGCTAGATTACCCGTGGTTTCAAGAAGAGCGTCTGCTTAACCGCAGCTGTAAACGGTGGTGGTTGACTCTCTTTAACTGAACCCTGGTGTGTGGAAGATCTCCTCTCTCAGAGCTGAGTAATGTGATTGGCTCAGCAACTGGGGAAAGTGTTGTTATGATCAGCATAGGAGACTCGAAATTGTTCTTGTATACAGGCGAGCAATTTCAACTCAAAACCTGCACTCGAGCTCAAAGAAAGTAAAATAAAAGTGCAGCTGTGTTTGAATGTAAGTGATTCATTATCTCACTTTTGTGGTGTGAGAGTTTACACTGAGAAGATCGCGGGGGGGGGGAACGCGTCTCGCGTCGACCTGCGTGGAGAAAAATCCTCTACACGAACTGCAGCTATTCCTGCATGACGACATGCCTTACATCCAAAAAGCGCTGTTCTTCACAGCTTCAGTGTTGGTACCAAAGCCAGAGCAAAAAAAAAAAAAAAAAAGAAAAAGAAAGAAAAAAGATTTACCTATACTGCCTAATATTATGTGAATCTGTGTGCACAAAGGTGACATGTGGAATTGTGTTTGCCTCGCATCTCCAGGGTTGGGGGCCCCTGTGCGTGCGGCACTTGCATGTTCTCCCCGCGCCTCGGGGGTTTCCTCCCCCAGTCCAAAGACATACATTGTTGGCACATTGGTGTTTCTAAATTGTCCGTAGCGTGCGATTGTGCCCTGCAGTGGGTTGGCACCTCGTCCAGGGTGTCACCGCCCTGGGCCCGAAGACCCCTGGGATAGGCTCCGGGCTTCCCACGACCCTGTGTAGGATAAGCAGTACAGAGAATGGATGGAGATTGTGGAAGCGGGGGCGTGGTCGAGCTCCGGTTTGCGAATGGAGGGCGGAGCTGGAGAAGGTAAGGAATGCACACCTGCGGGGAATTCTTCTAACGAGTGCTCTGTGTTGCAGTGAGCTGCGGCGAGGATTAAAAAGGAGAGAGAGAGAGAGAGAGAGAAAGAGAGCGCTAACCAGCACAGAGAAGCGTGCGTGTGCGGTAAAATAAAACCGCTGGAAAGTGAAAGTAAAAGACCAATAAACCACCTCTTGAGTTGTTCCCAAGCCTGCCTCCTGCCTTCTGCCTCCTCATTTCCGCCCGAACTTGGGAGAGTGTTACAGACATATAGAGAGAGAATTATCTGGTTGTGCTGGGAATTTTAGCTACATTTTTTTCTTTTTGAACAGACTGGGATGGGGGAGGAGTGAACTTCCATTGGGGAGTGTCTATAAAATGACAGACAAAATGCTCATGTAAACAAAAAGATCACCCCAGACTGAGGTCATGGCTTAAACAAATTTTTTCCAGGTTATTTGTACTAGTAAAATAAGAACTAATAAAAAAAAAAAAAAAAACTATTACATCTTTAAGAGTTGCTACCTACAACTATTGCCACCTACAATACTAGGCCTGTAAAATAAATAGGCCTCATTAAAATTGCATTAAAATTTTAATTGCTTTAAATAATTAGAAATTCAATTAGCGCTAAACTGTTTGCCTCTTATGCTGCTACAGACTGAGCAAACAGCAGCAGTAGAGCTACACTATGCAAGAATCTGCAGAAGTCAAAATATATATACAAAAATAATTTTGTAAAAAAAAAAAAACATTCATTGTACACCTATACATAAAAATCCATTTGGTCAAATGGTTTAGGAAGCATGTTTTGATGGACATAAATTAAGTAAATTAGTATTACCTGGGACCTTATAGGTCAAAGCACTATTAAATAAGGTCTGTATTGGTATACATTGAAAATATATATTGACATACAGTATTTTTTCCCCCAACAATACAGATAGTTTAAAGGTTTTTGGTCCAGAAGGTCCTCTTGTTGCTGTAGCTGGTGAAGATCTGGTTCTGCCCTGTTTTATCAAACCCAACACCAGCGCTGTGGACATGACAGTGGAGTGGTTCAGACTAGATTTATTGGTGGACTCAGAGGTGCATCTCTATAAGGATCATGAAGACAGAAATGTAAATCAGGCTCAGCCCTACAGAGGAAGAACATCACTGTTTAAAGAGGAGCTACAGAAAGGCAACGCTTCACTCAAACTCACAGCTCTCCGAGTCTCTGATGAAGGAGAATATAAGTGTCTTATTGAGGACAAATCCTGGTTTGATGACATCACTGTTCATGTCACTGTTGAGGGTAGGATCTATTTCTGCACTGAAGTTTAATACAGTGAATGTTATGCCACAATAAACTTTCTTTTCTCATAACATTATTAATGGTTTGTGCGTACATAAACCACTTCAAAACACTCTAGCGAAATCCGTATTTTTCATTGTATTTTTTTTATTTATTTGAGATTGAATGGGAGTTCACTCACTGACTGACTAAATCACAGGTTTTCATCCCTGCTCCTGGAGAACCACCTGCCCTACACAGTATTAGTGTTTTTCCTGCTCTAACACACCTGATTTAACTCAGGAAGTGCTGTTAATTAGCTGATTAGGTGAATCAAGTGTGTTGGGAGAAGGAGAAACACTAAAACATGCAGGACAGAGTACTTCAGGACCAGGGTTAAGAACCTGTGGATTAAAGCATCTCCAGTACAGGAGTCACTCAGACATACACTCACTAGGTGGCGGTGTGCATCTACAACATGGTTCAGTATATCAATAAGTAAAAAAGAAAGATCAAATATATGATTAACATAGAAATAAATTTAAGCTTCAATGATTAAAAAAAATAATATCTACTGCAGTGAACAGTAGATATTCATGACTCATTGTATGATATGATTAGTTTGTGCTTTGTTTTTGTAGGCAGATGTGGAACAAAGGCAGTAGATAGTCTACAGTTATCTGCCTTAAAGTTAATAATTTGATATTGTTCTTTAGGAGCTTAACAACCTATTTACCTGAAAATGCAGTCGCATAACACAAGGCAGTTATACATTACAATATAAGTAGATTTATAATGTAAACTTAATTAATTATTGTTACTGTTACTAACATACTGAGTTGTATTAAAAATGGTAATAGATTTAAACTAAAAATGAGCAGGAAATAATAACCTCTATTTGGAAGGTTACATGACTTACATTTTTTTTAATATTTTGAGATTAAACCTTTATATGATTTCATCTTATTTAAAACAATATTTTTTCTTTAATGACTATAGATCAGGGAAGCCACCCAGTGATCACGATGGAGAGTTATGATAACTCAGGAGGGATTAATCTAGTGTGTGAGTCCAGAGGCTGGAACCCTGAACCTGAGGTTCTGTGGCTGGACAGAGAAGGAGCCACTCTGCCTGCTGAAGATACACAGACACACAGAGACACTGAGGGCTTCAGTGTGAAACGCCGCATCACTGTTTATGATTATAGCGACTCCAACAGATTTTACTGCAGACTTCAACAACAACATCACATGATGGAGGCAGAGGTTATCATTAATGGTAAGTGTCAATGATGAAAAACTCTTAGATTTAGACTGTAACTTTCTACTGTAATCATTACAGATGAGGTGATTAAAGATGAACATGATGAACACACACTATTTTTGCATTAGAGCTTATGCATTATTTTTATTATATCTATGGGTCATTTTGATACAGTTCTGTCTGTAAGAGTGTGTTTTCAGTTATCAGTAATTCTTGTATGGTTTCTGAAATATATCTGTAACACTGTAAACTTGGTTTCATTTTAGGTAAAGTCTTTGGTGTTTGGAAGTGGGTTGTCTGCATTTCAGTTTCAGCATGTCTTACTGCTGTCGGTTTGATAGTAACTGCAGTTATCTGTTACAAGAAAGGTAATATTTAAATTATTTTCCTTCATAACATCTATAGCTTAAATTATACTGCATTTTATACCATAGCTTTAGTCCACAGATTCCCAACTCTGGTCCTGGAGAATCCCCTGTCCTACATATTTAGTGTTTTTCCTGCTCTAACACACTCACTTTAACTCAGGAAGGGCTGAAAATGAGCTCATTATCTGGATCAGGTGTGTTAGAGCACAGAAAACACTAATATGTGTAGGGCAGGGGGTTCTCCAGGACCAGGGTAAAGAACCTGTGCTTTAGTCAGTAGTACACAGGAGTCCAGTTGGCCGTGTTCTCTGTGAAGAGGATGATTTAATTCAGTCCTGTCTCAAACTCTCACCTCTGTCTTTTCATTTATTCACTTCCATTACCACAAGACTTTTTGGAAAAAGTGAAAGGTAATTTCATTAATGAAAGATTTGTGAAAGTATCCAGTCTCACCCTGCATATCAGAACATTACTACATGACAGGAAAGAATCTGCACTGAAGTTCACAGCTCATTTCACTAGAAAAATTTAGAATAGTTATACCTTAAAATGTTAAGTTAAAACTAAATGTCATCAGTGTTGTTTAATTTTAACACATCATTCCAAACTGTCAAAATAACATTAACATTGTCTTTAGTTCCACGTCTGGCTTAAGTCTGCAGCATTATGCAAATCAGCATATTAATAATTTAATACTCCTTTTCTCTCAAATTTTTTTTGAACATTTTAGGCCAATCTGGTGAATAGATAGTGGTTTGTGTAAAATAACAAATAAAATATTTATTAACAAATAGACTGCATAAAATGCAGCTTATATTATGTGAGGCATAATAATCATTTAAACATAATCAAGCTCACAAGCCCACACTACCTCATCTGAAAAAAGTAATTTCCTCTTCATTTCCAATCAGAAGAGGCTACAGTGTTGGAGGAGGGGGAAAAAAAAGATTCTCCTAAGAGAATCCATGAGCTAATATACTAGTGCACTAGTGTACTAGAGCCTCCATTCAGCAGCAATCAGGAGCTGGAAGAGCTGTGAGTAGAGAGCATGTTGTTCTGTCAGCACTACATGCTGTACTGCTGCTAATCCTCCACATAGCCGCGCCAGTGCCACAGTGTGCAGCTCTGATGTTTCTCAGCACAGC
>CM075006.1:8056803-8079384 GCA_037576675.1 Pangasius sanitwongsei
TTTTTCAGCCTAATGATGGCCTCCTTCACTTGCATTGAGATCTCCTTGGACTTCATATTGGTAGCTCCAGTCAAACATCTGCCAAATGCCAACTCAATACCTGATATCAACTCCAGACCTTTTATCTGCTTCATTTGTCTTGAAGTAATGAGAGAATGGACTGCACCTGGTCAATTAACTTCTTGTCAGTCAATTGACCAAATACCTTTGAGCCCCTGAAAATGGAAGTACTTTGCTTAAAATGGCTGTAATTCCAAAGGTATTTGTAATTACCATTCCAATGGTAAATGCCATATTTTTGTGGAACCTCTTAAAATAAAGCTGAAAGTGTACAATTCGATCACATCTTGATTTTTTTTATTTCAAATCCATTGTGGTAGTGTATAAAGGCAAAATCATAAAAACTCTGTCACTGTCCAAATACTTCCGGACCTGACTGTATATCTGGTGTTATGTCCTTATGGTTACTGTAAAAGTAATATAATAAAGGTGTGCCCATCTGTAGATACCTAATACCACTTAATATTTTTATTGAGCTCATCATTACCTTTGAAATGCTCAAATACATAAAATAAAACAATGGATAATATACTGCATATGTATACCAGTGTGCTTTATTGGGTGTAAGAAACAGAGTAAGCTCAGCATGCACAGTGATGTCTACCCAGTAACCATAGTAAGCTGTGAAATTTGAAACACATAAGATTTTAGTGTGCAGAGAAGAAGATAAACATATGAACTGACTGAAAAAAAGAATGTTCACCCTTTTATACACTTCCCTCTTGAAATTGCAGGTTACTGTAATGTAAAAAATGAAACTAAGATAAATCATAAATCAAGTGAAAAGCAAATAGAAATGTTTTAGAGGAAAAAAGAACAAGAAAAAACTTTTGCATGTGACAGTGCTCAGAATTAAGCAATCACATTCAAACTCATGTTCAAAAGTAATTATCATAATTAATTATTATGTCATTATTAATGTGTAATTATTAATTAATTATCAATTACCCATTCTATTCAAGACAACAGAAACGGTCAGTGGAGATCCTCAATCCAGAAGATCAAATACCGCCACACAACACAGACCAAACAAGGACAGATGAAATAAAACATCAAAATAAACTATAATGTGTGTGTGTAATTTCCAGGAGTATAGACAATGTCTGGGGGGAAAATGTAGTGAAAGTGCTATCGGGGTTGTGTGTGCACCCGCTTCTCTGACAACAGAAACAGAGGAGGATGAAATGGAGCATGATTGAGGTAAGTGTATATGTGTTGCCAGTGCTGCTGTTCCCAGAGGTGAAAATTACTTCATCACACGTACACGTGTCATCAATGATGTGATTCAGTTCAGTTCTTTTTGTAGAATTTTCTTGACATTTACTTCGTTTCATCCAACTGCATAAGCCATGGTCTGCAAAGAGCTTACAAAGCATGTACGGGATCTCATTGTTGAAAGGTGTTGATCAGAAGAGAGAAGAATTTCCAAAACATTAGATGTACCATGGAACACCATGAAGGCCATCATCGACCAGTGAAAAAAATGGGGCACCACAGTGACATTACTTAGTACAGGATGTCCCTCCAAATTTGATGAATAGACAAGAGGAAATCTTATCAGGGAGGCTGTGAAGAGACCTACAGCAACATTAAAGGATCTGCAGGAATATCTGACAAGTACTGATTATTCTCTGCATGTGACAACAATCTCCAGTATTCTTCACATGTCTGGGCTATGGGGTAGGGTGGCTAGAAAGAAGCCCTGTCTCACAAAATAAAAAACAAATCAAAGTCTTCCTAAAATTTGCCAAAACGTAAAGGGAATCAAGGATAGCTCCAAATATCAATCTATTTTGGCACAAAACAAGTCTCTGTTATACAGCTGAAGATGAAGAAAAATTTCACGTTCCAGCACAATAACAACCCAAAGCACAAATCCAAGTCAACAAAGGAATTACTGCAGAAGAAAATCAATATCAGAGCCCTGATTTAAATAGTATCAAAAACAAAAGCATTTTTGCAAGGAAGGGTGGAATAAAATGGCAAAATCAAGACGTGCAAAGATGGTAGACTCTTTCCCAAAATGATTGTGTGTGTAAAGCAAATGGTGTAGCTCTGTAGATAGTGATTATAAATTTCGAGAAAAAAAACCCCCAAAAAACAAAAGCCAAAGCCTTTGTGTGGGGATGTAATTTCACATGTATTTCTCATGTATGGATATTATCCACTTTTATTTCTGATGTACAGACATTATTTATTATCAGGAAATTGATTACTTTTAATTTAGATATTTGCTATAAATCCAGATCTTGGAGGCTGTGGAGTATTTTTAAACAAGCATAATCTGGCAACCCTGTCAACTAGCCTGTCTGCTCCTCCTTTACTGAAAATGTTTATAGAGCAAGCATGGGGAAAGAAAAATCCTTCCCATATGGATCTCTATTAGTGCTTGTTGCAGTTCCGCTTTATGATCACAACGTGAAATAACAAAGTGGGGCAGCGCATGCTTCTCTGCAATTGCACAACATTTTGTTCAATCCAATTTTATTTGCATAGCACTTTTAAAAATGGACATTGTCACAAAGCAGCTTTACAGAAATATATATAAAGATATATAAATATATCATTTCTGAATTCATTATAGTTTTAAATTAAAGTCTATTGGACCCAACTGAAGTTATTAACTGTTCAATATCAGGAAGATCAGCTTATATCTGTCAAATAACTAATATATTTTTTTAACATCATTGGTGTCTGAAATGAGGTAATTAGTATTTCTTCGGAATTTAAAATGTATGGAGTTGTAAATCAGGACTTTATGAAGATTAACATTTGTTGAATAAAGTGTGGGACTCTGCCCCACCTGCTAATATGGACGAGCCGCCACTTTATAGATGGTTAATTATTAATAACACATGGTAGAAAGATCACACAATAGAACACACATAGAGCACACAATAAATAGCACATACGATAGACAGAACACACAACTGAACACATGGTAATTAAAAGACACTCGAGAGGGAGCTGCATTTGACGGCGGGGTGTAAGACAGGGACAAGACGGGCACGAGACATGCGCTTTTTGCGACGTTCTTAGTGCAGGCACTCGCACCACAAACGTGAGCGTATTTATATAATGTATACACACACACACACACACACACACACACACACACACACACACACACACACACATTCCAGTGGTTATAAATGATGATCAGATAAAAAGTAACGGTCAACCAAAGGGTCCATATCCCAGAGCAGTGTATATCGATAAGGCGTTTCCGTCTCCTCCGCTCATCATAACAACACAATGACGTTACTCAGCTCTGAGAGAGGAGATCTTCCACACACCAGCGTTCTGTTAAACTGAGTCACAGGCCACCGCTTACACCAGGACCAGAGATCAAAAACACCTTCTACAACTCCAGTAAACGTACAGAAGCCTACAAAACCCCTACAGCACACACACACAGTAGATGTTTTCATACCTGATTGAGATTCCATAAAGCTGAATAGGATCAGGAGAGTCACAAATAAAAACATCCCTGAAAGACAGTTTATTATTATTATTATTATTATTATTATTATTGCACCAGATGCACAATTTAACACATATTGTTTTTAAATTAAAAACTCAAAATACTCACTCACTTCAAGATTTATATTTGCTCAGTAAGAAGACGCTAAAGAAGCTCCTGTGTCCCAAAATCCACGGTTTCAGTTCGTTTTGCTTTTGTTTGTGGAACCCGTTACTTAAATGTGAAACTAAACGCCCTTTTTCCAGATTGATCCATCTGCACTGCTGCAGCCCCACGTCACTGCAGTCTGCTGTAGAAAGGGGAGGAGCTGCTCGATACTCAGCCCGAAGCACGTTTCTGTGGAATGCCGTTTTAGTCACAATTAAATAAATATAAATTGCCTATGAAATATATAATAAATTAAATAAATGCATGAATACATATATAAACGAACCAATGACTATATATACTGTATGATTGGATTCAAAAATGAAGTTGAATTATCTCGGATGACCTCTAGTGGCTGATTGCAGTACAATTTTTAACCTTAATTGATTAACATGTCAGTCAATGAGAAAGACGGCAAACATCCATTTTAATTTACATCTCCACAAATTATTTTTTAGGAATAGTGTTCTGTTACATTCATTTGACCATTTGTATCTCCCCCATATTTCTTTCTTTTTAACAAATGAGTTTTATGGGAGATATTTGGTGATAGATAAAAGGGCGTGGTTGATTGACAGTTTTGGACATGACATTCAAGCTCATAATTTCCAAAACACACCTGAAGCTCTGAACAGTTCTGTAGCAAAGCCATGTTTTATTCTGCTGGAAACTCTTGTAACAGACCCTCAGCAGGGGGCCCTTTCCAGTATGTTGCTCATTTTGGTGTCTAAGCTATCTCGTTGTACTAGTATATAACTAGCAAACGAAAATGAATGAACAAAGTGAAGGCACAAACCAAGGCAACTAACACTAGGTAAATTTCATAATAAATTATTATTAACTTTATGATCTTAGCTAACACTTGAAATATCTTGGTAAGGTTATCCAGTGACTCCACCAACAAAATAACATGCATGCTCATGCAGGGTCCATCACTAATATGGACAGATGAGAGGCTGACCAATTGTCCACTAAGCCATATCTATTGTGTCTATATATCTGTGTATTGTATCTATATGTCTAAAGTATATAGAGAGACAAACCTTATAAACTCCTTATAAGCTCCTTGATTTCGTGTAAGAACTTAAAATATAACCTGCATGCACAATAACCTATAATACAATTTATTTACATTTCTCTACAGAAAGGATTTTGCAGGGTTTTTTAAGATTGTTTTTTTTTTTTGCCTTTATTATGATAGGACAGTTTAGAACTGACAGGAAGCGAGGTTGAAAGAGAGAGGTGGGCAGGATCGGGAAAGGTCCTCGAGCCAGGATTCGAACTCAAGACACCCACTGCGCACGGAGCTGTATGTAAGCTTTTGAAGGTTTTAATAAAATGTTATTTATCAACAGATCAACGGTAATCCTCTGCAAACTTCACAGTTCGACTGTCAGCAAACTTCGGCTGTGCGTCTTGCATCATCAGCCCGGAACTAAAGTTCGATTCAGTTCGGTCACTATCTAAATCACTATTGTGATTTACATTTGTGTCAGAGACTTTCAACCGTGGAATTGCTGTTTTGTTCTGGAGAAATGGTGAGTGCTTTCTTTAATTGCTATTCATATACGCTGATATGATATTATAATGCCAATATGCACTGTGGCCTGGCCCCTTGTTAGCAAATTAGCCAGGTACATGTGTTAGCCAGGTACATGTGAACCAGCCATCTTGCCAGCTCAGATCTAGAATTAGTTAAGCCAGGAACACACTACACGACTGTAAGGATGATTATGAATGTAATTTGATACTTACAACTGATCACACCCAAACGCATTAGAGCCAATTGCATTCAGTCGGTGTTTACAGTCAGCATTTAAAATCATAAATGTGTTCAGTTCAGTCTTACAATGTTTCAGCTAGTCGTTAAGTGTGTCCCTAGCTTTAGGTTGCATATCAGTATTTATGATTTGTTATGCCTCCTATTCAGATCATTACTACACTACATTACTAACTGTTGATCATATTTCAGTAACTATACAAGCATGTTTTGGAGAAGCATGATTTGTTTCATATTTTGTTTAACTAATAGTTATTTTCACCTGTTAGGAAATGTAATGTCAAGACCAGTAGTTGTTAGCAACTCACTGCAATGACACAAAAGAAATACAAGTTAAGAATCGAAAAGGAGTCACCAAAACAACAGTAGAAGCAGAATGTGTCCGTCAAATTGAAATTTTTGTGTCAAATGCAAACACCAGACTGAAAAGAAATCAAAATAAACAAGGAGACTGAATTGTATAAATACTTTGAATGAAATAAAAGATTAACTTCTACATGAACTTTGTGAGAACTTTTAGATCACAGTGAACTCACACTAAACTAAGAGAATGAGTTTAACACAGTGATATGACAGTGGTCTCACATGGTGAACTCACAGTATGAGCACACAGTGAGTGCGCTGTGACCTCACATTGACCATAGTATGAGCACACAGTGAGTGCGCTGGGCGGTTACACTTTTAGCTCGCTGTGACCTCACAATGTGACCACATCATGAGTATCCTGGGAGCTCACTGTGAGATCAAATTGTTGACTGGGTAGTTAACCCACAGTAGCGACGCTACATTTTTTAGTAGCATGACAGTAGCTCTGCTACTGTAAAAATAGTGTAGCTTTTCCAGTATCGAGTTACTTTTTCAAACGAGTGGCAATAGCACGACCAGTCGCTACATTTTTTTTTTGTCCAATTATAACGGTCCTTCTCATTGCAAATCCGCGGTGCTTGCTTGCTTCACAGGAATTAAGAGCCTCATCGTAGCTCACATGGTTAGGAAGAGACCTGATGGACACAGAAAGCGACCAACCACCGTTTGTCACATGACGTATGGGGCAGGTAAATGATAATACCATAAATTAACACTGGAGTTTATTTCCTGATACAGAGAATATTACTGGCGCTTTGTTGTTAATAGGCAACACACCACAATATTTACATTTACTTACAAATAAAATAACATAATGCAATAAGTTTATCAGTGCATGCCGAGGGATTTATTTTATGTTCTGAATACAGCAGTCTGACTGTATCTCGTTTAAGGGAGCAGCAAGAGAAAACGTTCTTATCTTAACTTATTTATTATTTATTATTTTTCCATGACTAATTAATTAATCAGTGGTCTGGCCTATTGGAAGTATCGATTTCATCTAATAAAAAATCTTACACCTTTATATGTAATCTTTGCAATCCAAAGTTTAAAGTATAGTTGACGTCCAAGAGTTCAAGCACAAATTTAAGGACTCAATATAGAAATGAGTGTGATTGTCATTTTAAATTGATAAGTAGTCTAATGTACACATTATTTAAAATTAGGAGGCTATATTTCTAGATTTAATTACATTATATTGTTATTATTGTTATTACTATTAGTATCATTAAATTCAATATTTTATAATTATAATTTATAAGTTCAGTACTGGTGTTCCTGCTAGTGCTGCATGTGAGCGGTTGTTCACTGTTGGAAAAGACATTTTCCTGCCAAAACGCAACCGTCTCTCAGACGGTAGTTTTGAGAGACTACTCCTGTTGAATTAATAGGCCCTTCTGCTCCAATTTACTGTAATTTGTTTGATTACAATTTTATTCTTGCACTGGTTTGGGCAGAAATTGTTGCACACTTGTTGTTTAAATATACAGTATCTCACTTTGAGCTTGAATTTGACATACACTGCTTCGCTTAAATCTCTCACTTTCAGTATGAAATACAGTTTGAGTATTAATTGTATCTTTGGATGGTGTATAAATAAAATAATACTCTATAAACTAACTGTTTAACTGCTTCAAACTATGAGTAGTTTGTAGTTTGAAAAGCTATAGTTTGAAAGTAGCTTCCCCAACACTGAATCCTACAAACATTCAACCACTCATTCTTGAGATATAACAAACATCTTGGACAAAAATTATAAAAATCTTGGACAGACGCACAGACGGGTGGACAACCTGAAAACATGAGGCCTCCTCTGCCAGAGGTATAGGCATAACACACAGGACAATAAATACACAGGACAGTGCACTTTAACTAAATAAATATATGTGGCAGTATGAAATAAATGTCCTGCTACACAAAACATACAAAAACAATATCACAAATTAATTCATTTTGAGTGCCATTCTTTTAAAATAATATATGACAACACAAAATATCAGAGTGTCATTTGCAATCCAGAAGAAACTGACAACATTTAAGGAGGCTGAATACTTTTGCAAGGCACTGTAACAATTCTAACAAGGTGTATATATATATATATATATATATATATATATATATATAAATAAAATAAATTCTAACATGAAGCAGTCGAAGTCTTTTTACATGCAACCATCATATTTAACTATTCAGTTCCAAAAATTAATACACAATGGTCTACACACTGCTGTTAAAATGTCAGGTTTTTGTGATGTAAAAAAAATGAAACTAAAATAAATCATGTCAGAACTTTTCCACCCTCAATGTGAAATTTAAATTATAAAAATTAAGTGAAAAATAATCAGAAACATTTTTAGGGAAAAAAGGAAAAATAGAAAACTTACAATAACCTAGTTGCATAAATGTGCACACCCCTGTTGTGTTCATGGATGGGCAGAGACACTGTACTGACTACACAGAGCAGCAAGTACATAACTGAACTTTATTGCCGACTTGCACAAAAACAAACTCTCTGCTTAGGGGCATGGCTAATTTAGTAGCGATCTCACCAACTAGATATCACTACAACCCCTAAACTAATACTTTGTTGAAGCACCTGGTGATTTTATTATGCCACTCAGACTTTTTGGGTTAGAGACTCTCAGCGTGGCACATCTTGGCTTGACAATATTTTCCCACTCTTTCTTGCAAAAACATTCTAGATCCATCAAATTGTGAGGGCATCTCCTGTGCACAGCCTGCTTCAGGTCACCGCACAGATTTTTAGTTGGATTCAGGTCTGGGCTCTGGCTAGGTCATTCAAAACTCTGATCGTCTTTTGGTTAAGCCATTCCTTCATTGATTTGGATGTATGCTTTGGCTCACTGTCACGCTGAAAGGTGAAATTCCTTTTCATCTTCAGCTTACTGGCAAACATCTGAAGGTTTTACACTAAAACCAACTGGTATTTGTAGCTATACATGTTGCCCTCCACCTTGATAAAAGCCCCAGTTCTGGCTGAAGAAAAGCAGCCCTAAAGCATGATGCTGCCACCACATTTCACTGTGGGTATTGTGTTCTTTTGGTGATGTGCTTTTTTGCAGCAAACATACCTTTTGGAATTGGTCTCATCAGGCCATAACACATTTTGCCACATGGTTTGGGGTGATTTATTTGAGCTTGGATGTTTTTGTGACAAAAGGCTTCCGTCTAGCTAGCCTATCCCATAGCCCAGACATGTGAAGAAAATGAGAGATTGTTGTCACATGCGGAGAGTAATCAGTACTTGTCAGATATTCCTGTAGCTCCTTTAATGTTACCGTAGGTCTCTTGGCAGCCTCCCTGGTAAGATTTTGTCTTGTACTAAATTCTGGAGGGACATCTTGTTCTTGGCGATGCTACTGTGGTACTCCATTTTCTCTATTTGATGGCCTTTAGGGTGTTCCATGTTTTGGAAATTCTCTTATACCCCTCTCATGGTCGATATCTTTCAACAAGTGAGATACCATGCATGCTTTGTAAGCTCTTAACAGACCATGGCTTCAGCAGTTGGATGAAATCAAGAAGATGTGAAGAAAATCCTACAGAAACAGCTGATCTTTATTTGGGGTAAATCAGAATAATTTAATTGATGACAGCTGTATGATAATTACTTTTTATCATGAGATTGCATGTGATTGGTTCATTCTGAATACAGCCACATCCCCAAATTTTAAAAGGATGTGCACACTTATGCAACCAGGTTATTGTAAGTTTTTTATTTTTCCCTAAAATATTTCTGATTGTTTTGCATTTAATTTTTATATATTGTAATTTCACATCGATGGTAGAAAATGTTCTGACATGATTTATCTTGATTTCATTTTTTACATCACAAAAAACTACCATTTTAACAGGGATGTGTAGACTTTTTATATCCATTGTATCTCTCCCCAAAGTTGACATGAAACCTACACCAATAATGTTAACTTACTTAATTTTTGCATTTCTTTATCCATTTCATTGTTGAGCTCTTTGTGAAGATGAGACAGATGTTTTCAAAGTCTCCCTACTGGGATCAGTGTTAATACTGATCTCAGTCCAGTTCTTGGTGTATGGAGGGCTGCACATGGAGGAGTAAATCTACAATAGAGCAGGAGAAAGGAGAAATCTCTCAGCATTGCAGTGTGCTGTAATTGCCATTCTACAGAATAAAGGATACCGACCTGAAATTTTTGGAGAAAGTTTTCAGCATTTGAAAGCTGGTCCAACTATAAATCTTTCCTCTTTAGCACAGTGATTTCCTGCTCCAGCTCTTTAATGAGTCCTTCAGGCTGTCTCTCTGCTGCTTTCAATTCAGTTCAATTTTATTTGTATACCACTTTTAACAATGGACATTGTCACAAAGCAGCTTTACAGAAATATATAAATTCAGGATATAAATTTAAAATTTATAAATATATTAATTTATCTTTATGCTGTCCGTGTGTGGCTATTCTCAGCAACAGCGAGTGATTTCCAAGTGATGAGAACTCTAACCAGAAGTAGGGTATCAGGCAGATCTGGAGAGCAGAAGAGGTCAGGATCACTGGTATCTCAGGAGTAGCATGTGTAGCTCGACAGAGAGCGAGAGAGAGGGAGGGAGAGAGTGAGAGAGAGAGATATTATTAAGTATGCTAATGGGTAAGGAAAATGTACATTGAGTGCATGCAGGGACTCTGGCAAGACTAATTATAACAGCATAACTAAAAAAGAGAGCCAGAAAGTAATACAGACATGAGGGTGCCCTGGGACATAAACCGGCCAGCTGCTCCACCGTCAAAGAACCTGAGTGAATGTGTGAGAGTGTGTGTGTGTGGTTCGGGGGGGGGCACTTTCCAGCTCACATTCCAGTTTTTAACAGGCTGTTCCATAACTGTGGGGCTCTGTAAGAGGAAGTTCTGCCCCTTCTGTAGCTTTCAGTAATCGGGGTACCAACAAATAACCTGCACCTTTTGATGGAAGTAGGCGTGGCGGATCATTAAAGACCAAAATTTCACTCAGGTACTGTGGTGCAAGACCATTCAGTGCTTTATAGATCAATAGTAGTATTTTATAACCAATGCTGTAGTGTCTCCAGACAACTCCAGTTCCATGTTTTCGCATGCAAGAGAAGCATACCAGAAAATGCTGTGCTGTAGGAAACAAAAGAAACATGCATTAGTAAACTCCATCTTGAAACTGCTTTTCCTGTCTAGTTTGTCTTCTTTTCAACAAGAAAAGACACCACAATTGGTGACAAGTGACAAAAGGACAACATCAACTGCACATGAATCTGCCACGTTGACCACTAACAAAACCGCTGTTTGGATCCCATTGATTGAAAGATGGTAACTCTCCCACATTTTCTGATATTCAATTTTCACATAGCTCTGTTGGCTCGAGATGAAACAAAATGGCAAAATCAATTTGATAATTTCCTAACAGCATTATCGATGATAACAGGCAGAAAAGAGAACTCTTACTACATCATGCGTGACCCGAGGACATCTTTGATACACTGCCAGAGACAGGAAAAGACTATACTACAGCAATAAGGAAACTGGAAGCATAATGCTGTCCAAAAGCCAATCCTGAGTATGAAACATAAATGTTCAGAAAAGAGTCTCAAATAATCCTAAGCTGCAGTTCCTCATGTCTCTGCAAGATGGCACTATGAAATAGGACAATGACACTTCAACAGTTACTGGATATAGGAAGGGCTCAAGAAACATCTGACAAGCAAGCAGTGGGTATAGAAGCAATGCTTGCAAAAACATTAAAAGAATTTTCAGCTGTAGCACAGCGAGGTTGCAAGGGGGCAGAACACAGACAACAGGAGGCGGAAGTGGGGGGAAAAGTGCTCTTTATTTCAAGTGAGGGTGTAGGATGCAGATGTGAGAGTTGCTGGTGCAGGAAGGTGAGGTCATGGTCATCCCAGAGCTAGGCGCGGTGAACACGGGGCAGCAGAGTAGCAACGGGACCCAAGAGGCATGGTGGTCGCTCTCAAGGTTGGTGAGGGTCTGCATGCAGGGGTCCAAGCTCTTCGTCCTTGGTGACGTCAGCTTCTAGCAGAAAGAGAGAAAGAGAGTAAGAGAAACGTTAGAGCACTGCTTTACCGTACCTTTCTCTTCTTGAGAGAGGACGCTGACCCTTTTAATACTCTCCAGGAGGGTAGGGAGCTGCTGCTGCAATCATTGGCCGCCAGCTGAGTTGAGTTTCTCCGCCCCGCCTTGCAGCCATACGCTCTAATGCTGTCCAAAACAATGGTGGTGCTGATCTGGCACTGTCTGTTGAGCACCATGGCGCAAGGAGTGCTTTGTGCCTTTTGCGAAAGGGCTGATGGCCCGCCATCACATTACCCCCTTTCTTTGTTGTGGGCTGGGGATTTTCCTTAATTGCTTCCACCTTCTTCTCCTGTGGCTTTAGAAGCCCCCGGCTAATCCAGTAGCCAAGGTACTGTGCCTCGGTCAGCTCCAGATGACACTTCCTAGGATTGGCGGTCAACCCAGCCTTCCAGAGCTCTCCCAAGACCCCCCCCAAGATGGTAGAGATGGTCGGACCAGGTGGAGGAGTGAATGACAACATCGTCCAGGTAGGTGGCCGCAAACTGATGATCTGGCCACAGGAATGTGGAATGTGGCTGGACCTCCGTGCAGGCCAAACAGGAGAACCCGGTACTGCCAGTGGCCCCTGGAGATGGTGAATGCCATCTTTGGCTTGGCCTCCGGGCTTAGGGCCACTTGCCACTAACCCTTGGTGAGGTTGAGGGTGGCGATAAACCAGGCTCTTCCCAGTCGCTACACTAGGTCATCAACCCTGGAGAGGGGGTAGCTGTCAAAATACAAGAACTGGTTCAGCCCATGGAAGTCGTTACAGAGGCAGATGCTTCTGTCGGGCTTTGGGACCACCACAATTGGGTTGGACCAGGGGCTGGCAGACTCTTCAATCACCCCATCCTGGAGCATACAGATTTCTTTTTCTATAGCCTTACAGTGGGTCTCTGGGATGCGGTAGGGCCGCTGTCTAACCACAACTCCCGGTGGGGTCTTGATGTTGTGGTGGACCACATTCATTAGCCCCGGGGTGGAGGAAAAGACGTCAGCAAACTGGTCTACCAGCTCAGATAGTTCCTGGCTCTGTGCTGGGGTGAGCTCTTCTCCTCAGTGGACCAAGGTATGCTCAGGTGGACCTGTGGGGAGACTAGCATACGCAGACACCGCAGGAGCTGATTCGACCCATTTATTTCAGTAGATTTATGTGGTAAATTTGGGTGACTACGCATTTACCTGGCTGTTAGTACCTGGTCGATAGTTAACGGGACCCACCTTCTCGAGGACCTTGTACAAGCCCTGCCAGTGGGCCAAGAACTTGCAGGAGGCACTTGGAAGGAGGAGGTGGAGGACCTGGTCCCCAGACTGGAACTGAGCTGAGCAGGCTGGTTGTAGACTTTTTGTTGTTCCCATTGGGCATTCTCCATATGCTCCCAGACAATTGGGGTGTCACGGTTGGTTCATTCCTGCATTTCTTGTATATATTCCACAAGGAGACGGAATGGGGAGGGCTGCTTTTCCCAGGCCACATCCAGCAGTCCTTGAGGTTGCTGTCCAAAGAGGAGCTCGAAGGAGGTGAAGCCAGTGGATGCCTGTGGAGTCTCTCGGACAGTGAAAAGGACATACAGGAGGAAAAGGTCCCAGTTCCTAACCTCCTCTTATACCACATGCTGCATCATGCGCTTGATAGTCTGGTTGAAGCGCTCCAATAGGCCATCAGTCTGGGGGTGGTAGACGGATGTCCTCAGATGCTTTACTTGCAACAACCAATGCAGATCCACCATTAGCCTAGACATAAAGTACATACCTTGGTCTTTGAGGATGTCCTTAGTGATCCCGATGTGGCTGAAAAGGAGAAGGAACTCTTTGGTGATGTTTTGGGAGCTGGCTTTCTGAGGTTGTACTGCCTAGGGGTTCTGGGTGGCATAGTCCAAGATGACCAGGATGTATTCATGGCCCCGGGCAGACTTCGGCAGCGGCCCCATGAGGTCCATACCTATCCGCTCAAAAGGGACGCTGATGATAGGGAGAGGAATGAGGAACACTGGTGCAGGCTTATAAGGCTTGGTCATCAGACACTGGGGGCACCGCTGGCAGAACGTGCAGATCTCCGCATCCATCCTGGGCCAGAGAAATCAGTCCTTTAATTTTTCTAAGGTGTTGCAGGCCCCCAGGTGTCCTCTCAGTGGGTGTGAGTGGGCCAGATGCATGAGGGCTTGGGTCTTGCTGCAGGGAACCATGAGCAGTTCACAGGGCTGGCCTCGGCGCTCTGTCTGGAAGTATAAGAGGCCCCTGCACACCAGGAAGTATGCAGTTAGGAGTCTCCACTCTGGGTCCTGCTGGACTCCCTCGGTGACCTGCACCTAACAGTGGTTCAGCTTGTCGTCCCACTTTTGCTCCCGCTCAAAGTTCCCCTCCTGGGTGACCTGTGAAAACACAGAAGAGACAGGGTTAGTAGGAGTGGGGGGTCTCACCTGCTGAGGTTACCCTGGCATCACCTTCGCCCTGGGCCAGGCAGACCCGCCAGACCCACGGCCGTGTCGCTCTGGCTTTCTGTCTCCAAAGAGGCCTCGATGCCCTGGTGGTGGAGAAGCCCAGCCAGTCTCGATCCAGGAGTAGTGGCACAGGGAGCTCTGGGATGAGGCCCACAAGCTGCAACTCCTCGGCTTGATGTTTGACACGAACTCGGGGAGTGGGCACCTCCTGCTTGGGAGGGACCCATCTGCCTTAGGCAGGAGTGATAGCAGGGAGGGATGGGCCAGGATCCAGGAGGAGAATCCAGGAGGACTGAGACTGGCCTGCCATTTACCTCCACAGGTATGGTTGGGGAGCTGGGAGGGGTCGCTGTGTGGAGAGTGCAACCAGCAAGCTAGGGCTTGTCGACTCATGTGTTGGCAGTGGGGTCTGTCTCAGATGGCATGGGCTCATCCCTGGGAGTTCCATAGGTGGGGCAGTTGGTGGCGGGCCTCCTCTACTTGTGAGAGTGCTGGTCCAAGCGCCGCAGCAGTGGAGGCCGGGGAAACTCTTGACGATCACCCGGCCAATCTCCAAGGTGGCCACGGCACGCTCCAGCACCTCAAGCATCTCCCAGAGCGTGCGTGCGCCCCTCATGCCAACGGCCTTCTGTTCTTCAAGTGGCACGGCTCTCAGAAAGCGGTCCATGGCCACACTCTCGATGACCTCCGAGGCAGTGTGAGTCTCAGGCTGCAGCCACCTCTTGGTGGTGCGCAGCAGGGAGTCCATTTGGCTGCGAGGGGTGGCTTTGGGTTTGTAGCTCGAGCAGTGGAACTCTGCCGCTGCTCTGGTTGAGGAAAGGCCGCAGCATAGGAGGATCTCGCTTTTCAGGAGTTCATATTGGGCAGCTTGTTCAGGAGGGAGCGCATGATAGGTCAACTGGTCCTCCCCTGAGAGAAAGGGAGCAAAAGCGAAAAAAAGCTCTTGAAGGTGAGGAGGAAGGTGAGGTGGCGCTGGGTCTCTCGGCAGGGGTCGGGGAGAGGGACGACAGGAGGTGGAAGTGGGAGAAAAATGAGACCCAGGTGGCATGGCACTCTTTCTCAGCGTAGGCGAGGGTCGGCGTACAGGGGTCCAGGCTCTTCGTCCTTGTTGACGTCGGCTTCTAGCAGAAAGAGAGGGTTTACTATACTTTTGTCTTCTTGAAAGCGGCCGCTGGCCACTTTTATACTCTCGTGGTTTCTGCAAGAGGGTAGGGAGCCGCTGCTGCAATCATTGGCCACCAGCCGAATTGAGTTTCTCCACGTTGCAGCCAGGCGCTCTAATGCTGTCCAAAACAATGGTGGTGCTGAACTGGCACTGTCCGTTTGGCACCACGGTGGCTGTGCTTTGTGCTTTTTGAGCGCGGGCTGATGGCCCGCCGTCACACAGCACATGCAGTACACAAGAAAGCCCTGATCAAAAACTGTGGAGGACATTTTCCCCACAATGGAGGGCAGAGCAATTGTCCAGCAAGAGGAAAAACCTGCAAAGCTTGCAGCAAGCCTAATCATTTCCAAAAATGCTGCAAATCTCAATACAAATATAAAAATACAAATATCAACACAGAAAAAGTGAAAACAGTACATGCAGAAGATACAGCATACAAGCCACACCCAGACACACTGACAAGTTCAGATGAAGACTGCATATATGTCATACACACAGTCCGACAATCACAACCACAATTCCAAGTGAAAATTGCAGGAGAACCAGTATAAGTGATCACTGACTCTAGTGCGAGTGCAAACATTGTTGATGATGCCACATACCACAAATTAAAATGCAACAGTGCGTTAAAGCCATCTGATGCAAAAATTTTTGTGTACTGATCTTCCACACCACTTCCAATGAAAGGCAAATTCCAAGTTGACGTCAGCTCCAGCAAGAAAAACACATTAACAACATTCTATGTGGTTGATGGTAAGTCTGGTTCTCTGCTGAGCTACAATACTGCAATGGAAGTTGGAATTCGTCAAATACTCAACGCAATGGTCTGGACAACTGCCTGAAGTCCCCACTGTGAATCAACTGCTAGAAGAGTACAGACTTCTTTCAGAGCATTGGAAAATTGAAAGATCTTCAAGTAAAATTGCACATCCATGAGTCTGTAAAGCCAGCAGTGTAGCCACACAGAAGAATTCCATTCCACATAAGAAAAAATGTTGAGCAAGGACTCAAAAAAGCTTGAACAACAAGGTATCATTGAGAAGGTCAGTGGTCCGATGCCCTGGGTCTCACCAATAGTTGTGGCACCAAAATCCAAAAATCCTGACAGTGTGCGCATATACATAGATATACGCATGCCAAATTGCGCCATCCAGAGAGAACAGCATGTCACCCCAAATGTGGACAATTTACTACGTGACTTAAATGGTGCTGTGCTCTTCACAAAGCTGGATCTGAATGTTGGATATCACCAACTTGAACTTCATCTAGATTCAAGGTACATTACAACACTCACAACTCATGCAAGCCTCTGGGGGTACACTCACCTGAATTTTGGCATTACACAAGTCAACAGCTCCTTCATGACATTCTAAATGTCAAAAACATGAGTAATGACATCATAGTCTATGGAAAATCACGTGATGAACACAATGCCAGCCTGCATGCTGTGTTCAAAAGACTTGTAGAGAAAAATCTCACTCTCAATGGAGACAATGTGTGTACAGAAAAACAGAACTAGATTTCTTTGGCTATGTGATTTCAGACAAAGGCATTTCTGCAGATTCAAAGAAAATAATCGCCACCAAAAACCTTACAGCCCCACAAAACTTTTCTGAAGTGTACAGCCTGCTAGGCATGACAACATACTGCTCCTGTTTCATACGAGACTACGTGACAATCTCACAACCGCTGCATGACCTCACTTGAAAAGATCACACTTGGTGTCGGGAGCTCGAGCAAAAGTCAGCACTAGACAAGCTGAAATCACAACTAATTCAGAATGCTGCAATAGCATACTTTGACCTAAAGAAGAAATCTATGTGACTGTTTGACAAAGGCCCAGTTGGCCTTGGTGCCATACTAAGTCAGCCCAGCCCAGACAATTCCTTCGACAACATCATTGCGTATGCTAGCAGAGCACTCACAGCTGTAGTACAATGCTACTCTCAAATGGAGAAAGAGGTTCTAGTGAGGCATCCCCTCAAAGAACACAACATTGATAAGTATTCTCAAAACGCTGAAAACTTTGCCAACTTCATCATTGGCAACACAGTCCCAAAAGCAATGACACTGGAAGAAGTACAACAAAAAAGAAAGATTCCATTGTCTATACAGTGATAAAGAAGTTAAAATGAAAAGCCTGGCCACCTACAAAAAGCATGACAAATCCAGACCACACAAAGCTGAAAGCATTTCACTGGCTATGACATGAACTCACGGTCAATGCATCACAAAACATTGTCCTCTGAGGAAAGAGACTTGTCCTATCTGCCTCACTGTACCAGAAAGCCATTTGACTTGCACACATAGGTTACATGGGCAAGTCGAATCGTCAAGATCAAGCAACTGATAAGGGAGAAGGCATAGTTTCCCAATATTGATGAAAAAGTGGAAAAAGCTGTACAAAAATGCATTTGGTGTCAAGCAGCCACACTACTAAATCATGCAGAACCTCTCAAGATGTCTGAACTGCCAACGGATCCATGGCTAGAAGTCTCTGTGGATTGTGGTCCGTTTCCTTCTGGTGATTATTTACTAGTAGTCATTGATGAGTATACCAGATATCCAGAAGTGGAGATAATCAAATCAACAACAGCCAACAATGTGATTCCCAAACTAGACAAAATATTCTTGACATTTGGCATACCACGCACAGTTAAAACTGACAATGGACCACCATTTAACAGATGCTCCTTTGCAGACTTCAGTTTGTATCTTTGTTTCAGAAAGATAACTCCATACTGGCAAAGGCAAATGGTGAAGTAGAGCACTTCATGAGAACACTCAAGAAAACAATCATGGCTACAAATGCAGAAGGTGGAAGCAGTGTCTGTATAGTTTCCTGATTATAGAGCAACACCCCACGGAACCACACAACAAACACCAGGTTAACTACTTCTCAGAATCAAAATCAACACCATTCTACTCTTCGATGTCACAAACCAAGCCAAAAACTGAATTCTGTAACAAAGATCGTAATGCAAAGCAGTGTATGAAGAAACATGCTGATCACCATAACAGAACACAAGAATCCAAGATCAGAAAAGGAGATTTTCTACTCTGTCGACAGCCATCCACAGGAAAACTGACAACTCCATACAAGGTAAAACCTTATAAAACAATCAAGATCAAAGGATCCATGGTGACAGCGAGTCGCTCAGGATGGTGCATTATGAGGAACTCCTCACCCCTCAAAAAACTCTCACCTCATCTTTCAGTTGAGCAGGATGAATCTGATGGAGAGGATAACACCTAAGGGAGAACTCCAGACTCATGACAACAAAGAAACATTATGAAAAAAAATAATTAAAAAAACATATTCATTATGTAGTCATTTCCCCCCCCCAAAAAAGTAAACCAACATTAAGGTTGGAAAAAAAATTCAGTAACATGTTGAACCACTGTTTACTTTTTTGGGAAAAAATGACTACTGAAGGTCTGTTGTGTTTTTTGTTGTTGTTGATGTTGTCTCCTGAGGTTATTTGTTTGTTTATAGAATTTGGTGAAAACCACAATTGTTATTTAGGCCATGATAAATAAAAACATAGAATTGAAGGAGAATTTACCTTCTTTTTCTATATCTATAAGACTATATCTTATATAGTTCACAACAAAGTAACTGTGCATTTATAATATCACCTTCAATTCATCATTTGCCTCTTCCATAGGAACAGTGTTGTGATTCTTGTGATCGTCTTCAATGCACAACTGACACACACGTCTGATCATTTCTGCAGAACAGTTCCAGAGGTATCTCATGTTTCTGGCATATGTAGTCCTCCAGGTTCTCCACAGGGTTTATTAGTTTGTGTTTCTTCAGGTGTTGTATATTCTTATGAGGCTCTAGATGAATCTTGCAGTAGGATGCTCCACAATTAAGGCATGACCTCAAAGAGATCCATTTGACACCAGTGCAGTGCATCATACGACACCTTATTTGATGTGCAGGCATTTTTCTATGTAGTGTTGGCAGTATTCATTTTAATTAATTGTTTAAACTAAGCAGCTGTTTCAGATATCAAAGTGTTTATGGACAGATTGGGTCTCATCTCAAAACTCATGTTACACAGTGGACACTGACAATGGTCACTGCTATCCCAATACTCTGCAAGGCATTTTTTGCAGAGGCTGTGTCCACATGGAGTGGTGACTGAATCAGTGAACACATCCAGACAGATTGAACACAGCAGCTGCTCTTCAGACAGAAAACTGCTGGAGGAAGCCATGACTGGAAAGATAGAATAAGAGAAAGAACATTAGACAGTCCATATTTGTGCAGTCCATATCAGGGAGGATTATTATAAGTAAAATGGATCAAGAGAAAGTAGTCTGCAAAATTTTGCCGGTTTGTTTTCCTTCATCTCTACCTCAATTCATTTCAACGCTAGGCAGTGGGTTGTGCAAATGCCAAGTGGTCTGTGAATTTTTTTTCTTTGCTACAGAGGTGGATATCACTCACCACTATTATTAACAAAATTACTGGAATTTTTATTGAGTTTTTATATTGGCCTGTTTGACTGGCCCCTTAAATTGAATGGATTTAATCCAAAACTCAGTAACAACTCGGCCTATAAATAATGTGAACTTTGACCTAATGTCATCTGTTGGTGAAAATTTCAGGAATAAAATGCCAATGGCTGCAATAAATACCCAAAGTATTATAGCACACATTAAATAATAAGCAAAAAATTTGAATAGCTGGATTATGTTTAGAGGGGGTCCATGAAATGTATTTTACATTTGAATGGGTCTCTGGCTGTGAAAAAAAACCCTGCTATAAATAAATAAATAAATAAATTCTTCCCGTTGAGTTTCTGGAGTAAAATCCTTTACCATTAACTTGCCAAATGAAAGACAATAATACAGACCATATAATTACTGAAATATGCGGAATTACAGAGATGTTTATAATTCAAATCAGTTTCACTTTCATTTATCTAAAAATGACCCAACAGCTCCCCCTATTGTTCTACCTGATGAGGGAAAGATAAATGTACGTGTGTGTTGGTGTATAATTTAAGATAAACTTTGCTGTTGAGCTCTTGAATCTGATTGGTCAAAGGGTGTTAATTAATTTCCTATAACAGCAGCCCTAACAGTAGTTCTTGCTGCATTTCAAATCACAGGTTTAATGCAATACTATATGTTATCATTCCTTAGTCATGATTTATTAGGGATTTGTATGGTGGAAGGGCCACATAATCAAAGAATAATATTTAACAAAGAAAAATGCATTATCATTGGTATGATGAAGTTTTCTGTAATGAGATATTTATTTAGGCTAACATTTAGGAAAGGAGTCTTCAGTGTCTGTCCTTTATGATACTGTCTGTAATTTTTATGCCACGGGAAAGACTTCAGGACAGGACTTGACACTTTCTGGGCTAACTTTTTTCACAGACATTCCACAACATAAAATCAGGGGCCTAGCAGCCATTTTAAAAGTCAGAGTCAGTAAGTAAATGGTGCCCCCCACATCCACATCCCACCACTTTGGGGAGACCTCACTAACATCCTAAAAACCTCAAACCATCCATAACTCAGTTCTAAACCCTAACACTTTTTTTTTTACTTACTTCTTACCTGTGAACATCATGAAGCAGAGATGGGCACTCGAGTTAGTGACTCGGACTCGAGTCGCATTTTAATTGACTTCAGACTCGATTTGACAAAAAGCACTCGTGAATATTTTAAAAACAACTCGAGTCTTTTAACCTTAACTACTAGGATTATAAAGAAAGAATTTATGTTTTATTTGTATGGTTTTATAGAGTGCCACAGAGATGACGTATTTTGTAGGCCAACCCGGAAGTTAGCATCACCCTGGTTCCCTCGACAAAAAGCCAATAGGATTTTTCCATTGGCTTTTGGATTATTGCAGAAAATAAGCTCTGTGACAAACAAAAATATATGATTTTTACAGGTTTTGTTCATTAAGATAATCTTCACAAACGAACACAACCTTTTTGAATTTTGAAGCCTAAATACAACTGCCAGAAATAAAAAGCTAAAGTTAGGCTACAAAAGAAACTACACCATGTTCGCATGACTTAAACGTCACCACCACCAAAACTTCAGACAACTCTTTCCATCTTTATTTTAAAAACATGTTCCCTGATAAGGATCCACTGGGCTCTGTTTGTAGGTGAATCTACCGCCGCCTTTTTTTGCGAATGTGTTCATGTTGCATTTTTGGAGAAAATTCCATTTGTTTATTTGTGTAGTAGATGAGTTTTCCTGTTCGGCGTGATGACGTTTAATGTCCGCGACAACCTTTATAGTTTATTTATTTTTTATTTTTTTTAAATTATTAGCCATGTACAAACAACATGGCAATATCAGTACATTTTTACATTAGAATATACAGAACAGGTGCATGAAGAAATACAAATATACACACATATATTTAAAAAAAAAGGGGGGGGGGGGCTAGGGTTTTTCCTGTAAATCATATTCTTCTATAAAGGACAAAAGATTTATTGCATTTTTCTTTTTCATCACTTTGAGGGCTTTTGTATAAGAAATAAACTCATAATAAAATGCACAAAACATTGGTTTAACTTTCAAGTACTTGGATTTGTGTATATAATATTTTCCCAGCGGAAGTATATTATTAACAAGGACGTCATCTTTGTTACTGTTCATTACCAGTCCAAAGATAATGTCCTTCACAGTGAAATTTTTAAGGTGAGGTACCTTTGGGTAAAGCCAGCCATGAATATGAGACCATAAAGCATCCGCATACATACAATGAAAAAACAGATGTTCCGTGGTTTCAATATCATCACAAAATGATAAATAATAAATTTATTAGAGTCAAATCCACATCTTAGTCGTAAGTATTCACTGGATGGATATATCCCACTTAAAATTTAAAAATGCATTTCTTTAATTTTGGGAGATAAAGGAAATTTTAAATATCTGATTCTAAGTCTGTAAATGGAATCTTTTGAAAAATTATGTGAGATTGAGTTTTTATAAACTACTATAGGATAAGAAATGTTGTTAAATACATTTCTAATCATTTTGTTTGAAAGTTGACTTTCTTTGAAATC
>CM075006.1:8107161-8227284 GCA_037576675.1 Pangasius sanitwongsei
ACCAAATTTTAACTGCTCTAATACAAGATACACAAATTTGTATGGTCCTGTTAAGCAGACAAAAACATGAACATGATAAATAGGACATGTGGCTTTGCGTGGTTAAATGACATACAGCTGTTATCACTTAGGGTGTACTCACTTTTGCTGCCAGCTATTTTGACAGTAATTTCAGAGGACAGTAAATCTATACTACTATACAAGCAGCACATTGACTACTCTAAAATATATCCAAATTTCTTTTCTATAGTATTGTCCGTTGAGAAGATATAATAAAATGGTTGCTGAAATGTGAGGGCTGTGAATTATAGTGTATATATATATATATATATATATATAAAATATACTTTTATATATACTATAATTCACAGCTTCAGGTGGATTATAGTCCATTTAGTTCTACACTCACCGGTCATTTTAACAGGAACACCTGTACATTTATGCAGTTGTCCAATCATGTGTCAGCAGCACAGGGCTTAAAATCATACAGATACAGGCCAAGAGCTTCAGTAATAAAAGCGTGATCTCTGTGACTTTAATTGTGGCATGGTTGTTGGTACCAGATGGACTGGCTTGAGTATTTCAGAAGCTGCTGATCTCCTGGGAATTTCACACACAGCAGTTTCTAGAGTTTACACAGAATGGTTCCAAAAAATAAAAAAGGTCTGCAGGCAGAAACACCTTGTTTAAGAGAGAGGTCAGAGGAGAATGACCAGACTGGTTTGTGCTGACAGGAAGTCTACAGTAACTCCAATAAGCACTCTTTACAACCGTGGTGAGCAGAAAAGCATCTCAGAACTCACAGCACATCAAACCATGAGGTGGATGGGCTACAACAGCAGAAGCCCACATCAGGCTTCACTCCTGTCAGCCAAGAACAAGAATCTGAGGCTATCGTGGGCACAGACTCACCCAAACCAGACAGATGAAGACTAGTGTTTTTTTTTTAATCTTCAACGGTCCAGTTGTAGCAAGGTTGATATTTGTGCATGCTGAGACTGTTTTGTGCTCAACACAGTTGTAATGGGTGATTATGAGTTACTATATCCTTCTTGGCAGCTCGAACCAATCTGGCCTTTCTCCTCTGACCTCTCTCACCAACAAGGCGTTTCCACCCACAGAACTGTCACTCAATCAATGTTTTTTGTTTTTCTGTGTAAACTCTAGAGACTGTTGTGTGTGAAATTCCCAGGAGATCAGCAGCATCAAATACTCAAACCAGCCCATCTGGTACCAACAACCATGCCACGATCAAAGTCACAGAGATTACATTTTTTCTTCATTCTGATGTTTGATGTGAACGTTAACTGAAGCGCTTGATCTGTATCTGCATGATTGCATTGCGCTGCTGCCAAATGATTGGCTGATTAGATAGCTGCATAAATGAGCAGGTGTACAGGTATTTCTAATAAAGTGGATGGTGAGCATGGATAATATAGAATATAGAGGATTAATAACTGGATTATTACATATCACATTTTTAACTACGTTTAGGTTTGATGTATTGCACTATAATGCAGTGCATCACATCAGGAAATATAATTTGCTGAATTCACAAAAGAATGTATTCATATTCATTAGTATGTATTCATATTCATGATCTAAAGCTAGAATAATTTTTAAAATAAAAACTAAAAACATTCATACCGTTTGTGCGTTTATAGAGCAGATGAGTCAGCAGAAGGCAGAAGGTACAGTGATCAGTGCATTCTTAATTTAAAGTATCACGTTAGTATACTTTTGATGATTTTTACAGTTTTGTGATTATTGCAGCCTTTAATTGCTTTACAGCCTTCAATTGCTCACAACTGCTGCTGCTGCTACTGATACTGTCAGCGGCTTTCCTCATACCAATGTCAAAAGCAATATGGATTCAGATTTATGCAGGTACAGTGTCAGTGGTATTTAATTACATGGACAGAGTTGTATGCACACACTGTATTAGCTAAACTGCTGTAAGTACCCTGTGGATCATTTTCATTCTATATGCGAATTTGTAACCTATTTGTATCAGTGTCTGTGTTTTTCATTTTCAGTGGATGTGACATTGGATCTTGATACAGCAAGTACATATCTCATCGTGTCTCAAGACGGGAAACAAGTGAGGAGTGAGGACACATGGATCAATGTCCCATACAACCCAAAAAGATTTGATAATGATCCTTATGTCCTAGCAAAGGAGGGTTTCTCCTCAGGGAGATTTTATTATGAGGTGCAGGTCAGGGGGAAAACTGAGTGGGATCTTGGAGTAGCCAGAGAGTCTATTAGCAGGTATGGGGAGTTTTATCCAAATTATAAAGATGGGACTTGGTCTATGATTCAAAGGCATGGCAATGACTACAGGGCTTGTGCTGGTTCTTGCGTCAGGCTCACCCTGAGAGAGAAGGTGGAGAAGGTGGGGGTGTTTGTGGATTATGAGGAGGGTCTGGTCTCCTTTTATGATGCTGAGGCCAGGTCTCATATCTACTCTATAACTGGTCAGTCTTTTACTGAAAAACTCTATCCATTCTTCAGTCCAGGTTTTACGTATGACAATGAAAACTCAGCACCACTGATCATCTATGATGGATATAAATACCTGATTACACTGAGACAGTTTTTCTCTACAACAATACAGCAATGGTTTTAAAGCCTATGTTAGCTTGATTTTTTTTTAAAAATTAAGGATCAATAGCAGATTAAAGTATATATTTCTAACTACAATTTAATTTATAACTAAAAGCTACAAAACCTCTTCTTTCTGCCTGATCAGAAGCATGTGGATGCGTTAGATCACTTGATGATTGATAATTGCTCCTGACAATGTAAATAACCCATGCAGTGCTTGTGCTTGAATCTGCTTGTACCACAGAAACATATAGGAAAGACCACACTCATATTTACACACAAGTCATGAACGCAAGTGGTGTGTTAGAGCATCGCCTACAGTATAGTGCTTGTGGAAAGTGGGTAAATCAGAGACTTTCTAAAAATGTGTAGTTTAATAAAAGGTTTTCATAGAGATAAGAGCTCAGAGCAGGATACTCGAACACAGAAGGTTACAGTAACTTTATACTCTCAATTCTCATGATACAGGAAAAAGAGTACTAAGTATAAAATACATCACAGAGTTGTAACTGAAAACATATTATGCTGGTGTAATAATGCTTTATAATGCTTATGCCATTTGGCTGCCAAACACATGTTGTTAAACTGGATTAACTTGTTGCATTTTGTGTATTCAGGCCCAACCCATCATCAGTCGTTTTCATACCTGTAGTGGGGTATGTGTACTTTTATACTACTAAAAAGTAAAATTCCTTCACTCCAGTCGTCTGTTTCTCATCACAAACTCTAATGGTGTCCTGTCAATCTGGCTAGTAGCCAAAAAAGTGGACACATGACCTTTTCCGTTTTTAATTCCACAATTGTTGAGTACATAGGAGACTGCTGATGCAGTCTGTCAACGCTGTTGTAAAGATGTCATTAAAGAGTTACATTTTAAAGGTCATAGAATAGTCAGCTTTGCTGTAAGCCAGTAACTAAAATGTTACAATCTAACTTACACTAAACAGGTCAGGAGAACATGTCCTACTGCTGTGAATAGCTTAATGTCGTTAGTTACAGTAAATTATATTATAGCAATATTAATGTTTTTACTCATTGTAATAAGTTACAAGGGACACACAGGGACTGGTAATGGTGCTCGACTTGCGCGTCATGCCACATCACACCCTTTCGTGTGTTATTTTTGTATAGTAGCACTATCTGTCGTGTTATTCTTTACATATTAGACAAGCGAATGTTACATGGAAATGCTTTAGGATTACAATTCCAATTTCAGTTCATTTCAATACAATTCATTTCTAAATTGTTCTGTTTCTGTGTTCACTGCTGTCTGTAGTAAGAAGCTCTATTTTGTATATTGTATAAATAACTGTAAAACATTGTTTATTAGGTGAGCTAGAAAAGATTTACTTTGAGCACAGTAGGACTAAGAAGTAGGACTAAGACTAATCCTTTTTGTGATTTCAATTTATTGAATTTTCTAATAGTTGTAATAATTTTCTAATAGTTTTCTTCTTCTGTTGGTTTGGGAAAAAAGGAAAGAATGTACATTTAGTGAATATGTAACAGTCAGTAGACAGAGCTTTTGTTTCTGTGTAAAGTTTGTAAATGTTATACTGTCCTGCTTATGTCTTCTTTCTATTCTGTAAATTAGTTTGAGCCACAACTGAAATGTATATAAATCATTCCAGGAAATATGTATGATCTTTTGGTGTTGGAAGGCAATGCATTAAAAGATTTGTGATTCCTAAACGATTCACAAAAATGTCAATATCTCTAAATTAAATCTGGCATTCTGCAATATTCTCAACAGAAAAAAAACAGGATGTCAGACCAAAGTCCATTAACAGCTGTGCAAGCACTGTGTATATACAGTAGAGCTTTGAGGAGCAATGGGCTACACCTGCAGTGCATAAGGTGACTGTATGAGGGCATGCACTCGGAGCCTGGATGGGCAGCACTTCCTGTAGATTATGATGAGAGAGCCCAAGAAAAAGAGCAAAGCACTGACACCCACCACTGTCATGACACTCGTCTCTGAGAAGGGAAGAGCAGTGTCAAACTTCAGGCCAGTTATGGGTCTTTGTGTCAGAGATTGATCCCTGCAGATGATAAATGATGATAATTCATATAGATGTATGTAGATCTACAGTATGTAGTGAAAATAAATTTAGGACCTATAAAAGAACTGTTTGTGTGTTGCACAATACTGACCTGGATGGGGGTGCAGTGAGAAGCAGAAGTGAGGGGAAGGGCTTGTGCAGTGAAGTGAGAGGAGCTGTATCATGGTAATGACATAATCGTTTGTCAGGGCAGAAAACTGCACCCCGATATCCAAACACCTTAAGACATAAAAGAACATACAAATGAATGTACAAATGACACAGACATCATCATCAACAAGGGAAAGAACCTGTTTTTAGGAATTTGCCTAAAAATGTTAACAAGGCCAAATCAAGTCAAGTGGCTTTTATTGTCATTTCAACTATATACAGCTGGTACAGTACACAATGAAACAAAACAACGTTTCTCCAAGACCATGGTGCTCTATAAAACAACACAAAACTACCTGAGACTACACAAAAACTAACTAAACACACGTGTGCAAATGTGCAAACAGAGGAAGACAAGTACAAATTTCCTAAAGCAGGACAATAGGCACAGTGAGGGACAGTGCAGTGCCGACTAGTACACAGTTCTAGTGTGGCTAATGTGGACAGAGTGCCATATGTAACAGATATAAGCTGGCAGGAGGGTGAAGGGTTTGTGTGAGGGGTGTGTGTGGTCATCCACAATGATGGTGGCTTTGAGGATGCAGCGAAGGCTTACTATGTATGATACCTACCAGGGCTGTGTTAACTTTATTGCTAGTCACATGAGCATTTTGGCTGACCTGTTCCGTGAAGATGAGTGCTGACAATTAATCACTGAGCTAGAAAAAAGAGGGTTTGTATTCTGATAAGACTTCTTTGAATATACCTCAATGCTCCCCCCAGGTGGGCAGTCCAGCCAATCAGAACCCATCACCTGGATCTGGTACCTGTTCTTTCCAGTGCACCTGTGTCTGTAACAGCGGCCTGTTACAGAAGCGTTGAAAGAGAAATGATCCTATAAAATGAATTAAACAATAAACTTTAATGTAAGACATTAGTCTTCAATGTTAAAGACAAATTAGCTTTGAAAAGATGAAAAAATAACAATGACTGTTTTGGTTGCTGAAAACATGCACAGATGAATTTGCACAAAGGAACTTATGCCTTTGTACCTCTCTGATCATGTTTGAGAGAAAACAGCGGCTGTCTGAGCGAAAAATTTCTCCGCTCCACACCTCCGGTCCACTCCCTCTTTCATTTTCTTCTTTCCAACATTCACTCTGTTGGAGAGGAACAAAAAGGACGCACGGATGTGAAAAAGGAGAACAGGGCAGGAGTCAAGCATAAAAGTAAACAGAGCTTAAAAATGGCAACAAGGACAGAGAGATTTAGAAGACTTACACCATTGGCTAAAGGTTTGTAAATTCGACAGCCCTCCAGATACTGATCGCTCTGGCACACCCCCTTGTGGAGGTGAAGATAATGGCAACCAAATCCACTGAGTGCACAAGACAATTATTAAATATCCATACCTTATACAGTATGTTGTATGTATATAAGATTACGGTGTGACTGAATAATTTCTATTATGCCCAGCTATTGTAGAATCCCATCAGGAATTTCTGCATGAACAGATACAGTAAGTTAGAATCAGTAAGAAAGTAAAAGTACCTGCCAGTACAGAAGAAGGATGAAGACCTCTTACAGGTGGAAACAGACCCAAAAAAAGCACCTTCATCTACAAACCAAGCAAATGTAAAGGTTTTGAGATCATAATTTTTTTACTTACATATATACAGTGCAGTTCATAAATAATTCTAACTTTTTTTTTATTTATTCCTTAATTTATATGTCAGCAATTCTAACTGTTAGCTAATTGCCCCTAGGAGATCTGGGGGCAGTCTGGGAGAATGGGGCCTTACACATGCTTCTTCTAAGACACATAAAGCCACCATGTCTGCTGCTCATAAAACATCACAGGACAGCTGAGTGCACTTACAGAAGACACTCTACACACTATTCCAGAACAATGAATAATATGATATCCATCTTTGAAAATTATTCTTCAGTCAGAGGCAGCTGTCTTCTGTGATCTGCCAGATGGTCAGCTACTTCTAAGCTCGCCAACATGTTCTTGCTTCTTAACTTATACTAAACCGTTGACTTAAAAAGGCCTAATATTTTCATGTGGTTCCTATATAATACCCAAATGTAAATACCCCCAAAATATTTCTGACAATCTCACTTTATCCTCAAAGTGTTTGAGCCAGAGACAAAACTACAAAAATTCTGCCAGTGTCCCGTTGCTTACAGATTGCATTATCCGTTCTTGTGGGTTTTTCCCTATCCCCATTGTAGATACTGAGCTTGTCTTACTCTCTCCCCAAAGCAAGTTCTGGGCTTGGCTGAGGTTGACTGAGTACCAGCCGGTGTCCTGGAGAGCTGAGAGAGTGATCACATCAATCCGGACCAGAGCTGGTTCTGTCAACATGGCTGTCATAATGGAACCCTGCAGAACTCGAGCCTCCCAGTGTGAGGAGAAACCACGAGAATCAGCATCCTGAGAGAGAGAGAGAGAGAGAGAGAGAGAGAAGACATTTCACAAACGTGGTAGTTTAAACTATGCCTTATTCAATATTTTAGCTTAAATCGTATGTGGGTATGTATACCTGATTTTCTAGTGGAGCTCCCAGGTGAGTGTGTGTGGTGTTGAGGTGTGTGTGTAGAGCCTTATTCACATTAGGAGTGTAGAGCCTCATCTGTCCAGACTCATCAGTGTAAATCACCTGACCATGAGAGAAGGAGTCCATGCCCACTACACAACACCAACACACTATTACTGCTATACACAAAGAATTCACTACTATACGCAGTAGTAACAGTAACCACTAAAAGACATTTACTAAATAATATTCACTGTTTATAGTGAGTTAATAATGAATATTTTAAAAAGTTACTCTGGGAGGAGAGGGAACGGTCTGTCCACTTGCTGAAGAGTTCTTTACTGAAACCCAGCATATGCAACAACTCATGGATCACAGTCTGTCAAACAATGTAGAGCAAAACATTAAACACAACTTGCTCATTTTTCCGATTCTCCTTTATGTCACACACATTCGCATACACAGGTACCTGCACCATGTGTTCATGACTGAATCCCTCAATGCTGAGTTGCTCCCTGCAGACGACCATAACGCCAGCCACTGGTCGCCCCTCTGAGTTGCTCTGACAGTGTGCTGAATAGGCCAGCACACTAGACTAAGAGCAAATAACATGTTAATGTCATCAGACCTCATGATGTACCAACTTTGCTCATGTCAAATCTATGATTTTTATTAATTATTTGTTATTTATTAACCCTTATGAGGCCCTCACTGTGGTTAAAAAAACCACAGGCATGAAAGAATTACATAATTCCAATGTATATATAGTCTCTAACTCCCTTACAAACAATAATGATGATCAATCTGTTTACTATTTTAATTTCACATCTATAATAATAATAATAATAATAATAATAATAATAATAATAATAATAAATATAGCCTGAATAGGTCACACAAAACAATATAGAATTTGTAACAAAGCCAGAAATCCTGATCCCCCACAGAAAAGTTAGCTTTATGACACAAAGCTCTTGTCTATCTCTGGGCCCTCGACCTCACCCCATCTCTCAGCCCCCTGGCCTGAGCTCCTAATCTTCTCACTATGAACACTACAGATTTTAGGGGCGATATGAGGAAAAATATCTTCTCCAACAGAGTAGCCAGTAATCCTTAGGATTAACAGTAGGCCTGCCTTAACTAAATGCTTGGGATAGGCTACAGTGTTTCAATTCATCAGCAAATAACGATACACTTATGGTGCATGTTTTATAACCTAAAATCATAATTTTACTCTTATTCTAGTAAAATACACCTTAATCATTATACAAAGAAAGATTAACTTGGTCTCAGACCAATATAAAACTCCACTACTGCTTACATCAGCTCTGCATTTATCAGTGCTCTGAGCTTTCACGTAAAGTAGGACGTCCGTGTCAGGAAGTCCCGCCCCATCTGGTTTTATCACCTTCAGGTCTGGTCGGTCAGGATGAGGGTAAACAACACAGCCACTCAGGTGGTCATCTGGGATCTGTCAGTCAACATGGAGTGAGGCATGAGCACACAGTTTGTATGAGCAAAATATCAGTATGTATAAAATGCTGACCTACAGTCACACCCAGACAGCTCTCAGTCCTGTAGTTATCACTGGCTCTGCCACACCTGAGAAGTGTGATACAATGCACTGGTCAGTTATAATTTCAAAAAATGTGGATGCAGTTTAAATATGGAACGGAACTTTCATTTACAGAGTACCACATAGCACAATAAAAGAACAAATGTAAACAATTTAATTCAGCATACTGCAAAAATGTACTGGAATATTCAAATACTGAAACAGAGAAAGACAATCAACAGCAGAGGTTCTTTGTAATAAAACCATATCAGAATGTATTTTTGATGGACTACAAAGCACTATTGTAAGTCGCTCTGGATAAGGGCGTCTGCCAAATGCCATAAATGTAAATGTAAATTTTTGCAACAACAAAACCAAACAGCCAAACTGACTTGTTGAAGTTGGCAGAGCTGCTGTTCCTCCAGATGAAGCGGCAGTACTTATTGATATCTCTGCTCAGCAGCAGCTTCCTGTAGACCCTCCATACTGTAGACCGGTCAACAACATTCATGTAAATATTAATTAAAAGGTCTGCAATTACACATGTACTGTTTAAATCCTAAACTAAGCCTGTCTTCTTATTTTCAACGAGAACAACATAACTGGAAATAATCAATGGTCAAACAAGGCACTAATGTGCAGTTGAAAAGGGACAACAAATAAATTTTTAAAAAATAAAAATAAAAAATCTGTTAATCCAAACCATTCAACCATTTTTGGTGTCTGTTTAGTTTGTTTCTTTTATTTTGCACTGAAGCAACTAATGTTGCCAACAAGTAAGGGAAGTGTATGGCCTCCAGTATAGCGTTGAGCAAACTGCATGTATCACACACTCTACTCTATATATATATATATATATATATATATATATATATATATATATATATATATATATATATATACACACACATTTATATTAACACTATTCTATCTTCTTAAAGTGAGCAAACAAAATTCTCTTTTGATGTGAGTGTGATGAATTGAAACCTTGAACATACTGTATAAGCTTCTATTACTTATTAGTAAGTTATTAATATTATTAGTGTTGTAACTCCAGCTCAAAGTTTAAAAAAGCAAACCTCAGACACGAAATTTGCCTTGGCTGATTGGCTACATTTGAAGTAGAAGTAGAGTGTTTTTTGTCTAAATGACTGTTTTAAATCCAGACACAGACGCACAGAAACAATACCTGCGAGTAATTTGGACACCGTGTTGATTGCATCACTGACAGCTGCTTCCAGTCTCTCTGTTTCCCACTGTGAGAGGACGGGGCTCTCTCTAGGAGTCCATGTCTTAATCCTAATTGGCTGTGGCTTATCAGTGACATTACTCCTATCCCTGGTCATCCTTTTAGATCTTTGGGATGGAGAATATTGTAATATTGCATTCTGATGGTTCTGGATCTGAACGTGTGTCAGCCAATCTTCTTGTTCATTGACAGACACCTCACGCTTCACATCATCTTCTTTGAAGGCCCAATCAGAAGGGCTTGATCGATTGTCTGGGGGAGACAGCACCCGGATTGAACTTTGCACCTCATCAAAGATGCACTTTCCCCACACACACGGCATCAACAGCAGCAGAAGAAGAATGGGGTTTGGAAAAGGCATCATCTGAAAGCTTTGTATAATGTGCATAAGATTAAACTCTAACACTGGTGCAGATGATTTGTACTCATTATATTGATCATCCAGATTATCCAAATCCCTGTTCAGAAGCATGAAGCAATCAAATCTATATAAAAAAAATCACAATGTTGAGCATATTTCATGCGTATTTTAAATGATCATAAAAAGCACATAATTATTACTACCAACCCAGTAGTTAAGAGTTTCTTGACAACAAATATCTTAAAAAATGTGATTAAAATATGTTTTTATCCTACTCTGCCTTAGCACTTAAATAAACTAACTGCAATTACATGGTCAGACATTACATTTTCATCATTCTCTGTCATATTGGGAATTAAAGTGCTATCAAAATCATGTAACTACTTTCAGGCAAAGATTATTGACAGTAAATCCTGGATCAAACGTATATACCCAGCATTTAACAGTTGCCTTGACTGAATTAATATTTTACTGAATTAATTTTTTGCAATTTTAAAGCTAGAACTTTTTTTGTAAAGCAGTCTGAAACTGTATTACATCATCATTATGCCATGCTATAATTTACATTTGCCTCAAACTGTAGTACTGGAGATTAGCTCTGCTTTGCTTTCACATAAACCAAAGGTGGTGAGCACCACTCCTGTTAACCCTTGTACCTACCACTATTCACAACTGATGTTTCCTTATTGTTTCAGACTCATACCCAGATACAGCCTAAAAGCCTAAGACATTTAACATGAAAAATTTTAAATACTAGTACATTTAAAATAGTCTTTGATAATAATTCCTGAAAAAGATGGAGCTGACCTGTATCAGATGTTCTTGCTTAAAAATCACTGGAAACTCCACCATGTGTTTTCATTCCTCTTGTATCCTCTCTCTTTCATGTTGTATACTTCATTCAGATGACTACTGTTCTCGAGCAAGGTGTGAGAAACGAAAATCTGACAGAGAGCACAAGGACAATAGCGGCTCTGATGTGTTAATAACAGTATAACACCTCTTCACTAGTTTTAGTGGTACTGACCTCTCTTAACTGAAGGTCCTCCAGTCATGTCAGGAAAAAGCACACAAAGAGCTATAAACTGAATTCACTGAACACATAATAATGACAACAGACACATAAAAGTGCAAATGATTTATTCATTGTGGTTTTTCTAGATCTTTCAGCATATATACAGTGAAACACATCCTAAGAAAATCAGTTTCTTTTCTTTTCTTTTTTTTTTTCCATTCCAAACCACAAATTCCTATTGCAATCACCACTGGCGAGAAACATGTTACACAGCTAGCCGCTTCAATACATTCAGTAATAAAAACAATATCAACATGGCAAAAAGAGGGAAAAAGATTCATAAGAGCAAGTGCAAAAGATGATTATAGTTATGGCACTCGTGCTTCTTTCACTGTTTGCTGAGCCAGAAGCTGAAATTAGAAGAAATTCTTTAACTGTCATTAACATATGAAGTAATTCAGATTGGTGGTGCAAAAAACTGCCTCAGGCACCAAGAAGGATTGTCTCAACCGAGTGACTACATTAACACCAACATATGTTCTTGCCTTGCAATAACCTATCCATGGCCTGGGTAAATTTAAAATCAAACTGAGACGTAAACTTTTGCATGTGTGTGTTTGGCCTTCATGTGCAAGTATATACAGTCACATAGTGTCTAATGATCTATAGGAAGCTCTATCAAAGGCACTTCTAAAAAATACACACAGCCATGTGTATAGCAGTATGACACACACACATCCACACATATATACATACATACATACAGATGTTAACTAATTGTGAAAAATCAACCATAAGAGGATAGCCTGGATATTTGTAGAATGGTGCCGTATATTTTGCCGAGGGTAAGACACAGGACATACCACTTCAATGAGTGTGGTTACATGTACAAAATAATCTGATAAAAATAATAATAATAAAAAATACAATTAAAAAAAGAATGATTTGCATGTTCTTAAGTAAATTGATCAGCTGAAAAATAGCACTGGGTCTGCAAGAGCCACTAAATAACAGTATTTATTTTAGTAGCACAGCTGTAAGTAGTGAATCTATTAATTCCAGTAACAAGCATTTATTTGGGAGTTTATAAAGTTGCGTCACATAATGCTGTGTGTCCTCAGACTGAACTTTTTAGTCAACAGGTACACACTTTACTTCCTTAATCTAATTGCTTCCACACATGCACAGGTGTTGAGGGAAAAGGGAAAAAAAAAAAAACAGAAGATATCAGCTTAATGGTATACACACTGAATAATAGACTCATGGGCTAAAATCAGGCAGAACTGTCCTCTTTAATCTAATTTATGATACTGTAGTGTGCTGTTTGCACAACAACTTGAATATGCTGTAAGTAAGACGACATCGGGTTGTGCATGTAAACACACTCATTAAAGAGAGGCCAAGGAAGATTTTCTGTGCAACATTTTCTTCCATCACACACAATCTCTGAGTAAGTGCACATCTAACAAGCACAGAGACTAAAGTCTTTGACATTCGTCCAATACTTGATACATTTAAGTCAGGAAATTTAACCTATTCGTGTGAAATAAGGCACCTTGCCAGCACAGACTGCAGACATGATGCCGCTTACATGCTGAGATCATAATTTAGAGGCGAAAAACAGGGAGAAAGTGAGAAAGACAAGAAAAGTGAAAGAGAGCGCAGTTCATTTCAGGTCAGCATGGGCACATCATCCTCAGAGGTCGTATCATCAGAAAGAGGGATCAGTAGCACTTCGTCTTCTGAGGAAGAGGAGGAAAAAGATGGGGAAGATGACAGAGGAAGTGCGGTAGGGGAAGACGAAGGTCTGAAACGAGAGATACTTAGCCCCAGAGAATGGAAGAGAGAGGCCAGGGAGGGGCTGCTGGGGGCAACAGCGACAGGAGGGGTCTGACGTGTTTCTGGAGCATCAGCTGGCTGGAGAGAAGATGGGGTTGTGGAAAGTGTCGTAGGTGGAGGCGGAGGAGGAGGAGGAGGGGGCGGGGCAAGAGGAGGTGGTGCGCCTGCTTGTTGTTCTTGCTCTGTTTGTTGGGACAACCCCACTTTTTGTGGCAAAGGCTGATCAGCCGTTTCCCTGGGCACCACGGAGCCTGGAGGGCCAGACTGTCTGGGCTCCTGGCCTGTAGGAGCAGCTTCTGTCTGTTGAGTGGTGGAGCTTGTGGTTTGGGTAGATCTAGAGGTTGGTCGGGAAATTAGGCCCCACCTGCGCAAGCGTCGAATCGCTCGGCGGACAAAACGTGGCCTGCGCCTTCGCCGTGGGGAGGAGATGTTGTCCTGTCTGATGAGCTGAAGCAGTCCTCTCAGAGAAAGAGAGGTGGGCTGAGAGAGGAGAAGAAAACAAAAGAATTAGATAAACAAATGCAAAAAAAAAAAACACCAACCAGAAGCAACAAAGTACCTAAACTCAAATAAACTCAAATAAGAGGACCAACCAAAAACATTCCATTGTTTAAAATTATGCCTGAAGGTCTATTGCTTAAGTGCAGCCTGTTGTCTGAAATTGTGCTTCTGGCCCTGTCTTAATGTCATAATAGTCTCACTGTCTAACAAAGAAATCTGAAATAATCAGATATTTGGGAAATAATCTGAAATAATTAGAAATTTGGGCTTGTTAAATCAGCAGCAAAGGATTTACCCTTGCACAAGAATTTACACAGCTGTAGTAATAGAAATGTAGTGGAGAGATTTATTCTGTGCTAATAAAAAAGATCACTGTCTCATCTGTACAAAAGCTCTATGTGTGTACATGACACATCATCATCCAAATATGTTCTCAAGCATCACTGTTCAAGGATGCTGTAGTCTATTGTGTAACTTTTGAAATATCCTCACTACTTGGTGTGCACAATATCAAACACTTTATTGTATTATGCCTGTCCAAACAAAGTCACAGGAAAAATATAAAGAAGGTTACACTTGAGGAAATCTATGATGCATTTCCTCATAGATCCGATGCATTTCCTGCAAACACATGCAAACTGGAAATACAGTTTCATAGATATTTCTTTTTTTTTTTAATTCATACCTCATTGGGGTTCTCAGTAGGGAAATCCTCTACAGGAGGAATAATTCCCTGAGCAATCAGCTGACCATAGGAGGGCGGAGCTTGTTGCTGGATAAACTCCGCCTCTTGGCGGCTGATTGGGGCAAACAAGCTAGAGCGGGAAAGTACAGTTGTACAGAGACAGATGTTATAATTTGCAAGTCATAATACTTAAGTATTTTTTGTCTATGACTAGCATTTTAACTGTTGCTTACACAGTTACCATAAATCATATGAAAATCAACAACAAAATATGAAACCACTTGAATGTGGGCTTCACCTGTATTCTCGAGTGCGAAGTGAGTACAGTTTGCAGGTGCAGCCCATCGCAATGACCAGCAGCAGACCACACACCAGGCTGCCCACGGTCGCCGCGGTGATGACTTTTCGAGGCAGAGTCACGGTGCAGTTTAGTTCATCAGTGCCATCCTTACAATCGACCTGCCCGTCACATCGCCAGCTCTCAAACACACACCTGCAGCACCACAGGGCTGGAATTTTAGACTCATACAGAAACACACCCCCACTGCACCAGAATTCATCACAGGATGTTATGCTCAAATCACCCAACCTACACATCTGCAATACATTTGAAATGAATGTTACATGAACATGTTCATGCACCAAAATCAACACAAACTCTGGTTTTATTTATTCCCGATTGTTTCATGCATTTGATAAGACTTTACCCACAAGCACTTATACTTGAATTCAAATGCACCTCTGATGAGCCAGAATGAAATCCAAGTGAATCAAATGAAAATTAGCTCATAACACAACCATCAACTTTGTCCGTTGTCCCTTGCTTCCAGTTGTTCTATGCAGAACATGTTCTGTGTTGCATTAAAAATTGATGTTTTGTGAGCTGTTTTTATTTCCTTGCCAGTCGAGGCCGCTTAAACTGATTAAACAGCAGTGGTCTTAGTGAAGCTGTAGTAATTGTTGGTATGTGGGCACAAGAATGTAATGAAGAGTGGTAGGAGTGGATTGGAAGCCTTACTTGTACTAACTCCATTTTAACAAGGTTTTAGCCTGTGAGTATTCTTAGACCTTGACCTTTTTATGCTAGCATCAGGATATGTTGGCTAACTTACATTTCTGTAAGTTGTGTGCCAAATTTTGTGTGCCAAATCCTGTAAATGTGAATCTGTTTTTATATACACATTTTTATGTGTTTAATCTCTAATCATAAAAAGATTAAGACAAACAAGTCAAAGAGCCTGACAGAAGCACTTGTTCACACACACCTGTCACTGTCGCAGTGGAATGTGCCAGGCTGACACACTTTGCACTCTCTCTCGTCACTCCCATCAGCGCAGTTCAGCTGGTAGTTGCACCTCTCTTTGATGGAATAACAGGCAGGCCGGCCTACGAGGTGCCCCGCCCTCTGCAGTGCCAGTGTCCCACAGGGAAAATAGCCAGCTGGGCATCCGCCACAGCCATCCTCATCCAGGCCCGTCTCTGCACAGTCCCAGTGGCCATCACAGCGCTGCTTCGGCGTGTAGCAGCCCCCTTCTGAGCCCTTACAAAGACCTTCCCAGGGCAGACAGTAATCAGCGATACGGTATGTGGCATTGAAGCCTCGCCCGTCAGAGGCCTCCTGTGCACGATAGGTTAGTGACAGCAGACCAGTAGGGGACTCCACCTCCACTGTTTTGTAATTGGATGTATATGTGACCTGTAAAAAAACAAAAAAATATATTGTTCTGTGAGACTAAAAAATAAATTAACACCCAAATAAATAAAAAAAAATACAAATTTTTATCATTGCCCATTTCTCTGCACTAGTCTCCCCTACCACACAACAGTTACCAATCTGGGAGGGTAAAGTCTAGCACATGCTATTTCTGAGACACATGAAGCCACCTGATCTTCTCAAACTGCTGAAAGCAGGTCACAGGGCAGTTGAACATACCTGGAGGAGATTCTACCTGCATACATGTGAGCTCACAAATGCAAGCAACTGGCTAGTATCAGTCTCATTGAGAGAGCAGTCAATGAATTTGTTCCTTCCTTATTATACACGGTGTCGGAAAAGTCAGGAACACTTGAGAGTAAAACTATATATATTTAAAGTATTATTTATAACATACACTCTACATGTTCACCCCTATACACTACGCATTTTTTCTCAGCCGCTGTGTTGTGTTCTTGCACATTTTGCTCAAAATATTTCGGATTGACATATTTGCTCTACATATTCCCATTGTTTCCAGACTTTTCGGATACCCTGCATCATGCATTATATGGGGTAATAGAGTTGTCTGAATTCAATGGACAAACTATATTTCCTGGATAGTGCGCCATAAATCCAGGGTGCAGGTGATGTACTGATCTACTTCTGCACTACCACAATGAATTGCAATTTCTTTCAGCTCGAAATCTACTTAACACCTTAACAGCTTAACACCACTACAACCAACAGGTAATTCTTAGTGGCGTGTTTATTGCAAAAAATAATCATTTTAAATATTTCTGTACTTTTGTAGTTTGGGGTTGCTAGAGTCACAATAAAGCGTATCCCGAGCACTCACTATTAAGCATTGTCTGAAATTTGTGCTTTATACAGAACAGTGTAGAGAATATAGTAAATACTGCACAATGAGGGCACGCTGCATTGAAGTTCTGACCACAGATGGCTGTGGTATTATCAGGATTCAAACTTTTATTTACCCACATCTATGCACCCATATACTCACAGTTGTAATGACATTGCCACCCCCAGCAGGCTGGTCAGTGATGATAAGGATGTCTCTAGGGCCTAGTGCCAGCTGCTGCAGCTCCAGCTTGAGAGGCCGGGAATCCTGTGGGTCCACTGACCACACACACACCATTGCTGCCCCCGTCAGCACTGGGGGGACAAAAGAGCCATAAAAGGCCTGCAGATACCCCCCACAGGGCCCACCCTGTGCTGGAGAGGAGAGATCAGGCGTCCCGTGTGGCAGATGTCCCATCTCTATTTTTGAGTTAACAGATGAGCTTGCTGGGATTTCAGTTGGTAATGGTGAGGGCTCATTGTCCAGGTGAGGTTGGGGCTCAACAGAGTCACAGTCCTCCTCGTCCGAGCCGAGCTCGTCACCATCCCCGAGGCACTCCACCTGGCCATTACAGCGCCAGGACGTGGGAAGACAGCGCTCGCTGTAACACTCAAACTCACCCGGGTAACACGGACCAGTGTCTGGACAGAAAAATACAATAATATGTTGATATTGCCATTCACCTGCATGTTGGAAGGAATAATACTATAATACACAATGGCATCTACGTCACCTTTAATGTATGACAGGTGGAACCCTGAAACTGAGTAGAAGTGAGGAACAAAGTGGTGCGTCACTGTAACGTTTCCCTCATAGAACTCCATTGGCTTAGGCAGCTGGTATCCACAGAGCGACACAGGACTTCCTGTAACAGTTGTCAGGCTTAGCCAGCTCCAGCCACATCTAATGAAAAACTCAGAGAAACTTTAAAAGAGAGGGAGACAGAGAGAAGAATGAGGCGTTAGGGCTTCAAACATATTTAAAAACACAACAAATTTAAAAAGACACGTTAGTAGATGGATTGTCTACTCTAAATTGCCCCCTTGGTGTGAATGACTGTGTGCATGGTGCACTGGCATCCTATGTAGGGCAAATAACTAGTGTTCCAGGAACAGGCAGGATAAAGTGGGGATTGAATTAATAAATGATACACACATCCTTTAATGCTGAGTCACCAGTTTAAGAGAAATATTTGTAATAAAGTAAAAGTAAAGAAAACCATGAAACCTGAAAACCAACTTCAGGTTTTGTTCCTCTTTGGTTGCATAGCATTTTTAATTTCCCTGATCTTAGAGGAAAGCACCAGCTGCAGCAGTCACAGACCACAGGAGTTATGACATAATGTAGGCAGATTCTCAGATGTGACTTGGAGAGCCAAAAGTATTTACACTTGTATAACAGCTGGATACATTGCGTCTCAAATTTCCTGAAGAGGTTTAAGAGAGCAGATTTAGATCCATTTTAAATTTATTTTGCTTGCTTTGACAACTGCATGTTGGTTTAGATAATCCCTATCTGGATATAAATCTGATATGTAAGATAAATGAAAGGATCAGGTGTAAACATCGACTAATTAGTTCACAAACTGAACATTACCGTTAGCTACTCTTTCTCTTCCTCATTGTGAGGTTGTCAATAATGTTGCTGTTTTGTAACATCACCTTTTAAAAGTTCCATCGGATTGCCTATGTTAATATCAAACTGTTTGAATATGAAATGTTTGTATCTCACCGTACCTGATAATCACACGCTCCCCCACTGGGGAAGTGATTACCCAGCTGCAGTTCACAGGGCCAGGAGGGCCATGGCGGGTGGAACCACGAATTTCTCCTTGTCTTGCCTGTAGTATTTTTGATGATTTTAAACAATGTGCTGCAGGAAATCACAATGGCAATAATTTGATTATATGGCATCATACATATTTATTTTACATTTATGGCATTTGGCAGACGCCCTTATCCAGAGCGACTTACATTTATCTCATTTATACAACTGAGCAGTTGAGGGTTAAGGCCCTCGCTCAAGGGCCCAGCAGTGGCAGCTTGGCGGTGCTGGGGATTGAACTCATGACCTTCCGATCAGTAGTCCATCGCCTTAACTACTGAGCTACCACTGCCCATTTTACATCTGTCCTACCAGCTAAGCACTATAAAATTAACAGCAAAACGGAATTACTATCTGGGATATAAACCAGCCTATAGTTTAATCTTTGTCATAAGAGCAATAAAATCTAAGTCACGTTTACTGAGGGTTGAAACTTGCCTACAATGATTAGCCTTATTACAGACAAAAGAAACAAAGGCATATAATACAGTAAGTACTACCATAAACATACACTATGAGTATAAATCACTGTATAAAACAATATGAGTCAGCTGTCCAGTCTTAACCAAATCTAGAACTGTACATGATGTCTGAATGGCACGACTTTTAGCAATGAAATCTTTTCCCTCACCTGAACTGGAGGCCAGCTCCAGACTGCCGTGGACTGGAAGGAGATATAATCAATTTGGATGTTAGAATGAGAATTATTGAGATTATTGTACATAAAAGATGGCTACAGATGTGGGAATAACATCCCATGAAAATGGATGAGCAACTCTATATGTGGTGATGAGAATGTGAGACTTAAACCATCCTTTAAATCAAAATTTATATCAAATCATTTATCACACACAACGATCACAGATCAGTACTATATAAATGTAATGAGCTGCCTGGTCCTGGGCTAGCTCTGCCATTCATATTCTGCTCTAATACACCTGATCCCACTAATCAGCCGCTTGCATAGAAATCTTTGTAAATAACGTAATTTTCAGTGGCATCCTGCATTTGTTCTGTAATGAAATTCTGATCTGACTTTTTCAGTTTCAACTTCTTTCACTGACACGTTGGCCTATTTTCACTTCAGTTATTGGTTTCCTGCAATAACCCACAATGCTGCTCGACTACCTGCTGACAGAGAGCGAGAGATGCTTCATCTCTGCCTAAAGAGAGCGATGCAGCAGAGCTTTAATCCTCAGCACTCTCAGATCCTTATCTGTACACTCCACTCAAACAGATCAGCTTCCAAAGCTTCTAATATCATGCTAGTACCACTGTCAATACCATTGTGCTTGCCATCTTGTAGATCGTTATCTAGTCGAGCAAAGTCTCTGCTGTAATTCAGCACAACTACTTCATATAAGTGAACTGCATTCTGAAACTCCGAGTCCAATGGCTGCTGTCTCCAAACCTGACTGTTATCACTTATGATTGAAATTGCTGAATTTTTTTCTCCTGTTAAACACCATTGTAACTGCAATAGCAATGTCTCGCTGTGACACTGACACTACACACACAAAAAAAACTTCTCACAGAAATAACAAAAATGCAGCATCAACTGACAAATCAGTACCAGATTCACTAAACACATCACAAATTCTTTTATATACAGTACTGTGCAAAAGTCTTAGGCACATGCAAAGAAATGCTATACAGCATAGATGCCTTCAAAAATAATCAAATTAAATGTTTCTACATTTAAAAAAATACTATAAAGAGCAGTAAACAGTAATAAATGAGTCAATATTTGGTGTGACAATCCTTCGCTTTAAAAAAAAAAATAGTAGGTACAATTAGTGCAGTTTTATAAGGAAATGAGCTGTAAGTGTTACTGAGCATCTTGCAGAAGCAGCCACAGCTCTTCTGGAGACTCTGACTGTTGACTCGCTTCTTATTTTTGCAGTAAAACCCAGCAGCCTTCATTATGTTTTTTGTCTGAAAAGTGTCTCTTGTGTAATATGCTGCTTTCTTTACTGACATACAAACATTTTTCTGTAACATTGAATTTTGTGCTGGAAAACTGATGTTTGGAAATCTAACATGTTTTTGTACTGAAGCAATAATGTAGAAGTCATAAAATAAAAATCTATAACAAAGTTTGTACTAAAAAAAAATAGGGTGCCTAAGACTTTTGCACAGTAGAATTGTTGTATTATTGAATTGTTTATTGTTGATTCTGTTGTGTTGTTTGGAAGTGTATGTTAGTCTATGCTAATTAGTTGTCTCAGGTGATTAATCAAGAGTAGTCTCAGTCTTCCTTAAGGTGTGAATTGTGGGCAGGGCTTACTAAGATATATTGAAGGTGTATCTAGCCCAATATTCAGTGTACTGATGGTATTCCTAGTTTGTGATCTAGTGAGCCAATATCAGAATGTATTTTTGATAGACTTCAAAGCACTATTGTAAGTCGCTCTGGATAAGGGCATCTGCCAAATGCCGTAAATGTAAATGTAAATGTACTGTAAATACTTTGAATGTGTTTGAGGGTGGAGTTATCCTTTAACATGCCCTTCCTGAGTCAGGGTGGGTGTGTTTGAGCAGGAACAACACTCAACTAATGGACCTGTCACAACCTACACTACTGTACACAAGCAGTACTGTGTTTAGAGGGGAAAAAAATGCATCCTCACCTGTTAAAAACAAAAGGCTAAAAATCCACAGGCTGTAGTGGGCATCCATGTTGAATTTCTTCCCACAGAGATCTAAAATGTTTCTATCTACCGAAAAGTAAAAATAAATCACTCTCCATGGTATAAAGGCTTCATGTGAATAGATCCATGAGCTCTCCAGCGCACAGGGGATCACAGACAAGAAGCCTCGTGTGGGATGATTTTATCTGTAAATGAAAAACATGAAGAATCACTCAGCTGAAACAGAAACATTTGCTTCCTAACCTGTTGTCTGAACTGTCACTTTTAACCGTCTAAAGAAAAGAAGATACACAGCGACGGGAGAAACGCTCACACAAACACAGTCGCGAACGATTTCCCGTTTTGCTTCCTTTCCCAGCAATGACGTCATGTTCGCGTTCTGTTTCGACGTCAACCGTGAAACAGCCCGGAAGTACTTTAACAAATATTAAAATACTAGGTCAGATACAATTACAGTCCGGCCAAGAGACAGTCTGCGTCTCACTAGTCCTCATATGAAAGTTTCGTTTTCGACCTGACAAGCCGGAGGAACAGCTGTCTATCACACTCCTTCGACTTTGTTAGCCAGCGAAGCTAATGCTATCCGACAGCTGCCCGCTCTCTTTACTTTGCGTCCTGTCTTTCTTCAGCCGACTTTTTTTTTTTTTTAACACCACCCCGTTATAGTCAGTTTCACCACTTTACCGAGGACTGATTCGGTTTATATACATTGTCCAGCGCGACGACATAGTCATCGTACCTTCTCTCTGTCTTTTTCCGTTGTTGACATTCGCTCTCCGCCACTTCCGTATTGGTCCGATTGCAGCTATGCGGCCGCCCACGCCAACTGTAGTGACGCAATCACGTAAATTACGCCCTTGGTTCGTGGCGCGTGTAATTTTAGCTTTTCGCCAGCAGAGGGCGACACTGACCTGTATCGCTTTTATACCATAGCAGTCTGCTAACTAAAAAGTCTACGCTTCTTCAAGCAGTGAATAAACAGGCTACAAAATGTTATTATAAACTTATTATAGGAGTAGTACTTGCTGCCTCCCCATAAACTAATCTAAGAGATAAAATGGGTCGAGGCCCAAAACAATATTCTTTGACCTAGAATTGCTCTCTACGTCCTTGCTATTAAAGTGCCACTGTTTTCTCAGTTCAGACGGCGCTATCTGGAAAAAAAAAAAGAAAGAAAAGAAAATGGCTATGTAAAATGTCCAGGGGAGGGCCAGATTTCCTTCACGAAGTACATCAGTGCCGGGCGACTCTCAAACGATTCGCTCCATCTGAATCGAGAGAATCAATTCTCAAGCGCAAGGGGAACAAACAGTGCTCCTGAGAAGGCTGTGTTGCTGCGCCATGTCCTCCCAGCCGGCACAGCCTTGTCCGAACATTCAGTAAAGTATCATACAGGATGGAAACAGGTTCTGCTGTAACATTACAACCTAATACCAGTGATAGATTCAGTGTTATTACTAACTTACTGACACAATGTTCTCAGGTAGGCAAGAACTAATATTATGGAAACTTTTTATTATCCTTCTTAAAACTATTTTTGAAGCAACATTTGAAGCAGCAAATTATAACCATCATATAATGTATATCATATCAAACTTCAAAGTTCAAAAGTTCAAAGTGGAGTTTATTGTCATTTCAGCCATATACAAGTACATAGTGAAACGAAACAACGTTCCTCCAGGACCAAGGTGCTACATAAGATGACACAGAACAACACAGAACTACAGGGACTACATAAATTATACGTAAAGTGCACAAGTGCAAACATGTGCAGACTGCACAAGACAGAACAAGACAGTACAATGACTACAGCGCCGACCAGTACGCAGTTCTGTTTAAAAGTGAACCTACTGACAATAGTGCAAATATTACAAGAGTACGATATAAGTAGCTGAAATAGTGTAAACATAAGAGTATCATAAATCATATCATAAATCATATGTATGCCTATAACTTTATGTCTAAATATCATTATGTCTACATTATGTGAAAGTCTTCTAAAGCAATTTAAAAAAAAAATGGTTTCTAAAAACCAGCCTCAATGTTCTGAAAACATTCTGCTAACCTCAGATCGTTAGCTGGGTTATTGTTAAAATTCATTTTTTGTCACATTTGATCATTTTGTCTTGATGCAGTGTGCACAGTGATTTCTCAGTGACTTTCTAAATCCATAATGCCATTCAAAAGATCCACATAGGTTGTGCACAACAATTAAAACACACACACACAGACACACACAGAATTGCAAGACAAGGCTGAAGCACTAAGATGACTGAACTAGAAGCACAAGACTTCATTGCTCAATGTATTTGTTCAGGTAATTGCTGTTTTCAAAGTTAGCCTTTGGTTGCATGTTGGGGACAGGTGATAATGATGCCAATGATTTGCATCTACACAGTGTGATGTAATCAATAAAATAAAATAAAATCATGCATAACAACCTGTGGTGACACAGTGGTGCATTGCTGCAGCACAGCTCCAGGGTCCCAGGTTCGATCCTGAGCTCAGGTTACTGTCTGGATGGAGTTTTGCATGTTCTCCATAATTTTGGTGTGGGTTTCCTCTGGGTTCTCCAGTTTCCTCCCGCCTCCCAAAAACATGCTGATAGGTGGATTGGCTACTCTAAATTGCCCCTTGTTATGAATGAGTGTATGAATAAGTATGTTCACTGTCCCCTGGTGTATAGTCTCCCCTCAAGCCCAGTTTTCCCAGGATAAGCTCCAGATTCACCAGGATAGGTTCGTTACTGAATATGAATGAATGAATGACCTGACCATTCTCATTATACAATCTAGAACTACATATGAAAATATGGCCCAAATTTGAGTTGATATGATCAGGTTTTGAGCTATAAAAAATAGTTCTGTCACATTTAATCTTATAATCAAACTTGTGCAGCTTCATCCCTGTAATGTGAATATCAACCAGGGGATGTTCAGGCTGTGGGAGTCTTTGACTGTGTTCCTCACCTGGCTTTTGGTTCCCTATCACAGCTCAACTTTGCTGTGTGTGACTTGAGTCTCCTTTAGCCATAGAGGTCACAATATGCTGATGATGTCTTAACTGATGATTTACTCTGAAGTTAAATAAAAGTAAATAAAACAGCAAATAAATGTGTGAATTATTTTCAAACACAGTGGGACTAAATATAACTACCAAGAAAGATCAGCTTCCAAAGTACTAAAGCTTGCTAAAATACCCCTGTTGCATAGACTGTTGTATTGGTGTGTGTTGCACATTCTGTTATGTAGGCCTAAATACTTTATTGTTCAGCATGCATTTAAAGTTAAAAAAGAAACATAGAAAATGTTTCCCAGAAGTGTCAAGTGGCTTTATTGTCATTTGACAGTGTTAAATAAAGGTAAATTGGGGTAACTGTTGTCACATAAATGAAAGTTACTGATCAGAAGGTTGGGGGTTTGAGCCCCAGCACCTCTAAGCTGTCACAGTTGGGCCCTTGAGCAAGGCCCTTAACCCTCTCTGCTCCGGGGCACTGTATCATGACTGACCCTGTGCTCTAACCCCAGCTTCCTAACAAGCTGGGATATGCGAAGAAAATCATTTCGCTATGCTATAATGTGTATGTGACAAATAAAGTCTTCTTTTTCTTCTTTTAAGTTCTTACTTATTCAGAGTCAGTGATGTGAAGCAGCTTTCTCCAGAGCCCTCTGATGCTTTTGCCTGTGCACATCTCCACAACCAGGTTAACTCATGACACACTCATATAGACCCGGAGTTTACCCCTTATTAAATTTTACATGAGACCATCAAAACCTATTCAAATTTTTTGCCCCTGCAATTTGCTACAAGCGCACAGAGCAGCCTGTTGAGCTGACCGGATGCGCTGCTCAGTGGCGAGTCAAATGTTTGATTCACTCTGGAAAGAATCGGATCAGTGAAGTGACTCGTGATGGCTTCATCACTACAGAGAACCACGTCTGCAGCTCCTCAGACACCAGAGCGAGCGCCAGTGCCGGAGGACAAAAGAAAAGCGCAGACAAGATGAGACACGAGCGCCTTTAGACTACAGCAACATGCTTTCGCAGATCTGCGCTGCTGATATTGTGCTTTTCCTCAAACTGTTTTTGTACACAAGGTTTTAAGGCGCGATTATTATTGAAGTCTGCATGTTTTATCTCCAGCGCTGAGGCATTTTTTCAAAGTTTTCGCTTTTGGACAAACGAGGACGATTTCTAAAACTTTTAATTCCATGTTTTGGAATTATCTGACTCAGGAAAATCAGCAGTCGGAAGAGGAAAGGGTGATTTAGGCCAGGCGCAGGGTGCTGGTGTAAGTTCTAGTGTTAGTTATTGTGTATTTTTGGAGGATCGGGATGGTCACTTGGTCAGTGCTTTGGCTGGCACTCACTGCTCTGGGTGTGAGCAGCGACAAAGAAGTCCGACCAGAGGTGAGGATTCTCTGTCACACACACACACACACACACACACACACACACATTTAAAACTGTTAGAATTGCACACTCCATTGTGAGCAGCTATGTGTGAGGGGGATGCATGTGTTGGCAGACACAAACCCGTTTAAAACTTGACATTAAAGTAATCAGATGTGCACATCATGTAGGATCTAGATGAATATAGAATTTTCTTTTAAATTATAAACTATATTTCATATTTTAGACAATGTAATGATGTAATAATGTAGACTAGTCTATATTCTTTGTTTGAGTAATGAACTACGCTTAAAATCATCATTAGATTAAAAAAAACATACTTATTTAAGTGGCAATACATTTTAGTGCTCTAATTAATATCTAAAGCTTAAAGATAATAATAATAATAATAATAATAATAATAATAATAATAATAATAATAATAATGCATTTTATTTAATGGCGCCTTTCAAAACACCCAAGGTCACCTCACAAGATTATGCTCACATTTTGTGTGGGTTGGTGATACAGGAGTGAAAGCACACATTTTGGAGTAGAAGTTGGGTTGGGCATCAAGTCAGGGAACGGTTATGGCTGAATGTCAGGTTTGTCAGGTTAAAGAGTTTAGTTATACAAAAAGTGTATAACAGTTGTATTGAGCATTACTGTTAATGTCAGACGCAATCATGCGCTGCCCCTCTAAAGTCAGGTTTTTTTTAAAACACTGTACAAGTGAGAGTCCAATCCAATCATGGAGCTGAACAGCTGAGGGTCCAACAGGGTTTGCTTTTCAGAAAAGTTTCCAAAAAAAAAAAACCTCTAAAAAGCTTGAAAGCTTTTGGTCATTAGCACATAACCTTAACTGCTGAGCCACCGTTGCTACTAAATAACCCAGACTTTAGGGATTCAGAAGATCCTTTTCAGCCCATGACTAGTCTGCACTTGAGAAATCAGCCTTCAGAGAAACAAGATGTCTCGAGCTGACATCATTTGTGTGTATTTGAGCTACACACAACCTGTGATTGGCCTGCTAATGTCTGCTGTAGAAATGACTGTCTGGAAGATACACACAGGTTGGATGGGCAGGAAAAAAATTAAAGAGAGGGAATAGAGATTTAAAGAAAAACTCAGTAAACAAGTAAGTAAGAGTTTTGGAACATCTGACTCAGATGCAAGCCAGAGCATTAATCCAGGTAAAATAAACACTCAACAGATCAGAAGGATTGCATGAGAATCTAAATCTCTGAGCATCCCTTTACCCTGCCTCCTCTTTCCATTCTTCACATTGCGATAGTCAGCCAAGGCTAGCAGTGGAAAATTCAGCCTAGTTGGCTGAAACAAGGCTGTTCCAGGTTTCCACAGACGATAACAGTCTCTCCGCCTGGAGTCACGAGGGAGTCATGTGATCCAAATGAAAGGTCACAGTGGAGGTTAAGTCCCATATGGTAAAACCACATCTGCACCCCTTCTGGCTTTAAATTTATATAGGATAAAAGGAATTTGCTGAACTAGTGTTGGCTGTAGTACAACAGTCTGTAAACAGTTCTGCTGAAAATGACTACCAGGTATTTAATGGTATAATGTGCTTTGAAAAGTCAAGCTGGTGTAACGTTGACAAGTCAGCCTATCTTTAGTTTTTACTGGCTAAACTGTGCAAACACCCAAACTCTGCTTTTCTTTTTCATTATAATTTAGGTCATTAAGCATCATACAGTTTTTAATCATTTTTGATCATGTATAGTTCACTATTTAAAGCGGTTAGAGCCCCATGGTGCAGCTGTGGAGGTGTTACTGGTGCTGTTGACATTTTATTAAAAAAAAAAAAAGCCATAAACCTTGGAAAACGGCTAGACGATTCTTTCTTTCTTTTTCTTCCTTTCTTTTTGTCTTTCTTGCTTGCTTGCATGCTTTCTTACCTTCTTGCTTTCTTGTTTTTTTCTCCACCCTTCTTGCTTTCTTGTTTTTTTCTCCACCCCCACAGTCTGCAGCTCACAGAAGGATGAGTTTCTGTGATAGTATTTACTCTAAGTAATACTGCAGATGTAATGCAAATGCAGCAAATTGCTTGACAACTATCATTTCATTTTTTTGTGAGTAGTGAACAGGCTGCATATGTCTGTAAATGTGCAGTCGATTATCCAAACACTGGTGCAAATCAAGACAACAAACAGAAAAATCTCAAATCTGCAGACTACTATATTTAATATGCTTAACATAAATGACTGTCAATCATGATAATCAAGCAGCATTATGTGCGATCGATGGCCATCAGCTTTAGACTGGAGAGTGTACGGAGCATGTACTTCACTTAATATCATTTCCTAGACATCACTCGCTTTTTGAACGTGATAGCTTGTGAAACTGGGCTAAAACTGTTGCTGTGGTTTGTGCCAGTGACCAGGTGAGCATGATACTAAATAGGTCAGTGATCTGAGCCACTATTTGGCTGTATGAAACCAAAACTCAGGAGCTGATGACCACAATTCCCTGTTTTTTCCGCTGGCAGAAGTCTGAGGGGAACAACTGAGTCGATCTGTCTCCTTCCAAGTCAAATTCAGCAAACTTCTGCCCCCGCTGCCTCTTTTTCTCATTTCGTTGAAAGTTCTGCTTTGTTTTCAGAAGTCCGGTAGCTTTTAAAGCCTTTGTTTTATGTTTATTTGCATGCAATTGCTCCCAATCACCCTTCTCTCTTTCTCTTTCTCTCTAATTAAAAAAACAAGTTTTCTATCATTTATCTATGCTTGTTGGTCTCTCTCTCTCTCTCTCTCTCTCTTAATTCAAAGTCCAAATTCTCTATTAAGTCAAACACTAACAGTAACTAAGTTTCAGGCTGTAACCTCTTTCTGCAATGTTTTCTTTCTTCAGAGCACTCTGTCAGCAGTTTGTTCTATTAAACAAGACTCTCAGATGGCTCATTTCCATATCATGTCATTAGTAAGGACAATTCCAAGATGTTGCAACACTGCAAGCCTGGTTTTTTGGGAAAACAAAGTTCTCAGAACATCTCCTAACTCTTGGAAAATACAATATGTGACTGTTTTATTATAATCATTGTGAGTGAAATGTAAATGTAATTTAAATATACATTGTGCTAATTTTACGGCATTAAGTCAGCAGTCAGAGAATGGCAGTACACAGGAGGAAGTCGCTTTCAGCTTAAGAGAAGGCATATGTTTACTGCCCTGGCATGTCTGTAGGTGAGGTCATAGCATATGGTTGCTCTTAGCGTCAGAGGTGGCATTTACTGTAAGTTTGCCCCTTCAATTAGAACCAGCTCTGCTCCTCATGATGAGGAGTCATCTTTATATTTATAGGACAATTAATGAAGTGTACAATTTTACACTGGTAATATAGTTAAAAGTGAAAGATTTATTTAAGTCATATAATACAGATTTTTTTTTTCATTTTTACTTTTTGGTTGAATCTATTTGTGTTTTTCTGTTTAGTTTGCAGGTAATTTCTATGAAACTCAGAAATTGTATTATAATTTTGTTACTGCATATTAACAGCTCTTTCAGCTCCCCCAGTTTAGGATTTTTTTTTCTTGTTGTGTGGTCATTTAAGTATGAATAACCTAACCTCCATGTCTGAGCAATGCTCTTATCCTGATGTGAGTGATGTTTATGTCATAAATAAAGGCTCGCCAGACTGACTGGGGTGCAGAAGACTTAATAAAGGCTACCTGTCTGTGTCGTAGAGGCCAACACGCTGACTCTTCCCCAGTCAGAGGAGTCAGGAAAGGCTTCTAAATAGAACCTTTGACGCTCACTGCTGGGTGTTCCAGAGGCCTGGTGCATGCTGGGATTGCTGGCAGCAGTAAGAGGAGACCTGAGGCCTCGTGAGTCAGAAGTGAGAGAGGTCTTCTGACAGAGAGAGAGAGGGAGAGAGAAAAAACATGAATATAGGAAAGGGGACAGAAAAAATAATTTGTGAAAAGAGGGATGAAAGGATACATAGAACAAAGAAAGAAGAGGAAAGGAAGACAAAGAGAAGTGGAGGAAGAAGTGGCTAGCTAAATAAGATGAAGAAAGAGGAGGAAAGAAAGGGGGGACTTTTTCATCCCTCTGAGCTGGAGTGTGTTTTTCCCAGCATAGGGAAAAAAGACCACAGCATAGCGGCGACACACAGGGAGCAGTCAGAGAGTGGGAGGAATGGAGCAAGAGAGAGAGAAAGAAAAACGAAGCACACTGACCAGATTAAGGCTAAAATATAGTGCAGCACTCTGTATTCACTTATGCAACATTAAACATAAACCATTCCCTCCTTCAAAAAGTTCAGAATATCATAGTTTCAACAGAATAGTGTGTGCAGTGATGTTTAGCCTGATGTTTAAAAGTGGAATTTTATCAGAAATGTGCCAGTTATTTACTAAAGCTCTTAAATAGAGTTAATTTCCAAACACTTAACACAACCAGGAAGTGGTGAATGTGACATATGTGAGTTACTTTACACTCGTGATAGAGAAAGCCATTCTAACAAGTCGTAATTATTTCAGTAGGTCTGGTACATAGGATTTGGATATATGCAATTTTTGAGCCTAACTGTTTGACTAATTATCTGCTTGGAGTGACTACGCATTGAGCTCATAGACGTTAAAACTGTCTTAAGCTCTTGGAAATCTCTAGTCTCCTCGTATTTTACTGTCTCCCATGCACCTCACCCTGTCTCCCATTTGCTCAGTGTGTGTAGAATACATCCTACAAATATCCTTCTTTCATGTAAAACACAATGCAAATATAAAACAAGAGAAAATAGCCTTCTTTGACATACCAGTGCTATCTAAGTGTGTCCCCAATGAACCTTAATAAGCTTTCAAAGCTTGTGGAGGTGGAGATGGGAAAAATGCTACAATTTTACAGAAGATAGAGGGGAGAAATAAAGAGGAATGGAGAGAGCAGTTTTGAGGTTTGAGGTCTGAAGGATTACTAAAGAATTCTTTCTGTTTGTGGTCAGAGTGGAGACAGATGACGTCTGAAGCATTAACCAAAGCACTCATGCATCTATATCTGTAGTCACACTTCCTTCTGCATCCTAATGGAAATATAAATGAAAATTGTAATGCATTTATGCTAGGTAGCCTATTTTTGGTGCATTCTGCTCTCTTGTTCTAGATATGACCCAGGACGACATTTATGGGCACTGATTTTTGTTGACCATGCCCTGAGCCTTGGTCATTATGGTCTTTACAGCTGAATCAGTGAATGCTCTGTGTGTTAAGGGTGCAGTGTTTCTCAGGCTGCTGATTTTGAACAGACCAGCCATTTTTTTTGTGACATTTCTTTTCAAGTTTACTGAAACATTTTCTAAACGTCAGTGTTCTAGGCAGTAGTAGAGATAGCTAGATTAGAGGATTTCTTTAGCCTGAATGGCCTAAAACAGATGTATGTGTGTCTGCTGGGCCATTAAAAGGAGTGCGTATTTGAGTTAAGAGACTTGTTTAGCTCCTCTTTCGTCACAAAAGAAGGAGTGTTTATGAGAGTGTGATCCTTTGAAGCTCTATGAGCAGACTCAGTGCACTGAGTATATACTGAGTATAAGTAGTAATTATTTTTATGTGTTTTATTTTGTTGGGTTTTCTTTGATCCTCTTTTTATTCTCTCTCGTTTACTGGAATGTTTATTTTTGTAATTTGTTTCTTGCTAACGCATGCTGTTTCTGGAACAAAGTCAGCTTGGCGTCATTGTACATAAGTTCAATGAAGGCCACACACACACAGGAAACACACACCTACACGTTCTGGTTCCTCTATGTTCAAAAGAAGACAAACATACTGCCATTCAAGCTCATATATAGTCAAGAGCTGACACACACGTACACACTTCTTATTTTTTTCACCACTGACGTATCATGCTGATTCTGGCTGCTTGCAATTTCCATATATATATATATTTCAGAGAATTGTATGAGTAATTCAAATCAGAGGATGTTGATGTAATTGGAAGTGTGGTTCAGCAGCTGTAGATAGAATAATGCAGGTTCTGAAATAATTATGGTTGAGGACTGTAATTACATGAAGTCATATCTCTTCCTCTCTCTTTTTTGTTCTGCACTTTGGTCTCTCTCTCTCTCAGATATGGCTACAGCAGTATGGATACCTTCCTCCTGGTGATGTGCGTGCTCAGGCTATCCGCTCCCCTAAGGCCATTGCCTCTGCTATCTCTGCCATGCAGAAGTTCTATGGCCTCACCATCACGGGAACCATGGACCCTGAAACACTCAAGTGAGTCTTAGTCTCAAAGGGGCCTATCACAGAACAGGCTACTGGTGGTAAAATAATAAATTGATCAACAACCACTGAGAAAATGCCATTTCCACAAATAAAAATGTTTCATACACATGAGCATATATTCAGGCTACTGTTAGAAGAAGGCAAATGGGATATGTAAATGTGTGATCCTGTTTTCAGAGCAATGCAGCGACCACGCTGTGGGGTTGCAGATAAATTTGGCACTGAGCAGAAGAGCAACCTCAGGAGGAGACGATACGTCATTCAGGGTCAGAAGTGGAACAAAGAAGAGGTCACCTTCAGGTGGGACGCAGCCATTAGCAACGCATTCAAATAACATTTATCATTCACATTACTTACCAGAAAATAACGAACGATCAAAGGAAATCTATGTAATCATTCTGAGTTTGATTTACATGATACAGTATGTAAACTGTTTATGATTTTGGGTATGAACTGTATTTATATTGATACACTGGTGTATTTAACAGCATTCAGAACTACACTCCTAAAGTGGGTGAGTATGCTACTTACGAGGCTATCCGGAAGGCCTTCAAGGTTTGGGAGTCAGTCACACCACTGAAGTTCCGGGAAATCCCATACTACCAGATCAGAGAAAGGCCTGACAGGTTCGCTGACATCATGCTTTTCTTCGCTGATGGCTACCATGACGATAGCACACCATTTGATGGGGAGGGAGGCTTCCTGGCCCACGCATACTTCCCTGGTCAAGGGATCGGAGGTGACACACACTTTGATGCAGCAGAGCCTTGGACAACTGGCAAAGTGGACCAAGGAGGTAAAACATAGGGGATATAGGAAAGGAGAGGATGGATTACTTCATCAGATTTGTCACAGATGTTCCTCATAGGTATCATGGGTTCTCATTTTTTTCCCCTTTTCAGGGAATGATGTTTTCCTGGTCGCAGTGCATGAGCTGGGTCATGCGCTGGGTTTAGAGCATTCTGGGGATCCTTCTGCCATTATGGCCCCATTCTACCAGTGGATGGAGACCGAGAATTTTGTTCTCCCTGATGATGACAGACGTGGAATACAGCAGATTTACGGTTTGTCTTTTTTTCTTAAGGGCCTGGTACAATTTAACTCTACTGTGTATATATATATAACAAGTAGGCATTCTTTCTGCATTCAGCCCTGTCCTGTCAACTTGTGATAAATTTTTATATTAATGTTTGTACCAAATTGGTTAGGAGCCAGCTTACAGGTAAAACCTATTGATTCTTATGTAATGCCTTCACTGAATTTACAAAGAAAAGTGTAACATCATGTACAATTAAAACAGACAAAACTTATTACCATTATATTTTATGAGTAAGTTTAATAATAAGCTCTGTTTGAGCAGCTTTTGAAAAGAGAATATATAAATAAATAAAATAATCCATCTGCAGGTTCTCGCTCAGGAGAGGTGCCGAACCCCCCTGCCCCGCGACCAACACGCAAATCTGACCGACCCTCAGCCGGGCCTGATATCTGCAAAGGCCACTTTGACACCATCACCATCCTGCGGGGAGAAATGTTTGTCTTTAAGGTAAGTACTGACACCAGTTAAGGAGGTTGTGGATGTTATGCAGAGCAGAGATTGTGTGGAATTACTGTAGCATTCAAACTCTGTACCATACTATACACTGTATACTGTGCGTATAACCAAAGTGCATTCAAAAATCATTAATCAGCTTCTCTGTTTTCTCTCTCCCCTACAGGAAAAGTGGTTCTGGCGGATGCGTGATGGTAAACCTCTGCAGGGTTACCCCATGCCCATCTCACACTTCTGGAAAGGCCTGCCACCCTCTATCAATGCTGCCTACGAGCGTGCAGATGGGAAATTTGTCTTCTTTAAAGGTACATCTGCAGTTCTGGTCCTGTAGTATTCAGTTCGTGTTTGCATCAGTGGATACATTTCTCTCTGTCTTTCTCTCATTCTGTAGGCGATAAGTACTGGGTGTTTAGCGAGGCCACTTTGGATCATGGCTATCCTAAAACCTTTAAGGAGCTGGGCACAGGCCTTCCTAAAGACAGAATAGACGCTGCTCTCTTCTACACCCCAAATGGAAACACCTACTTTTTCAGAGGAAGCAAGTGAGTGTCTGTTGTTCTGAAGTGTTGAGCAACTGTCATTGTGTCAGATGTCTAAAAAAAGCCTGAAATTTTCTTAGTAATTGTAATGTGATGTTATTTGTCCTTTGGCATCATTTCCCCATAATGTTGGTTCCACTTCTAATTTTGTCACCTCTTTTTTCTTCTCCAAAAAAGAAAGATTTTCTTCCCCTTTTTGATTCTTCGTTTCTATTTTCAGATATTACCGCTTCAATGAGAACACGCGCTCTGTGGACTCCGATTACCCCAAACCCATCAGTACGTGGAGTGGAGTGCCCGATGATATCAAAGGAGCCATTATAAATGAGGATAGAGGTACATGAATATACATGTTTACATGTGAGTGTGTTGGGGGCAAAAGGGGATGAAGATGGGGGGTGGAGGAGAGCAGGTGCCACCCCATATGTAGCCAGCTCTATTGTGTGAAGTTCATGAGGAGGATATGACTAGACTACAAATTCTGATTCAGCAAAGTTGTTCCTTCCTTGTGCACACTTTACACCATGAGCACAGGAAATAACTTTTTTTTTCTCTTTGGCTGGGAGGTGTGCATTATTTCCTTGTATCAGGACATATCTAAAGTAGATCCAGTCAAAAATTTTAATCCCCATCCTGAACCAATACTACTGACAGCCTACTATGTAACCATGTTGGAATGTAACCATAATAACAAGCGTAATTAATATTTGTGGGTACTTTGCTATTACATTCAGCATCATGCTGTTAAACAAGAATAGGAAAGATGAATGACATTGATTTTATCATATGTGTTAAGTGATTTAGAGGGAAAAAATCAGAAGAAATGAGAGGCAACAGGGTTAGAGTTTGACGTAATTGTAGTGTTAGCTTCTGGAGGTGAGACCTAGAAAAGTTAGCTAAATACACTGATAAGGATTTTGTTACTTTGATATATATAGTGCCGTTGTGAGTAAGCAAAATGTATACACATTTTTATTTATACAAGCTAGTAAGTAACCATGATATAAGCAAGTTAATACCCCCAAAGTGTCCCTGTGATATAAACTGTAAATATCTGATTAGAAGTTCTTGTCCTGCTCTCTCCAGCCTACACCTACTTCTACAAAGCCAACAAATATTGGAAGTTCAACAACAAGCAGATGAAGGTGGAATCTGGCTACCCCAAGTCTGTCCTGACCGACTGGATGGGCTGTGAGCGTGAGGAGTCTACAAAGCCAGACGGAACTGACGAGGAAGTCATCATCATCGAGGTGAACAAGTCAGACGGTTTTGCTGGAGGGGCAGCAGTCATCGTGATCCCTCTCTTCCTGTTGGCCTGTGTGCTCATAGTTCTGGGAGCATTGCTGTTCTTCCGGCGCTACGGTACCCCACGACGCCTCCTCTACTGCCACCGCTCTCTACTGGACAAGGTTTAAAGATCACGGGATGGAAACTGAGAAGAGATAGGGGTGTAGGGGCAATAGCAGGGGTGAAGAGAAAGGGTATGGGGAGGGGGATAATGGTAGAATGGAGAGGCTTTGCTCAGATGGAGATGAAAAGGACTTTGAGATTGTTTACAGAACAGCAAGGAGGAAAAGAAGGAGAAGGAGGGAGGGAAGGATGAAGAAGTGAAGTGACAGAAAAGGGAACAATGCATATTGTTTTGGTAGTTACTTGTACATCTCTGCCATAATGAATAGACCCATGAAGGACAGAGAGAGAAATACAGAGAAAAAGAGGGAGCTCATTTAAAAAAAAACATTTTTATTGAATACGTTGAAAGAAAGTAAAGCACTTTTTATTGTATCAGCCCTCCCTCTTCCTCTCTTGTAGTCTGTCTCTCCCAAATCCAACGACTCCAGCCACAGTGCTGTATGATTAATGTCTTTGTTTCTGCTTTCATAAATTTCCATCTCACCTCTGGTTTTAGCTCTTAAATTTAGCCACAATTTTTTGATTTCTCCCAAAACCCTTCTATCCTTATATTCCCTTCAGTGCCTTCCACCTCTCAGGTAACGTTCCTTACCTGCATTCGTGAAGAGAACCAAATTAATCTGTATTTTCACAGACATGCTTGTTTTTGGATTAAAAATATTAACCCCTAGTGAAAGATGTCTTCAAAACATACAGTATATCTCAACAGTAGAGACTGCTGTGTTTGAAAGGGTAAAGGTGAAAGGTCAAAGTTCAGGGAGGAAGTGTGGCTCAGGCTCCTGAAAGGAGGCCGGTTTTTTATTTACACCTAGAGAGAAGAGCTGTCTTGCAGGTACATCTCCAGATATTAATTTTATAAAGTGTTTGTTACCATGTATTGTTTTTAATGTTATTAATGATTGCGCTTGTTATTATTATAACTATGGTTATTGTTATTATTGTTCTCCGTATTTAGTCCTTTTTTATTTTGTAGTCATTTCAAGTCCTGCTGGACAGAGGCAGAATGTGACTGATATTAAAATGACTCCCAGTTTATTTTAATGTTACAAACATCAGGTTATTCCACAGGAAATAAGCATACTTGTATGAAAGATTCAAAATAATGTTGAGGAATTATAGAAGTTGTTAGGGAGAAGATCAGAAAAATACTTACGAACACCAGCCCTGTTGACAGGCCAAAGTTGCTGTGTGTTATTTTTGCAATAATGTTTATGTGCCTTTATATGAAAAAAAAAAATCTCACTGGATTTATTGTATTTGGATGGTTCTTTGGAGAAAACGTGTTGTTTTGGGTGGAGCAAAAGTTTTCGGAGAGGAATAAACCTGATTATGGAAAAAAAAATAATGGTGCTATGTATTTTCTTGAATACACACATCCACATCAAAATGTTTAATTAATGTAGTCTTAACAATGATAATAATAATGATATTTATAATAATGATGATTTACTGTAAATGGAAGGGAATGTGATTCTTGCTTGTTTCATTTTTTTTGTATTGCAGGAATGAACAATGAAATAAAAGTATTTTGTGAAATGTTCTTTTGCCTTTTCCTTGTTTTTTTTTCTCCACTTAATCCTCTTTATGTCTTATCTACATCTTTCTTCTACTAGTCTTATTTTTGAATGATAGCCAGGAATGCTGATTATGCTAAAACAACTCTCTGTGTGTGTGTGTGTGCGTGTGTGTGTGTGTGTGTGCCTCATGTTGTTTTCTCATGTTCCTGCACTGAACTGAATAAGAAGAAACCCATTTGTGGTTTGTCAGGAATGGGGAGTGTTTCATGGATCTTGTGTATATGAAAGTATGCGTGTGTTTTCCTTTTCAGACTTTGCAAATTTAGACAAGTACTTTTGCTGAACTATTCTTTGAAAACAAAAGAGAGCGAGAGTTTGCTGTAGGTTCTCCTGCTTCCCAAGATTCCCTAAACTACTTTTTCAAACTTCTCTGCCATTTCATTTCCTTTCTGCCTGCTCGTCTTTTCCCCCCGCCTTCTCTCTCTGACTCCGACTCTCCAATTTCTCCTCTTGCTGCAAAATTGTTCTCTTTTATGAGGCTCTTAACTGAAACCAGTCCTCCCCTCACCACAAATATCTCTCTATCTGTTTTTCCTCTCTTTTTCCTTCCTGCCATTCCTTAAGGATCTCTTTCTCTCTCATGCACACACACACACATACCATCTGTTCATTTACTTTCTTTTCTGTTTTCTCTGTCTTCTCTGATGAAATTATATTGATGAAATCATCAGGCTTCATGTCCTTTTCTGTCCTTTATTTTCTGTATCACATTCCCACACTGAAGATTACTAACTCCTGACACATTATGGAAACCTATAAACATGTTTACACTATTTTTGTTCAACACTTGGTTTCTTCACATTCACACTGTTCCAGTAGAGGGATGAATCTGACATGTACAGGAGGGTTTACTGGTACAGATGGTGGGAAGGCTCTGACAGTATTGTTTGGCATCTTCAATCTCTGCACACCAGAAAGCCTCCACACTCATACCCCCTCTCTCTATCCCTCTCTCTCTCACACGCACACGCGCACACACAGACAGCTGGAGAGTGGAAAAAAGAGGCCTAAACAGCTGTTTGCAGTTTTAACCTGTGCTATTCTGTATCTCATCACATACTCCTGCTGGATCTCTAAACACTTGCAAATGTGTATGTGTGTGTGTGTGTGTGTTAGGTAGCACACATAGCTTTGTTGTCACATCTGTCAATGTGATATGAAATAGGAGTAGAATATCAAGCAGTACAGTGCATGATACACAGACAACCCTGACAGTGTTACAGACTTGCAACCCCATGGTTTCTTGGTAAAAAAAAAAAAAAAAAGAGTGAAAATGTACTTCTAATTATTCCTTATCTCTATTTAATCTATCCTGGCATCAGGTGTGGAGTTTCTCTGAGGTTCTTTGGTTTCCTCCCACTGTCCAAAAACATGCCACTAGGTGCATTGGCTAAGTTAACTTGGAGCCCCTAGGTGTGTGTGTGCGTGTGTGTGTGTGTGTGCGCGCGTGCATGGTGCCCTGTGATGGACTGGTGTCTCTTGCATGGTCTATTCCCAAGCAAGTAATCAAGAGAAATATTACAACTGAGAGGCTCCAAATTTTGTTCAGGCAAGGAAAGTGATATACAGTGGGGTCGAAAAGTCTGAAACCACATTGAAAATCTGGGATTTTTTTTTTTTCATTTAAAATTAGAAATAAAAACAGAAGGTTTAGAATTTTGAAGTATTTCAAACAAAGAAAGTAAATGTTCAATATCTTGAATATTTAATATTCAAGATTCTGCACTATTTCTAGGTCCCTATTTAAATGTAAGCAAATGTGTGTTATTGACCCTGTTTACTGCTTTGTACAAAAGCTCAGATTTTCCTCATGTCTAATCTCTTCTACAGACGACACTCCGATGGATTTGATCTAAAATGGAAACTCTGAAATTCATGCAAATATTTTAATGATTCTACTTTTCACTCAAGTTGTTGTCAGTAATATAATATGTAATGAAAATTGTATTAAATTAAAGAATGCAAAATAGACACATTTTTACTAGTGCTCTCAGACTTCTGGACCCCACTATATATATATATATGTGTGGTTTACAAATCTGTTCTACTAATACACACAACTAATCAGAATAGGATCTGAAAGTGATGAAACAGAGTAGATGAAGAGAGTATAGAGGAGCTATAGTTTATAAGACGTGTGTGTGTGTGTGTGTGTTATGTTTACTAGCACAAATAAAGATTAACGAAAGGTATTACGTGAAATATTTTGAAATATCATGTAACAAGAGGTATACTGGACAGTAAAGACACAATGAACAAATTCCCACCTTTTTCTTTACTATGAGAAAATCTGGGCACTTAAATGCACAGTTGAACTGTTGGGTTTTTCAGAGAGTGGCTCTAATATTCTGAACATGCACCAGAATGATGTATGATTTCACAGTGCCATGACACAATGTATTTTCTGCATTTTGAAAACACAGTAATATTGAAAATAAAATATTGCAAAAGCATTTTAATGTAGACTGATTTGATAATCAAATGACAAAAAAAAACATATTTTGTATTTTACAGCAGAAATATTGCTCCTCCCTGGCTGGTATTAAATAGCAATTTAACTAGTAATATACAGTAAGTATGAGGCTTCATTCTGCTTTTCAGTACTCTTTTTTTTTTTTTTTTTTTTTATTTACTTATTTTCTGTATTTGCTTGGTTTGGGCTTTTGTCAGCAGTAAACTAAATCTGAAACTGAACTATTCACTCCTCATCACACAGTCGGCCCACACTCGGAGTTTTACGTATGGAAGTGTGGAACCTCAACACTGAGTGCCCCACTAACTTGTGTTGATTGGCACTCCTGTGCACCCACACCCACACATACACACACACATGGCAGGAAGCACTTTGCTGAATCAGAACTTTTAGCCCAAACCATGACACCATAACCTTGGCTGAGTCATATCCTCTCCATGCACTCGGTATAAGGGTACGAGGTGGTGGGGTGGGGGTTGGGGGGTCAGTAGGGACATCACAAGCCTTAAATTTAACTAAAAAAGCTACACCACATCAGAGACACAGGGGTCTCACTCTTTCTCTCACACACAGACACACTTAAGGTTTTTAACTGCTCTCTGGTTTTACTCCTTTTTTCTTTTTTCCTGTCCCTCTTGCATGTGTGTCTTAATGGACTGCTCCCCCCCATCCTCCTTCCCTTCTGCACAATAAGCAACATCTGGGTCTCGTTGTGAACAGACCAAAACAACAGGAGGGCAAAGGAAAAGCAGGGGGAGGAGGGATGACTACTAGAGTAGCCAAAAAGTTTCAGTCCAGGAAACGTAAAGAAGATAAATATAAATTCTACAGCTTCAAAGATCTTGTGTTTTTGTGTCTGGGTCACAGACCAACCAGATACTGAATGCTCAGTGAGTCTGGAGTTATATTATAAAGGGTCAAATAGGTTTCGGTGGTCGGTTCAGCTTTTATGTGGAGGACATATGAGCAGGTGTGAAAACATTTTTTATAGGTCTGTGTGAAGAGAGGAAGAACGATTGCATGTAGGTGAGCTGAGAGTGAATTACATGTCAGCTTTTTTTTTTTGGGGGGGGGGGGGGGATTTTTCTTTTGTGTTAGTCCCACCCTCAAAAAGTAAACAGACCCATAGTGCTGACACAAAGTGGTGAAGCCAGATCCCGAGTCCAGTAAAACAGAGAAAAAAATTCTGCGATTCAGCGACTAAAGCTATAATTATGGAGAGAGGCTGCTGAAATCAGCAGGAGGATGTCGGAGGTTGAGAGAGAGAGAGAGAGAGAGAGAGAGAGAGCTAGGCGAGACAATCACAGACAATGCTCATGGACAAAACTGTATGTCTGAGAAGTTTGCTCACAGTGCTGTCTATGGAGATGATGATAACTCATGGCCTTCTCCAAATACTCCAAGACTATAAGGACTTCAAAATTCCATGATGCTTAATCCAATAAAGGAATCTCGCTCAGAAAATCAATCGTAAAAGTACAAGTATTTAGTTCTAGAAACAGTGACTGCTAGTATACTGTATAATACTACTGTATTGTACTATCATACTGTAACACTTTTTCAGATTTAGAGTAAAGACACTCAACTCGGGCCATGGTTCTGAGCTTGCGTCCACAGATGATAAAAATCCTGTCACCACAGAAACATCTTAATGACTTTCTCAGGCAAGAGTCAATATGGCAGACTCTGAAAACATTCCTTTCCTTAGAGAGCACACATGAGAGCTAAATATATATCAGATTTGTTGCAAACATATTTTTAACCAGTGCAGCAAAATAAAGTAACAAATGTCAGTATTCTGATGTTCTTAGAACTCATGGACAAAACAATAACAAGTGCTGAAGGAGGAGTTTGTCATTTTTAAGTGTGTTTTTAGACCGGTAATAATCATATGACAAAGTAAAGATAGGTTTACAAAACTGAGATTGGCAATGTTACTATACACTGGATCTGGCTAATTTCTTCATTTCAGGGTTCTGTTTAAAATTTTCTGGCCCAGAAAGTACACTGGCCCCAAAGAAAGGTCATTGGAGAGAATGGAAAGCTTATCAGTGTTTTCATTGCAAATGCAATTCACATTACAAGCAACAAATGGATCAAAAAAATGACAAACTGCTCATTTAAAGTTTATTTATTTCAGCATTTTTTAAAAATTAGATTAGAGGTCTCACGTCTGTTATTCGTGATGCCTCGTGATGCTTTTATGTCCTGGCACATATGTGACAAACGTGTTTTCATCACCAATGAACCTAAGGCATCTGGACATTATTTATGTTACAAAATACAAATATACTGAAATCTTAAAAGTGATTTTTAGACTGTGCTGAATGGCCATTGTATTTTGTAGGCTAGACAAATGTAATCCAACTGTGCATTTTAAATGGAATATGGACGACAACCAGCAGCAGTTCCTCAAGAAAATCACGTGAAAGGTGACTCGACCAGATGGAGATTTTTTCCCCCTCACTGCTGGCATTTTTGCTTCTCTGTCTCAGTGAGGGAGAAGGCAGGAGGCTAAAATGGCGGCTTTGGGGGGATTTTACTGCAGTATGGTGAAACACTGCGGCCTGCTGGATAAAATTTTTACTCCAAGTCCATCAGAACCCTCCTCCTACATACACATGCTGGTTGGATAAAGTCACGTGGAAATCTCTTAGCAGGGTTACATATTATAGTTATATATTATCTTTCAAATATCTCACTTTCATTTAATAAAAACGTTAGTGAAAATAAAATATCTAACTTGACTAACAATGGGAGACAAACATTTTTCAAGTGTTTATTTGGTTTTATTCTTTAATAACATTTTTCCTTTAGGTTTAAGCATAGAGGATTTTAGCTGCTCTCTTGCTCTCTGCTGCTCCTCCTTTTCAGACCTCCATGTCCTTATCGCCTGGTCCACCTCTGCACTCAGGTTCACTGCTCTCCTCTGTAAAGTGAAAGACACATCATCTACAACGGCCCTGCGGTTATTTCATTATGAATAAGTAAGGAACAAAACACAACAGGATGTGCCGTTATAAGAAAATAATCCACAATGTGGTGGTGTGATGATAATATCAGCTTGAAGTTAATTATTTACCAAAAACAGCATGACCCAAAGCTTTATTCCTCGTATACCACAGCAGACTTTATTCATCAATGAATGTCATGTCTTTTTTTTTTTTTTTTAAATCAGTTTATAGTTACAATTAATGTTGTGGAACATCCACGAAATAGGTTAGTTCCTATCATCACAATTAAGCATGCGTGCATTACAGCGGCTATAAAGAGTATAAGCCTCTCTTCCAGCTTTATCCTGAAGTTAATAAGACAAAAAAATGCAGCTTGTCATATTACCAAGAAACCACAAACTCCTCTATCCTGATGATCTTCCAGTGTCTGAAAACTTACTGATTGTTACAAAGCGCTGACACTGGAGACGTCTTCCATTAATGTTAAATAAACATCCCCTGACAGAAAGCTTCACCATATCAATTATCTAACAAAGAAAAATGTATAATAACAACACACTTTTAATCAGTTTATTATTAGCCTTAGATTATGTGCTGTGTGTGCCATACAAATCCCTGTGCATGAGCTGTTACTATAGAAACAATAACTGTGCTTTGCCTTGCAGCCAGCACTACTGCCACAGCCGCTGTTATGGAATAATTGAGAATTCAGCAGAGCTGTGGTACACATGCATGCATTATCAGGCTGATCATTTGTGTACATTGTACACAGCAAAACAGAGCTTATTCTTATTAGGTACAGTATCTATAGCCTAGTCTACTTGTCGAATAGGAATAAATCACCGTTCTTCCTATTCTGTCTTCTTTCATTGTTTAGAACATTTATTTAAAAGAAACCATGAGACATTTTCAAACAATAAAGACAAAGTCAATAAAGTCCTGCTTCTGCATGTCTACTGCTGACGTGATATGATCCACCTTCCTGCTAGAAAACAGGAATCATTTTTAAATGCTCTTAACTTGATTAAAATGCCTTGAGGGAAAAAAACTCATTATTAAGTCTTAACCCTATTTAAACCATATATATGTCAGTTCGCTAAGTAATTACTTCTATAACCATAAATTTTATTACAATACAAATTTCATATCATTATTTCACTTCACCTTTAGTATTCACATAAACCACTGGATAACTAACACTAGGCTCACTGCACAAAGCTATAATGAAAAAGAAAACTTACTGCAAAGTCCTCCCTCTGCTTCTGCCTCCTGACTTGTCCTTTCAGAGGAGGTGCAGGTCTGCCGTCTACAGAGAAAGACAGACACACAAAGCAGCCGAATGAGTAAAGCAGAGAGAAAGCAACACATGTTTACACATGAATACAGATAAGGTTGCATCACACAAATTCTGTGATTTGCTTACAAAGCATTTAGCAAAATCATCATACGTTTGTCAATGTGCTTAGAAAGATGTGTATACAAATCTGTTTTTAAATCAATCATAAGACCTTTACAATATCAACCAGCACAGGTCAAATCTATTACTGTAATGATGAATAAATGATGTGATTTACAAATCTGTGACTCAATCTTCCTCCATGTCTCACCTGCGTATGACCAGTCAGGCAGATCTGTTAATGGACCGTACTCTGATCCAGTCCAGGCCAAGCCGTTCCTGTACATATGACACAGGCAAAGCCAGTCACTGTAATCTTACTCTAAAATTAACTCATCAGATGAGGATGTATAAAGAAACAGAAATAGATCACAAGGGACTTTTGATTACTTACTCCAGTCTCCATTTCTTTCCTGCATGAACCGCACATGTAGATGAAAATGGGCACACAGTCTGCCTTAAGACTTTAAATAGAAGGGAAAAAATGCATCTTTGTCACAAGGTCTAGTACTGTATACATATGACTGTACTAAATAGTATTCAAATATTAAAATATTCTTAAAATAACTGCAATTTTAATGAGGGTAGATAATAAACCTCAAGGTGGTTTTGCTTTAAAAAAATGTGCTTTTAAACTGCTCCAAAATGTTTTTTTTATTTCTATATTTTAACACAATGTATCTACTCTGGGTTCTGTAGGTGAAAAGCTCTGGAATAAAAAAGCTTTAATAGCTCCAAAGAATAAATATAACTGTACTATTTTCCTAAAGTGCTTAAGATTAGAAAAGCTATATTATATTCATAAGGAATTCTGTAATATAATGTAATGATTGGAGCTGTAATCATAAGGAGGATCCATCATTTTTTCCCCCTGACTGCAAAATATTTGAGAATCTTCTATTATATATCTTTCTATTAAAGTCTTGCTTGAATGCACATTAGCATGAATGCATTTTAGCAGCTTAAATTATCTTGATAGCTAGCCAATAGATAGCTAGATAGATAGATAGATAGATATGTTACTCTTTCCATAAGGGAAATTTCTTTGTTATAGCAGCCATACAAAACAAAATGCATTAAAGAAGAGCATAAAGAATACAAAGCAGTTACAGAGCAGGAGCAATAAAACAGAAATATTTATAGAAATATAATGTGTAACATACAGATGTGGACAAATCGATAGTCCAGGACAAGCAAATTTCATGTAGGGGCTATTCATTTTTTTATTCATAGCTGCCCATGGGACAAGTACGTTCAACTACCAGAAGAAAAAAACCAAACAAAAAAAAACCAGCCTATGCCTTTAAGGATTTTCACAAAGTAGCTGTAGCTACATGGTGAGCTCCTCATTCCAAACCCCACCACCTGCTTCATTATCAGCCAAGACATGATCTAACTGAAGGTACAGCGGTTTTTACTAGGTGGATTAATTACTGTACACAGACGACAGACGGTTTTTATGAATATAAATATACACACATTATATATATATATATATATATACACACACACACACACATGTATGTCAAGACACTGACAAAATCATGGAAAAATAGTCCAGCTCCAAGCTGTCATTTAGCACAACATGCAATCCCCTCGTGATTTTACACATATGAAGATGCTAGTAAGACCCAAATATCTTTTACGTGCAATGCAAGAAGAAAACACCAAATGCACTTAACCAGTTAACTACATGTTGTTACATATTTATGATGTGTCCACCCTGGAGATACCACAAATAATTGATACTGCACTTGTTCTACTACAGTCCGATAGTGGTGTACGAGAAGCGCTCCATCCTACACCATGGCTGAATCAGCCTGTTACTGAAGGTACTTCTCAAACTTACAATTACACTGTGAAGAAAATGGGAACTATTGTCCATAGCAGTCATCCATTTGGATGCCACTGTCCTCACCACCACTTTTAGATGGTCAAAATGTATCCTAATGACAGAACATGCCTTCCTGATGAGTTTATTCAGGCTGTAGGACTTTTTCTTTACTCCACCACACCATAAAAATGGCACTTTCTGCAACACACTGAGAGCAACTTCCTTCTCTCTCTTTCTCAGTCAGTAGAGCAGAAGACTCTTAATCTTAAGGATGTGGGTTTGAGCCCCATGTCGGGCACCAAACCCAGCCACTGGGGTTGCACAATCTAGTGCACTCTCCGTGCCAGTCCCAAGGCTGGAGAAAATGGAAGGGTTGCATCAGTAAGGGCATCTGGCATAAAACCTGTGCCATAAAACGGATTTCCATAATGGAGACAGAGGATCTGCTGTGGCGACCCCTAACAGGAGCAGCTGAAAGAAGAACAGAAGAAGGACCTGAGCCTCTGGTCCTTCCTTCAGACAGCCTCTGTGTTCACTGTCCATTCCTGTTTAAAACACTGGACTGCAAATATATTATGTGCCAGATCTCAGTTGAGCAAATATCACTGTATAATTCATACTCAATTCAACACCCAACAGTTAGTGTGGACACCTACAATAGTGTAATCCAATTCAATTTGTGTAGCGCTTTTAAGATCAGACATTGTAACAAAGAAGCTATATAGAAAATCTGGATGTAAATTTAGATCCATTATGAGCAAACCAGAGATGACAGTGGCCATGAAAAACTCCCTGTGTCGATATAAAGAGTCAATCTTCAGAGGAACCAGATTCTAATCCAACAGAGCTGATCCGGCTAATCAAGCGGACTGATCATCTGGAGCAGGTTGGATTCAGGAGAATGGAAGCTGCCATCTCAGAACTCTAACCTCATATCCCTTCTCTGAGAGGTCTGTTATTCCTGTGCAAACGTCTACCTCGGTTTAACTGAAATCATCATTGTAGCATTGCAGTAGCCTGACCAAATCGCTTACTATTAGGAACCGTACAGAAGCCATAAAACTGACCTCTGTAGAAAGGCCGATCTCCAGGATCACTGCTGATGATACTGAATTACCCAGTATGCGATTTGGACCAACCCTGTCACATGTATCTTATATCCTCAGCCGCCAGTGCTAGCTAGCTTGCTAACATGCGCACAACTTTTAGAGTATTAACACGCGGGTCATAAGGAATATAAACTTAGAGTTTATGCTTACTTCTAAAACACATCATCACCTTCATGAATGTCTAGCCCAGGAGCCACTCTAAAGTTCATCTACATTCTGAATAACATCTCTCTCACCTGAAGTACAGAGCAGCTTCAAGGGCGCCGCCATTTTGGATTCGACAGCCCCTCCCCCCCGACAACAATTACGGCAAGCCAGAAAGGACAAGCTGATTTAGCGCTACAACTTGCTGCGATGGCGAAATTGAAATTAATCTTCTACCACTAGATGGCGTAATAACCACAGAAAATATTCCCTATTGGCTAGTTTGAATTAGGCTGTTACTAATTTAACTGTTCTGCTAATTTTGGATTTGTTACGGATTTGTTACGGATGTCGTAACTGCAGATTAAGTGTTTAAATGAAATGGTGCATATTTGTTTGTAAATAAGAGTTTGTAAACAATCCTATTAAACAGCTCTGTTATAAAGTTCCATGGTATAAACTTCCATGATGTAAATGTAAAATGTAACTTTTGCTTTGAGAAGTTTAAAGGCAGTGGCTTAGAATATGATGTGTTCAGTTTCATTATTCAGAAGCGCTTTGATCATTTTCACACACATGAGAGCAGAGACTTGTTTTCTCCAGACAGCTTGTAATCTTCCTCTCGCATTCTTGCTGTGTATCTAGCCGTGCAGTGCTGACTGAAACATCCCCTATGTGTGTGTGTGTGTGTGTGTTCTCTACAAGTCCCCACTCGCTGATAACGCGCCCAGCGAGGGAGAGGCACACCGACACACACACACACACACACACACACACACTTACTTCTGCTAGCCGGAGGAAAAAAGCAGACACACACAAGGCATGAAGAAGGGGCTTCGGGGTAGGGAAAATGTCTTTTTTTTTTTTAAACACCACTGTAGTTTCTGTTTGACGAGCTGAATAAAAGTGGCCGTGTGGTAACCGGTTTACTGCCATCGGAATTTATGCCACTGGTAACTATGGAGCAGAGACTGGCATTTTTAGAAAACACACACACACACACAGTTACATTGTTACGAGCTCGCAAAAGCGCACACACATACACACAAGCGACCGTATCACAACGTTTCAGGGCACTCGGCGATATCCCTCCGCACATTCCACAGAGGAAAGGCACGATTAACTAGGCCTTAGGGTCGGAATAACAAGAAGAAGTAGCCTAGAAACTAGTCTCGTCTACTCACAGGTTACTCAAGATCTCTCACATATTCTCAGTTTCATGAAACTTTAATTTACTCCACATTATACTTTAACTCCACAATATCTCCACAGGACTTCAGAATGTGAACGCAGGTTTTGCCAAATGACTTATTTTTAACAATGAATCCGCATTTCTTATCGGCTTTTGTCTCTTGCAACTACTATCTGTTCATACAAACATGTTTAACAAGCATATTTTCCTGTTTTCTTTCATATTCTATCTGTTTTAGTCTTAGTTGTGTTGATTTAAAAAAAAAAAAAAAAAAAAAATCCTTTAAATCCGCACTAATAGGCGACATCAATCTGAGAAGTTTGGACGTGTGACGAAATTGTGGGATGCTGAAATCCATCCGCGCTGCCCAGAAGAAAGATGTTCCGGTCTGAAAAAAAAAACGCTACAGAAGAAGAAAGAAGGGGGAGGTAGAGAAAAATTGCAGCAAAGAAAGAAAGTTAATCGGCGTTGTTTCATTTTCAGCTTTTTAGAAGACGTTTTCCGCGCTCGTTTCCCCTTCTGAAGGTTTGGATAAGTGCTCCGACGCTTCTGCGACTTCTTCACACATTTCTTTTTGTCCCTCATGTTTGAGGCTTTTCCACTATTTTTTTTTTTTTTTTTTGGAGTTCATTTTCTTTCCAGCAGGATTGGAAATAGTGGGAAAGGTCGGAGGAAGCGTGTCCGTGTGCTCAGGTAGACATTATTAGTTGGTGCACAGCGTGTTTGTCTTACTGGTGAAGCCGAAGCCTTTTCTCTTAAAAAGCTGAGGAGAAAACGACATTTTTCTGCCTTCCCCGTGTTTGGAGCCAGTTAGCTGAGGCACAGCGGCTGCAGTGTCGCAGAAGCACAGCTTATCTGACCACTGAAGTAGCTTGAAGTTGACTTAAAGGTGTCATATACCTGCTATCAGCAGCACATCTTTGAAACTACAGACTAAGTGGCAGTTATTAGGAGACTTTTCAGCTGCAACCAGAAAAAAAAAAAAAAAAAAACCACAAACAGCAGCCTTTTCTGAATGTGACCGCTACATTCACCACACTTCAGCCGACAACTACAACGAAATAACTTACTTTCTTTTTATAAAGACTAGCGTGCTTTAAAAGCTCCGGACATCAGGTGCTGAGGTAAAGCGTCTCGTTTTATTACTTGGCAGCTGGCGACAGGAGCGCGAGCGGGGTGGGAAGGCATCATTCAGCCGCTAGCAGATGGATGTGCATGCTTCCCTCCTCACATGCACCAGCAGATCCGCGACGTGGAAACTTTCAGGCCACATCAAACATCTCTTCAAGTCTTATTAATCCGAGATGTAGCCCACATGCCATAACGTATTTTTTTTTTAACTTATCTTTATTTTATCTGAAATATTTATTATTAGCTGAACAAACATACAAAACAGGTCTTGAACTGTTTTTTTATTCTTAAATCTTAATCCTTGTTTGTTGTCTTTGTCATTTCATCTGCTGTAGATTTAGAAAGACTTGAACGTTGTTTTGTGTTTACATTGTATTTATGATACTGTATTTAAACTGTAGTCTTTCAGGTGTCATTTCAGCAAAAAAAGAAAAGTGTTTGATTGTTAACACTTATTCAGGCTATTTATTAGAAATTTGACATCATGGAGAGAATTGGTACCAAACTGAAGCAGAAGTTTAAACTGGCTGATTCTGGCAGTGTCAAGTTTAGCAAAAAGAAAAATGAACTCTCCAACACAAATAACAACAGTAACAGTGTAAGTAGTGCAGTGCCAGTTGTGACCCACTTGAACCCGGCAACAAGCCCGTCACCTGCGAGTACGGCTCAGTTCAGTCTCACCTGCTCACCCTCCATTGAGGCATCTTCAGGCACCAGATCGGCAAAGGTGGTCAACTCTCAGAGGGTGTCTACCTGCGTTGCTTCCACCACCTCGCCGTCTGTACCAGAAGAATCTGGGCCTTCACTCGAACACCACCCAGCGACTCTTGCTCCTTTGCGGCGCCGCTCGCCTCAGCAGCGCGTGTCTTGCTACCTGCCTGACACTGTGGAAGGCCGAGGTGCCTGTGATCAGTCCAGGCGTACCGATTTGCCCCAAGGTGAGCATGCCGACCCACAAGGTGCTTACAGCCCGAATTCGCGAGTTGCCCTGAACCAGCGCCGGTATTCTCTGGAGCTTCAGCAGCTTGTGAGAAGGCAGCAGCTCCTTGCCCAGCCTCCACTGTCTTCCATGCCACCTCCATACCCAACACCTAGCCCAGTCACCCGCTCGGGTTCTGCTGAACCAAGCTTTCTGCCTGAACCAGAACGCCACAAGCGCCTCTCCCTGCAGGAGGCGCTGTTCTACAAGCGCTGGAGCTCTGGAGGAGAGCCATGGGACAGCGGCAGGCCGGCATCGCTTTCACATCCTCCAATGAGGAGCCATGAAGGTGCTGGGGCTACCTGCCTCTTTCCTTCTGGACCAGCACTGAGCCCCTGCTCCTCCTTTAGCCTGCAGGAGTCAGTGTTAGCCAGCCCACGCTCAAGCTTCGCCAGCAGCACAGCTAGTGGAGGAGGAGGTGGTGGTGGTGGTGGAGGAGGGGGCACAAGCGGAAGTCCTATCGGAAGCCCGTGCAGCAGCAACCGCACCAGCGGCATTAGCCTTGGCTATGACAGTCGCCACGTGTCTGGCCCTGCCCAGCCGCTGCACTTCTCCTCCACACAGCTAGGTGGCACCATCACTGGGCATGTGTACCCAGCATCTGGCCCTGGGAAAGCACCCCCAATAGAGGTGTGGAGGGACTATCTAGAACGAACATCAGGGATCGGAGGAGGTTTTCAAGATGGCCGCCACTCGTACCCACCAGCGGGCAGTTCCCCAGCAGCAACAGAGTGGTGGAGTGGCACAGAGCAACGGGGACCACGGACAGAGAGCACAGGGGAGCGGATGAGGCACTCAGACCTGCCAGGTACCCACTACCAGCAGGAGCTGACGCGCCTCCTACTAAGGGACATGACCCTGGAGGGAGAAGAGCAGTTGGGAGGACTAGCCTTGAGGGAGCAGCCCCTGTCCACCTCTGTACCTCCTGCAGCCAGTGTATCTGTGGCTCCGAAACCTCAGGAGGAACAGGTGTCTCTGAGGGAACCACCGTCAGCCCTGGACCGGCAAGAATTTTTTGGTGAGGATGTTTAAACTTTTCCCACTTCTGCTATTCAGTCTAGTGAAGGTTTAAGGTGTGAGTTGCATGAAACAGCACTTTAGTGGATGAAAATGATAGTCAGGCTTGCAGTGACTTGTACAGGCCTCTACACAGTGACTGTGAGCAGAAAAATTACCGCCAGTGTCAAGGCAAGTCTAACCACGGAACTGAGTCAGTCCAACAAAGATCACAGTTTAGAGCAGCGCAGAAAAGAGCAAACATATATTATGGCTGTGCCCTCCGCCCAGGCCTCTAACCAGCCTGCATACCTCACTCATATGCCCGTGAGCAACTATACCGCTCCTCTGCCCAAAGCTACACACAGGCATTTCTGAATAGACTACTACACAGTCAAAAATATCTCCTACGACCACATATAATGACTATGCATGGGCCTAATTACAGGCTGCATGTTCATTGGGTCATAGCGAAGAGCTAGGAGAGGCACGGTAGTTTGGGTAGGGAAGTGAGTGTGACTGTGTGTGTTTGCTGCATGTAATAGCATGCACAGGCGTGTGTTCCTGCAGTTCAGGTATTTGAGTCCTGAGGGAAGGCTCTCTCACTCTGTATCAGCAGGGCTGGGTGCGTGTGTTTGATTCCATTGTTATGAGAAATAATCCCCCTTGAAGTCGTTAAAGAATCTGTGTAAAAGTGTGACTGTGTTTGTGCTCCGAATCCATTTTAGATGATAGGGAGTCTAATAGGTTACCTAACAGAAGGGCATTATTAGCCCAGATTTTGCTCCTTTTTTTTGGGCTGTGTTTAAACACTAAACAAACACGCTGGTCATTACTCAGCCTGAAGAATGCATGACTCACATGCCACAGAAATGCATTAGAATCCAGACAGGATTTTGTGTTGTGTTGTATGAGTAGGCCATTGTTTGGCTGATGCCCTAACGTTCCAATTTAGAGAAGTTTGTGTGGTGTTACTTTTGAAGTACAAAACACTTCTTCTTTGTCACTGATACCTTTGAATAAATTCATCATGTATGTGTTAAATACATTGTTCTTGCTCTGTTTTAGGAACATGTGTGAAGTGTGGAAAAGGTGTATATGGTGCAGATAATGCTTGCCAGGCTCTGGACAGTCTGTATCACACTCGCTGCTTCACCTGTGTGTCCTGCGGTGAGTCAGCCATCAGCCCCGTTATATATCAGCTCTGACTCTAGCTACTGACACTAGCTTAAGAATATGTTTTTCAAGTAATCATGAAGATGTAAATCTGGGTCAAAGACAGTGAGGGGAACAAATCCACCTGTCCATGCTGACATGATTTTGTCTGTCTATCTCTCAGGTCGCACACTTAGAAACAAGGATTTCTACAATGTTGGTGGATCAGTGTACTGTAAGGAGGATTACATGGTAAGGAAAATTGGAACGGACTCATTTGTGTTGAATTGCACCACACGTTAGTGTGATTCATCATACATGTATTCAAAGTAGTTTGAAGCAACTTTTATGGTTCCTCACGATTTCCTCTCTTCTATCAGTTTTCTGGCTTCCAGGCAGCAGCAGAAAAATGCTGTGTGTGTGGCCATCTGATCCTGGAGCAGGTACGTGTGTGAGTGTGTGAGTGTTGAGATTAGGATCATTTGACTGGAACGCTGGCAAACCATTACGCATAGTGATAAGTAGCTGATGGAAATTTTTGTACCAATTATTTCGTTTTACCTCCTTGTTGTGTTAAGCAGTTTATCTTATACCACATCGCTGGTGAATTCTGAAATTCATTTATAGGCATTTATGGAAGGCGTCTTGGCTGTCAGGGCTTTCTAACAGTCAGTATGATTTCTGCCGCAGTCAGGGACAGAGGACTTCTCGCTTCCCAGTTTCTCTGCAACATGACAAGCTCCATTTTTCTTTTTGTCTATTAACATTGTGAGAGATAAATAGATAGTGTAGTGAGGGAACAGTTATATAATATATAACATTTATAACTGCTGTAGTGTAAATGATAATATGAATGAATGAGTCTCGCAGGTGTTCCACAACATTAATTATAAATTGTTAAAGGTATGACGTGCCATTCTTGAATAAATGAATAATTGTTGGCAAATGTAAGAGGAATGTGGTGTAAAAGGAATAAAACACTTTGGGACGAGCTGATGTTGGAAAATCAAATTCGGTGTGGTAACAGTAACTCTGCACTTCCTTACTAATGAACGCTAAGCTAATCATGTTAATCATAATTCTTCATAAATTCATTAAAATTAAAATCAGCTTGTTTTAAATAGCATGCTTTCTTTGTAAAGCTAAACACTGCAATGCGTTAATATCATGATATTTTTGCTGTATCTCCCACCTCTAGTTTATTTGCAAATATCAAGTCATCATTAAGAGATAAACTACGTGTGTGTGTGTGTGTGTGTGTTAGATTCTGCAAGCCCTGGGGAACTCGTATCACCCGGGCTGTTTCCGCTGTACGGTCTGCTCCAAGACGCTGGACGGCGTGCCTTTCACAGTGGACTACCTCAACAACGTCTACTGCGTTGCAGACTACAACAGGTGAGCGCAGGAGCTACGGGACTGAGTTTAGATTTGTATAAACATTTAATTTGCTGATTACATTCATACATAAGAGAATGAGTCTATCTATACCATGCCACTGTAATGATGTAGTTTGAGGTGTGAGTAAAGAAATGGATCTAGACATCTTGTTTCAGCCTTTTAAAATAAAAATATATGCACTCTTGATCTTTGTTGAGGTCATTCTTTTGTGTTCCAGGACATTCGCTCCTAAATGCGCTGCCTGTTTACAACCTATTTTACCTGCTGAGGTAAGTAACGGCTCGTTGGCCAGGGATTCTTTGCTTTTACACCAAGCTTATGCTGTTGAGTATTTTATAGAAATGACTCCCAGGTCGAGTTTAAATTCCCACAGCACAGCTGTATTTTTCCTGCTTTGACTCATCAGGTGAATCAGGGATGATGTGATATGGTGCAGGACAGTGGCATGTGACACTGGGATTATACACCACTGTCTCAGAAAGCTGTTTTTACCGTGTTGCTCTTGTGTTTCAGGGCAGTGAGGAGATTCTCAGGGTGGTATCCATGAACAAAGACTATCACTTTGAGTGCTATCACTGTGAGGTGTGTTGTACATTACGCTTTTATTCTATACTCTTGTTTGGAGTTGTAACCCAAATTTCAAACACTGTTGTATAACGATCAGTAGATCGATCAGGTGATCAGTCATTAAATTAGATGTGAGCTGAGGCTGCATGATGACAGCCAAATCATTCAGCCAAATTAGGAACAAAAAAAAAAATTCTTGTGATTTTTATTCACTTTATGATTTTATAATTTCAGATAAGCTGTTTAAATACTTGTGTTGTTGTAATGATGTACATTACAGCTATATGAATCAAATCAGACTGCTCCATAGTCATGAGTGGATCTTTTTAAAATCCCAGATATAAAGAAATGAATCACCATTTCAGCATCATTAATTTGCCATCACAGCATGCAGAAATACCATATAAACAGGGAACTTGTGATGTGAAATGCACCAGAGGTCATAAAACTGGCTAATGCGCTAACTAAGCTCATAAACGTTGCAGCTGATTATATGCTAAATATAAAAGATTGAATATAAAACAAATATTTTGAAATGTTAAAAACATACATTTTGAAATATAAAAATATTGAATAAACGTTCTAGTTTAAGCCACATTCTATAGGAAAAAATGTGCTTCTGCAACAGAGGGTGTAACTCCAGTTACTGAGCAGCACAAGTATTGAGAGTGGTTTTTTTTTTTTTTTAAATGAAACGAAACAAAAGGTTCATACGAGGCCAAAGTATTTTTATATATATATCCTTGAGCAGTATTAGGTATACAGTCTAAGCTGTGTTATGTGATCAGTCCTCCCCTTTAAAGCAGTGGGATGAATTTTTAGTGCAAATGAAAACCGTATATTTGGTGATGACCCTTGACATGAAGGAACTGCCTCAAGCTTGTGACCCACTGACATGACCTTCAAGTCTTTCTTTGAACTTCTCATTAGGGTATTGTCTTTCGGTAGCTTGTCCTCTTTAACATGTGAAATTGAAGTCAAAAATGCACTTACAGCAAGAGACTCACTCAAATGCTCATAATTATTCTTTCTCATTAACTTCATGGTTACACATGCATTAGCCTTTCGTGGACAATTATTACGCATGATTGTTAACGATTGTCATTAAAGACCAGTGAAGTATTTCCTGAAGCAGCCGTGCCTGCAGAACCTCACAGATGAGGTGGCGTGCTTAGGATTATTTAGTACCTCGCTTTTTCTTTGTTTTTGTTTCATTTTTCTTTCAATTCAAACAGCACACTGTTCATAAAGCATTGTTCCTGAATTGTTCTGACTCATCGGTGCATTTCTTTGGTCTTCCTGTTTCTGGTAGCGATATCACAAAGTGCATGTTTATCCTTGCTTCCTTAGTTTTGTCCTTTACAGCTCCAAATTGCTGTTTATAATGACCAATAATTCACGATTTAAACTAACATTTGCTTTAAAATCTTCTTTCAAGGGCTTTTTTCCATTTATAGTTCTTGAACCTAAAGTACCTCAGTAATTCATTTGTTGCTGCTTTGTCCCAATAATTATTCTGAAGCCAGAAATGAAAGCCTGACTTTTTTTTTCATGATATAAAATACATACATGAACCAAAAAACAGGTTTACGTCACAGCTTCTCATGGTATATTATTTGTTTCTGCCTCATTGCTTGGGTTAGTGATGCACCACTGCATCACTGTGATCCTTTCTGAAATGGTTTTCTTCTTTCTCTGTATCTCTGTGCAGGAGTGTGGGAAGCAGCTCTCTGATAAACCAGGCTCTCAGTGCTTCCCCCTGGACTCCCACCTCCTCTGCCACTCCTGTCACATGAGCAGGGTGTGCGCCTCTCACCACATTCCCCCACACAACACACACTAAACGTGGGGACCATTCTGTTGGACCAACATACACTGCTTTGTAATATGTATGCGTATTTGTGACCAAGATTATTTGTCACTGTCTTTTAAAGTATTTGCTCTTTTCTTGTTCTTTTCCATCACCTGCACACACAGGCTTCAGATTGCAACACTGAAAAGAGGTGGTGTGATGTTATTGACTGATTTTTCAAACTTGAGGTCCTACATTTCAAGTGTGGAACTAGACCGATGTGTGTCCCTCTAGTGGCCAGTAAGTTCACGGACAGAATCCTGCTGACTAAACTTTCGGTACAAGGTTCGATCACTGGTGTCAACCTTACTAAGTTATTAGGGCGTATGAAATATCATGTTGAGCTACTGTTTATATTCTCATATCTGCTGTAGAAAAAAATACAAGGGACTTATTCTTAACTTTTTTTTTTAAATATTTAATATCACTAGCAAAGGTTTTGCACTTAAATGAACATGTTTACCTTTAAGAGATTTTTTTTTTTTTTAAAGAAATGTTTCTGCAAAAGAGTAAAAACATTCCTGTATCTGTCTTTATTAATAAACTTCCTTCTATCTCTGTTTAGAAGTCTTATTTTTGCTGTGATATGTAAAACATGACACTTTGTCCCACTTCAAGGATAGGAAACTTTTTAGTTTGCATTAGCATTTTATTTTATGAATCCAGCACAATTTTTTTTTTTTAAGGGCCATTTATCTTTAAGCCTGGGTGTTACCGTCTAGCCAGAGGTTTGTTGCTGTAGGTCCACTGTTGTTGTATTACAAAAACACTACTTGTTAAGGGAAAATTAAGATGCTGTCAACTTTTTTTTTTTTTTTTTTTAAATAAACCCAGGTCAGTCTCCGTGTCATGTCAAACTACTGTTAATACCAGTATCATAGTGCAGTAGAGCATGCTGGGAGAAGACACCATCTGTCCATTCTACACACGAGCTCAAACCTCCATGACTGACTAGTATCACTTAGATCAACAACTCCATACTCCAAATATTACAAAATATTCACCAACAACCTTTCCTTTAGTCACTTTTTTATTCTTTGTACATTCGGCATACTCAGAAAAAATAATCAAAAAGCAAATAGGAATTTCTCTTTTTCAAACTAAAAAAAAAAAAAAAAAAGTTAAAACATCATTAAAACTTGTATTGTTCCTCTCGTCTATAATGGTTAGTTTTCTCCCTTATCTGAATCTTGGAGTACAACACTAAAGAACTGAGAGGACTACAGACTCCCAACAGGAGAACACAGGGAGGGACAGGGAGACGCAAGGATGGAGGCAGCAGTAGGACGGGGAGAGACGAGACGTGTTAAACACCTGTTATCCTTCATAACAGCACCTTTCTAGAGTTAACACCGGACAGATACGCAGTAGTCAGCCATTCAGTGCAGCAGGGTCTGGAAGGGTGAGGCCACGGCCCAAACACACCACAATTAGCCCGACTCGATGGCCAAAACGTTGCCTAGGGGGATATTTTGGTCAACCAAAGTTAATTAAAAGTCTCAATGAATAAAATAATTATTTTATAGGGAACTACTTGGCAAGTTGACTGCCACAGCTGACTCCAATTAGAATTTATAAATAAAAAATAATCAAGGGCTTAAAAGGAAAAAAAAAAAAAAAAAAAAAAGATGTGGAGAAAATGATGCATTAAAAATAATCCCCCTGCTGATGGTCTAGCCTTGTCCATGTGTGAGAATGTATGATTACGAGGAAATGAATCTGCACAAGCCCTTGATACAAATCTGTTTAAGACCAGAGAAACAGTAATCAACTGCAAAATCACAAAAAAAGGAAAAAGATTTCTACAAAACAAAAATGGAACTACTACTAATAATAAAAAAAAATGTCCTGAAAGTAGGATGTACAGCAGATGTGACCGAATGTGTGAGACGCTACCAAAGTGTATGCATATGAAACAATGAAGATTTTCAGGATTGGAACTTTTGCTTCATAGTTTGGCCTCAGTCGGCAAGAAAGGGCATCCATCTTCCTCCAAGAACCACACACACACTTGTATTTGCTTGCTCTCTCTCTCTCTCTCTCTCTTGCTCTCACCCTCAGCGTCGTCTGTCCCTGGAGGGGTTGCTGTGGCTTCGTGAGCGTCTGCTGCCCCCCGCTGGCTTGGAGTCGCTGCCTCGGCCTCTGTTGCTGTCTCTCCTTTTCTCTCCCTCCTTCTCTCTACCCCGTTCCCGCTCCCTCTCTCTTTCCCTCTCCCTCTCTTTGTCCTTCTCTCCTTCAGCTGGACGGCTTGAGCCTCCTCCACTGCTCGCGGTGTTCCCTCCATCTCTCTCTCGGCCTCGCGCTCTCTCCTTCCTCTCCTCCTCACGCTTCTTGTCCTCCTCCTCCTGAAGCTCCTTCCTCCTCTTCTCCCGCTCCTTCATCCTCTCCGCTCGTTCCAGGCTCTTCTGAGTCGCCTGTGGCAAGAGGAGAGAAAAAGCATTTCAAGGGTGTGCTAAAACTTTTAAATGAGTAGCTTTGTATGTTTTAAGGCTGTGAGAGTGAGTGTGTCTGACCTGTTCTTCAGTAAGTGGCAGCCAGTATATACATGGAGCTGCTTTGGTTTTGCGGAACAGGTCATCCAGAAGTTTGGCAGGCGGCTCCTCTGGTTTATCTACAGCAAAAAAAAGAGGAAAAACTCAGGGAACATGACACCAACAGGCAGAACTAAATGTATCTTTAAAAGTGGAACTTCTCAAAATGGGAGCCAAGATATTTAGCCAGGGTTTGTATGTATTTTCTAACTTTACAACACTAAAAGGGTGGATATTATATTTTATCAAGTTCTGAATCTACATTTTAACAGCACAACTACTGAACATGAGCAACTGAAAAGAGAAAAACCTCAGATGGCTCATGCTTATTAATAAATATGATGCATAATGTTTGCTTGGTTATGACAGGAATCTGTGCTGCAATCTTAAAGGGGTCTGAGCAGATTTTCTTTACACTGATGGGTGTGTCTGCCTGTAAAAGAGAACCCCATTGAGAACCAATGGCTTAAACTGTAAGAACAATTTGACTATATACACACAGATAGTAACTCTGTTACTATAGTTACTAATAGTTAATCAGACTACTCTGAACTGACACAAAAAAAAAAACCCTCACTCACAACTACAGCAAACATTCATGAAAGAATACATTTTTAACTCTACCTTTTTTCTCTGACTTCCTTTCTTTGCTCTTTCCTCGCTCCTTGCGTCTCCTGTCCCGGTCACGCGATCGTGATCTCCTGGCTGCTTCCCGTTCGTCTCTGGTGAAGTCTCGCACTTTGTCCCTGTCCCACTCCCTCTCCGAGCGCGTCCTCTCTCTGCGCTCCATCTCTCGCTCCCTCTCAGCCCACTGGTCCCTCACATTTGCCGTTGCTCCGTCTTTCTCCCGCTCTCGCTCTTTCTCCCGGGTCGGGGGCATGAGCGGGGGAGGGGCTGCAGGGCGGTTCGGGGCTGCAACGGCTCGTGGGTCTTCACCTGTCAGCAGCCCTTTATGGAAGTCCAGCTGGAGGGTGAGAGGGATGTGTGATTAGAACGGCGGGGTGGGGGGGAACAGTCAATCTGACTGTGTATTAAATACAAGAATTTTGCCTCTGTGTCTCTTAAACAGCCATGTGTACCTCCTTCTGTTCACAGAAATCCACCCGGAGCACTTTGGGGTTGCTAGAGGGCCATTTCACGCCGTGGAGAGCTTCACGTGTCGCAACAGCCTCCTCTGTACTGGAGTACTAAGCCACAGAGATCAGACACATCAGACAGGCTAAGACTAATACAGCTAAGTAAGGGAAATAGTGCAAGCCGTCTAACATCATACACTGTCCTCAAATTGTGGTGAGCTTTCTGAGTAATTGTATAGAAGACTCAAGCCCTCTTAAAAAATCGATTACTTGATATTTAAATTACTGCAGGCCATCAAGCTAGTCGTGTTCCATGTTCAACAGAATAGACAGGTGACCCTAGAAGGGAAAATAAGCTAATACATCTATTTATGTCATGCAAGGTTCATGATCTTCTACTAACAATTATAGATGATCACATAAGTACGTGATTACTCCACTACCTGCATCAGTAGGGCATGTTTATTAATCTCAGATTTGTTAATGAGGTTTGTAGGACACTATTCTACAACAATGAGTACAGAGGTAAAAACAGTAGCATCAGCCATTTTGAACCAGGAATTACTTTCTTCCTCAATAGTTTGGACGACAGAGTTTCAATTCAATTTGTAGTTTTAAATACACTTTAGAAATCTCTTCAGCTTCACGTACCGATGCAAACGGTCAGCTTTCTGAAACACAACCATAAGACTCAAAGGAGTAGATTAAAGAGATAAAGTGGGGAAAAATGAGAAGTGGCTAACAGAAAACAAGAAATCAAACTTACAGTGACATAGCAGTGGGACTTGATCTTATCGATCCAGAAGCCGTCCTCCACCACTGTACCGGTCCGGTTCAACAGCTCCTTCAGCTGGCCTAAAGTAAAGGGACGAACCTACACACACACACACACACACAGATGTGGAGTCAGACATGAACATATTCTTAAAAAACTTACAATCCTCCTTTCATTTCATAATAAGACCCTTTTGACAGTATTTTGCGATGGCAAAGCTGGATTGCTGAACAAGCAGAAGTAGACAGGGATGCATGTGCCATCAACAATTCTAATCCTTCTTGTTACAAATGTGTATGCCAGAAATACCCTGAAAATATACTTCTACCAGGAAGGAAGCTACTGAAAAAATACTGTTTCAGACATTTGACCTTGATCCTGTTGGGATCAATACCAAAATCTAATCAGTTCATCTGCTGATTAGAATAATAATTCTATTTAAATACATTCAAACACTCATTGTTGAAATATCGTGCTAATGAGAATCTCAGACAGACACACACAGGGACAGGTGGACTGCAAAAAAATCTTAGACAGTCAGAAAATGGACCTTGGGATTCTGAACAAGAGCATGTAAGCAACATCTCTGTAGGAAAACCGGGAAGGAAGTTACTGAAGAAAAACGATTATAAACATTTGACCTTGCTGTGACCTTGACCCTGTTTGGATCAATTAAAAAATGTAATCAGTTTACCCACTGGTTACAAAAATCATTCCATATAAATACTACAGACATTAAACCACTCTTTCTTGAGATATCGAACTAACGAGAATCTCAGATGTCACACACACAGGCAGACGAAGAACAACCTGAAAACAACCACCTAACGGTGGAGGCATAAATATATACACTCTCAGCATATGCTCTATCTGCACAAAAATCTGAGCAATGTACATTCTGAACCAAGTCGATTCCCCTCTACAGCACATACACAAATAGTACGCATTTGTGTAGTTAAACATGTATGGGCTCTGTATTTTTGACTGTGTCCAAGTCCATATTGCTAACACACACACACGCACGCACGCGGCACTCACCAGGTTGCAGACGTGGATGATGTTGGATGTTTTGCCGCGGGGAGGTGAGAGCTGGCGGCCTGTGCGCACCGGGTCATCGATGGTGATGGACACGGCCACTTTCTGCTGACTGATGGAGCGCCGCACCACTGAGTCGTTAGGGGTCACTGACAAAACAGACAAAGAAAGAAAATTTAAAGCAAGAAAAACATTCAACCAAACCATTTATCAGAAGCAAAGATCAGCTGTGAACAGATTCTTGAACAGATGTGAAGACGACTCCTCTCGGTACAGACTGAACGACACGGAGAGCCGAGACCAATGAGATCACAAACCTATTAATGTGTCATTAACTGCAGATGTAAAACAAAAGTTGGGGAACAGCCATTAACAACAAAACACTAAATATAGTCACCCTTCTTAGTGTCACCCTCCTGTGTTTCCATGGCAACCTCTGATGAGCTCTCCCTCCTCTGTTTCTTGGGGGGTTTCTCTTTCTCTCCTTCTGTCTGCTCTTCATCCTCATCTTCATCCTCCTCCTTTTCTTTCTGCCCATTCTCTTGACTTTCAGATGGAACCACCTAGGTACAGAACAAAAGCTAAAAATCTAAATAGTGTCCAAATAATAATAAATTATAAATCCAAATAATAAAAATAAATTCTATACACGACACACTGTGCCTCTTTTAACCTGTGCATTTTCCCGACAGTGGATAGGTACTGTTTGAGATCGGATAGGCTGACAGTGTACCTGTGTTACAGTACGCCTAATCTGAAGCCCCTGGTCCTCGTCACGTTCAGGCTGCTGACCCGAGTCCTCATCCCCGGAGAAACGACCCTCATCTGGGTGCAGGTCCACCACAGCCTCTTGCAGCGGCTTAAGGTCTGGGATTAAAGACTGAACACACACACACACACACATAACTACATATCACTGTCAGAGAGCTACACTTTATGTTAGTCTGCAGGTATCACTGATTCAGTCACATGCTTTTACAGACCATTTTAATGGTAGTTAAGAGACTATTTTGACACCAATCTGAGATGATTAGGACACAATTACCACTACACAAAAGTAAAAAAAAAAAAAAAAAAAAAAAAATCAATTTTAGTTTCATCTACTTATTTGGCAGAGAGCTCTTTGATACAAAATGAGGCAAGCACAGACAGATGAAAAGTCAACATGCAGCTTTGGGGAAAACCCCTATATTCATCCCACCAAGCATAATGCTGTAAGATTACAGCAAAGTAATTTTATTTTAGCTGACTAACTATGACTTTGGCTGACTTTAGTCAAGAGATGTGCACAATAAATTTTTATTTTCATAACACTTCTGTAACACAGTAGCAGCTTATTTATATCCTAGGAGTCACAAATAGTTGGACCATGTCCACAACCGCATGATTTTAGGCATACCATTTGATTAATTACAGATGGTTCTGTAGTAATGATCAAGTAATAATTTAGTACCTTCAGTGATTCAGTGGTGATGCTGATTGATGGCTTTTTGGCAGTGACTGCTGTACTGGAACCCCACCTCCTCTTCCTGCCAGCTCCGCCCCCAGTCTCCGCCTCCACTCCTTCTGGTTTAGCAGCTACAGTGTAAAACAGCAGCAAAATTTACATGTGTATAAACACAGAGACAAAACCCCAAAGCATCCCTCTATTTGGGGCCTCATACATGGTGCGTGCAGTATCAAAGACTTTCCTCAATGCTACTTCAAATACAATTTAAGACCTAATTTGCAGTCATGACCCCCCAAAAAAAAAAAACCCACACAAACAAAACATTCTACAGCAAATAGAATAAAACCATCATTCATGTGTCACACCATCAAAGTGTACAAACTTTAAAGCATAGTCTCCAAAATGTCTGCTGGCAGACAGATTTTAAGCATGCAGAGGTTGGTTGTTGGTGTTCTCCAACCACTGTTCCTGAATTTACCCATATTAGCACCTGTGTATGCTAGATAAGTTACCAGCAGGTAGCTGTGATTGGCCATGTATTATTCAGACAAATTAAGACTTAATGACACAAACACTCTGTCACAGAAGACCACAGTTGCTCATCTTTCTTTTAACTTAAAAAAAATAAAAATAAATAAATAAATACTTACTAGTGAGTGAAATCTTGCGTGCAGCAAACGCTTTTGGAGTGGTGCTCTGAAAAGACAGAGGATGACAAACAAACAAAGACCCAAGTGGGTTCAGGAAGGGACGAGACAGAGAAAGAGAGGGGGACACAAACATCAGGTGGGAGGAACAGTGGGAAAGAGGGAAGGGTGATAGAATAGAAGAAAAAAAGAACAGACAAAGCTATCAATAAACCAACATTAGACAAATGAATGATGTGACAGACAGAGGCTGTCCAATAAAGTGCGACACTGTCTGTCAAACACACTAAGTTCCTTACAATATAGGAACTCACAGGCTATGAAATTCATGCTTGACCCATACTTTCTAGTCCAATCCCTGTATAGTGTCAATAAGGCTATAAAACTTCAACATCCCCAACTTAATCTACTGTCCTTCACACACAAAATAAAAGCTTTTAAAAACAACTCAACTCTCAATTTTAACCAAAAAGACACTATGATATCTGCTTCTAAAATAAATACATCTTGGGTTAAAGAAAGGGTATTTCCTGGTACCATTGACACCTGATTCCTCTCTGGCTTGGCTATGGCCCAACCGCACGGCAGTGTGCACTGTATCTAGGCAACAAAGGTCCAATCAGAAGAGGCTGAGGAGTGAGGATGAGAAATGCTCAAACTGAGCGTGCTGATTGGCCGGCTGATATGGAACTGCCTTTGGACTTTTACTTTTGGTGGGAGTGATTTTCAGTGTGTGGCTTTTTAATGTGATTTCTGAGTCAAGACAAAGTCTTTGATGCGACAGTGATTTCTTATGAATCAGAAACAGTCTTTGATGGTTTCAGAGGGAGATGATTTAGAGAGGTATGGTGCATTCAAGCAATCTCGTAAATACAGTCTCTGGGATCCGTGGTGTCCACACAGAACAGCTCTCCCATTTCATTTTACACAGCATGTGAGAGCAATCAGTGTAACGTTACAGTCTAAATGTATTGCTTTAATAAAGCAAAACTAGTCCATAATCCATTTGGCAGACAGTGTATACCACAGTGGCATGTGGTGGAAGGGCATTTTTAAGCTCCAAGCTGATGCTGATTAAAGTCCTTAGTTGTTTCTCTTCAAGCAGACACTAATCCACTGAGACTGTGTTACGTCACAAGCTGATGAGTGAACTGGCCACAGACTGTCAACATACTTCCTGAAAATACGCAAGCTTGGGCTTTAAAACGGGCCACATCCAGACAATACCTTGATTAAACTTGAGCTCATGATGGTTACTGGTATTCCGGAAAGTTCATTTGTGGTGTGGTTCTTCAAAAAACGTCAGTGCCCTCTGGCAGACTGTTCACATGTAAATCACAGGAGCTGGGACATCAATCTCTCAGGAAACAACAAATGAGTCCGTGGTTAATTCTTAGCCCTGGAGCCTTGTTCACGTGTTCTAGCAGAACAGAGCAGAATCATGTGCAGCTCGACGCATTAAAGCACTGCAGATCGGTCTGTATGGGGTGAGAGAGGGCAGATCAGAGCTGATGCTCAGAAGGTGTCCGAGTTCATTAAAGTCCATATATGAAGACATGCTGTTCAGTGAGCAGGACAAGCACACAGGTGGCCATGGTGCTTAAACCACCGCGTGCTTATCAAGCTGTGTAGAAAGTCCAGACAGCGTATGAGCAGACTGTGGATCTGTAGGTGGACCACAGAGGGTGGGACTCGAGGAGGAGTCTTGTCAAAACGGCTGCCACCTCGGCCCACCCAATCGACTCTCTAGCCTCCTCCCAAGCAGTCCTATCAGGGGCCACATCAGTTTGTGCAGTGAGCAGCGTGGCCAATCATCCGCCAGGATTCCATCAGGTGAAGGCTAAGTGTGCGGTGGTGACTCTGCCTGAGGGGGCTAGCTCATAGCTCGGCACGGGATGGAGGTAGAGGAGGAGAGGTGGAGGTAGTAACGCAGGTACCAGTATGAGCAATGGAAGAAGGGAGGGCACCTTCATAACAAAGCAATCAGTGGGTTTTTAAAAAACACAACAGTTCATACCACTAGATCAAGACAGAGGAGCAGCAGAGAGAAAAAAAAGAGAATGTACGAGACAGAAGAAATGACAGGATAACAGAAAAAAAGAAAATCAGAAGAGGAAGGAATGATGGAGAAAGAGCAAGTGAGAAAAGAAAAAGAAAAAGAAAAAAATATAGAGAAAGGAGGTAGAGGAGAGTCTGGCTATCTCTCTCACTACATTGCGTCAGGCATTTTTTAAAAAAATAATTAAAGCACTCTCTCACTCATTCTCCCTCTTCCTCCCTCACCCACACACGGGCTGTTCAACAACTTCAAGATGACCCTATTTTGAAACAGTTTAAAACACCAAATGTTTTAGTTTCTGACTCTAGGCCTGCATTTCTAAACCCATAACATCCTGGCTGATAATTTAGTTATTCATCTAAAGCCCAATTCAGATCTGATTAGTTTATCAGGGGAACATCTGCATCAGGTTTTTACATGTCTCCTCAGTGGTAATTCTCTAGCGTCCGGACAGCAATAAAATTAGCACAAGGAGTGAGTTGCTAGTGGGTTGTATTTTCTACGAGCCCAGACATTTGTGTCACGTGGTCACACTCTATTCACAACATGGCTTCCAAGAGATCGGAGATGCACTGAAGTAGAGAAGTTCCAGCAACAATTTGAAAACACAACAACGCAATCACAACATATACAAGAAGCTTCCATCCTACAAGACTAAATAGGGCAAGTAGTAGCAGTCAAACGTCTTTTTTCCCCCGGTGTGAGGCAATAACTGAAGATCATGGACGTGTATCTGGATGGGACTAAAATTGCCAGGTAACTGCGGAGTTTCAATAAAAACAGTAGGTAATTTGGCCTGTAATTTTCTTAGAGAAGAAATTACCCCAAGACTCCATGTAAAATTAAACCTGTCCAAACGGGGCTTTAAAAGGTTGTAAAAGAAACAACTATCAAAGTAATAAAATAGGTTTATGTTATAGTTATACTTAATAGTTATGAGAACAATTCAGTTTAGTCTGTTTAAAAGACATTCCACACATACTTGTGTGTGTCTGCAAATATGCTGTACACCGTTCACACACAGCTGGCCTGCTTCAAGAATGCATCAAGCTCTTTTAAGCTCTTCTGTTGACACACATCTTTCTTCATCACACTCACACACAGCACCAAACCAACGAACTGTAGACTGTATCTAATTTCACACACAGTTAGCCAGCCTCAACCCCTGACAATATAATAACAGCTACAGAAAGAGAAAGAGAGCGAGGGAGGAAAGCTTGCTCTGAGAGAGACTTTTACAGCTTTTTTTTTTTAAACAATTTTATTTTAGCTCTTAATTTTGCCCATAACTCTTCAGCAAATAAATTTTAGATTTATGTTTGCCAAGCAATACATCTCTTAAAAAACAATAAGCACTTGTAAATGCCAATCTGAATACATTTAATAACGTAGCCATACACCCTGCCCCTGCTCCTTGGCGTCTTTCCAGAGGGTCTCATTACCTCATCAGGACGGGACTCGCTGGTCTCAGGCGCCTCCTGTGAGGCAGGATGAGCCAGTGCGCTCTCAGACTCGGGTTGTTCCTGGAGCTCCATAGAGACGGGACCTGTGGGCTCAGCAACCGTGGCCTGCTTTACATCCCTAGAGAGAGAGAGAGAAAAAGATACAGAGAGAGGGAGAGAGAAATGTGACAATGACTGCACCGAGTGTTATATCATCACAAAGGGAGTGTGGAACATATGAAAAAAGTGGGAGGTAGAAGACAGACAGAATTAAAAAAGGCACAGTGAAATAGACAGGAAATACAAAGCTAGAGTACTCTCACTAGACCAGAGCTTTCCCTGAAGCTCAAGATAAATGAAGCACTGAGATTTGATTGACCTTGCCTATCAGCTGAGAATTAAGAGAAGTGAGAGATGTTAAAGAGAGAAAAACAAGAAGTGTGTGTGTGTGAGAGAGAGAGAGAGAGGGAGAGAGGTAAGGTGACTGAGGATAGTGATCTGGGTTACTATAACTATAAATAACTCAGCAGCTAAATGACACCCAGGCATGTCAGGGTCAAACACACATACACATCCACAAAGACAGGATTACACACACTCATCAAACAACTGTTACGGACGGCGATCACAGCAGACCAAAAATTCAGCCTTGTGTCAATGAAAAATTCATCCAACCTCACCAACAACCAAACACGTCCAACTACGGCATAACGACTAGACGGATGAGAGCAGGAAAGCATCCAACACAGGCAGACAACAGATGTTAGAGAGAAACTGATGCCAGGAACAACAGAACAAATCAATAAACAGTAGCGTACACCATTAGGGAAAGAACATCAAACCTCATTTAGTCATTATGTCACCCTATCAGCTGGAGATCTGCTGGCCAAGGTAATCGCATTTATTGCCCCTTTAAGCAGCCTCTGCCATGACCACTCACACGCTTGCTCTACTCTTTCCAACACACAAACACACACTCCCCTCCTGCTGTTCACCTCAATACCATGAACAGGTGTGCAAGTGTGTGCTGGCCCTCTGAGACACGACAGCACTGACTATGATTACTCGCCAGAAGACAGAGGGTGCCTCCTACTACATGTTTTCATCTTTACACTCAAAAAGTGGACCTAAGAGCATGTGCTCAGAGCTGAAGGACAGAAGACAAAGGGTCTTGGGAAGTAAATCAGACACAGTACAGAAAATTAACACATCAATAAAACGACATGAATCACTGGCCCTGAAATAAAGCGGAATCTACCATTCCCATAACACGGACACTAATTTGTGAAGCATGACATGTATATAAATAGTGCCACAGAGAGACATTTCCCTAGAAAGCAGGGCGGCTGTGTATTTTGTCTCAGTACAGAACACACATTTGTGGTATTTGCTACCAATGACAGCAACTAATCTTTTCTCCCTGGGGGGCTGCACCCCAAACTCCCCCACACAGTCTCCTTAACAACCGAGGGGCTGTGTTAGGGAGCTGCTCCTTCACTCAGAGGGAGAAAAGGACCAAAATCTAGTAACAAAGCCCATTAAATCTGATATTATACTTATGTACATATAAGGTCACCATCTTCCAAATCCCATAACCTAAAACGGCTAAAAGCTACATCTCTATTCAAAGACACGTTACACCTGATCTGGCAACTTGTTTCTACAACTGTAAAGGGGAAGAGTAGGTAATCATACGAAAGGCTTTGCCACATTGGAGGAAAATTCCCCTGAAGTCTCACGATTTCCTTCATATCAAAGTTGAGAAGTAACAAAGCCGAGAAGCCACGCGCGGAGAGCAGGCGCTGTTTGATTAGCAAAGCTGAGACGCAGCACGATGATAAAGACGACATTAACAAGACTATCTTTATTAGCGAATCATGGCTTCAGGCCACTCGGCTCTCTTGATCAGAGATGTTCACATTATCATCCGGACGCTAATGGCTAGAGATCCCCTTCCCCCATCGCCAAGGCCACGCTCTTCCTTCCCACCCGCAGCAAACCGCGGCGACAAAAAAAAAAAAAAAAAAAAAAAAAAACCTCCGTCGATTTTAAAACGCGAAATCTCTCTCTCTCTCTCACTCACTCCGCGTGCCGAAGATCAGATTCTTGTAAACGCTCGGACTCGGATTATGTGGGAAAAGCGCCCTATACATTCCCACTGCTACTGTGTAGCAACCGCGCTAGGACATTTCAGCCTTCTCCCCTCTCTGTCTTTCTCTATCTCTCTCCCTTACCCTCCTTTATTTCCGTCGGACAGCATGTCGACGGGCTACAACTCGATGCGCTACGGTCTTGCGTCTGTATCTGCCGCTCACGGCCGCGTGCGCACGACCCGAAACCGTGGGAGCGCTGAGAGACGGCCGTTTTGTGCAATGCGTCGGTCTACGCGCAGCAGCGCTCACTTAGCGGCCATGTTGAACAGAGCTCGGGGGAGTGGGAGGGGCCAGCGAGAGGGCGGGGCCACACTTCCGACTCAGCCACGCACGCCGGGTCGGGGACTGGCCGCGCTGAATGCCTGATTTAAAAAAAAAAAAAAAAAAAAACTGCCTGCTTCTCGCTCGCCAAGCTTTCCTTTTATTACTGTAAAAGCACACGGATGCGTTTTTTGCTTTTTTTTTTGTTCAGATAAATATAATCAATACAAGCGCCAAAGATATCTGTGCAAAAAATACCACTAAAAACCCCAAACAGAGCGCCAATCTATCAAAAGGTCATCAACAGAAACGCACAAGAATCAGGCATTCAATTAACATGCAAGTCGCTTCCGCATATCCGGATCTCGCTCCTAACTTCATGAAAGCTCACTGATTGCCGACTTCGATCAGCTCGGTTCTTATCATCTACACTCTCAGAAAAAGGGTACTAAACTGTACCTTTAATTGTCTCCGAAGTGGTACCCTCAGGTGTACACCGTTTACTCAGAATGTCACTAGGCACGGTCCACGTACACCAATGTTACTGATCAGTTGCAGCTTGAGTCACTTTATTTCTATAATTCAGGGACTTCTATGCTGCCCTACTCCCACACACCACCCACTACACCACTGTACTGTGTGTTATATTTAATGTCCTGTGTTGTATTTATTGTATTGTTCCCACTGTTTGTATTTATTATTTTGTCCTCTTCATTGTATGTATTGTATAGACTATTGTGCACTGCCACTTTGCCTCAGTTCTTGCACTAGATGCTGTCAGTTGTGTAGACTGCTGGCTGTGACTTCTCTAATGTTGCTAATGTTGCCATGGAGAACACTATTTCTCTCCACTGTACACTTGTATATGGCTAGAATGACAATAAAACTCTAATTTTGCACTTTTAATGTTTATCTTTTACATAGAAAGGTGCATGCCAGTTCACTCTGAAATTACAATCCAATTACATGCCTTAATTTTTTTTAATAGCTACACAATATCCACATTTCAGGTGAAGGATACACATTAAAAGGTAAAAAAAGATAACGGTACCACTTCAGCGAAAAGGAAAGGTACAGTCTACCCTTTTTTTTCCCCTAAAAAAATAGATTGCAGTCATAACTAGATATACAATAAGCGTATCTATTCTCATCACCAACCACTAAGTTACATAAACTATAATTCACAGCATATCTGATATAAAAATAACTCATGATTCACAGTGCTGGCCAGAATAGGATGGACTCCCCCCGCTGAGTTTTTGTTCCACCAAGCTCCATCTTATGGAGTTTTATCTTGTACACTGTCAACATTGGCTTACTCACTACCCATGGAGGCACAAGTATCTGTAGAGGAACTTTGAGGCTATCCGTATTACACACAAAGAGAATAGTATATACACTGTGCTTACCCTCACAAAAACAAGAATTATTTTTGATTCAGAAACCTACACACTCCACCTCCCTCTTCTTCTTACATGACATTTGAGCTACATAACATGAACAACTCCTGAGATTTGTTTGGTGAGCAGACACCACCGGTGTAATAGCTAAAATATACAGCAGCAGCACACTTACAACAGTATACACCTGTCATAATCATTAGAATAATTTGCATACACATGCCATATGATGAAATATGCCAAGCAGCACGAGTCAAAAAAAGTGTGAGTTTTTTCCCCCCAACAGAATTCATGGCTCAGCTCTGAAGTACTGCTATTTTACCACAGGTACACCCATTAGTCAGAGCTTAACTGCATAACTCATGTCTACAGCTCATCTCTGTGTGTGCTGCTAGAGAGAGAATTATTTTAGACCAGAGGAAATATTTAAATTAAATAGTAATTAAAAAATAATTTCTGCTCAGTAGAAAATGCAGATTCCGCACTCTTGTGCATTAGGATTTTTTTTTATCATCCTACATCATTGTCCCCTACATTTTACCTCAAACTCCTAAAAAAAAATCTTCTGTATGACGGGACAGACTCTACCACTTCTGTTTCTGGAGCAATATGAATGACAAATTGTTTGTACCTTCCATAACAGGGATTTTCAGTCCTGGAGGCCTATTGCTTTGCAGTGTTTTAAGTTTCCCTGCTCACAATGAATGGTGCAGCCAGCCTCAGTGAAATGCAGCAGGTTATGTGCATGATGATTACAAAGAGCATATGTAGAGGACAAATTACAATGTCTTTGACCAGTCTGAATCCTAGTGACATTTCTTCAGCTTTAAGTGCTGTAGACGAGCATAAATACACAAACCACATGACTAGCTGTTGAAATTCCTGCATCAGTCTATGAATCCAATACAGAACAATATGGAATTCTGATTCAGTGTAACATGCTGCTGTTCAGACAATGAAAAATAGGATATGATGGATATGGAGGGGAAAAAAAAAACCCTAGGCAAGCTGCACAGTGGCATTTGGCCTCATTTATCAAACTGGATGGGAAGGAATATATTCATAAATCTTCTGCAAGAGCATTTACACAAATTGTAAAGGACCCATTTAAGAGTGACCAAATTCTATTCATTATAAATAAATAAATAAATAAATAAATAAATAGAAAGGGTTGCATAATTTTGCTTACAGTAATTTGGATATTTTGGAAGTTCAGGTTTCAGCAAGATATTGGACCAGTAGTCTAAGAGGGGAAAACCGGCCCTGTGCATTAGGTTTGCTGTCCTATTCAGGAGGATGATATTACTCTCTCCCCTGTCACTTAGCCGAGTGCGGGCATAAGTTAGCTCCTGTATAGAGAATAGCACGAGCAGCAGTTCCAAATGATATGGTGGCTTTACGTGTCTCAGAGGAAGCATGCAATGTTTCCCCACATATAAATTACAGGTATTCTGACACTCAGGTATACTGATCATGTATAAGTATAAAGCTTGTCAGCTTTTCATATTCTCCACTCTTCAAGGCTGTAGAGGAGCATAAGACCATGACCAACAGAAGAGGACAGTCTGCTGGAATACAGTAACGTTGCTTATAAAACATGAACATGGACTGCTTCACTGAACTGATGCATTAAACGAAACAGTGGCTGACTATTTTCCCTCGCCAATTTGCAATTTCTGAGCACATCCTGCTCTTCATTCAACCACTCGCAATAAGCTGCTTTAATGCAGTCGTGCAATTGATTTTTAAGATCCCACATATAGATAAAGGTAATTTAAATCTATATCAATATCTTGTTCTCAGTGATACACAGTGACACTTTCAGCAGCCTCAGAATGCTTTTAACTGACCAGTGCTTGAGCATTTAGTGAGGAGAGGCTCAGGCACACGCCATTCATCCTCCCCTTCATGTGGAGCTGAAAAATGTGTTACTGAGAAATTTGCAGTTTTTAGGGTTTTTTTTGTTTGTTTTTTTAAACACTCATATTTAAAACTTCATCTAGACTGTATCATGCTTGGGATGCCTGTACGATTTAAGCTCCAGGTTGTGATCAGTGTGTACTAAATTAACCTTACTAACAATTAAAATCAGATGATATGCTTACTTCTTCGAGGCTTGAAATTTTAGAAGTTATCGAGAACAATTATATGTCCAGAAGTCTAATGAACGATAATTTAATGTAGAAATGTATAAGAAGAACTAACAAACGGATCATTGTTTTGATGAAGTAGTATCTAGTATCTCTCCACCCAGGTCTTGCTCGTATCTGTGGGAAACACTGAGCAGGTGTTGACTCTTATCCTTCTACACTGATCACATGGGCATAAGTTCATACTGGGGCTCTCGCAATGTCCCTCTCATTCAGTAAATACAGAGAGGAAACAGAGTACACCAGTTGGGTCATGGAGAGACAGTGGAATCTTCTCAAAGCTAAGAATGTTAACACAAATTAGCCCTTAAACTCACAGGCTGGAACAGAGGGAGAGTTTGCAGTAATACTGTGAGAAATTATTGCTACCTGTTGCATTAAGGGAGCATTTATAATATGTTACTGACATATTTAGACAACATTCAGGTGTACATGTGTGTGTCATGTGCGTGTCCAGCTGTTGCAGCTAACCTTAAAGGTTCATCCTTCTCCTCTGCTACGTCATCTGGGCTGCTTGCTTTTTTCTCTTCAACCTGTTTCAAAAACACACACACAGAAAAAAAAAAACACAGTTCCAGTCTTCCATGATAATATGTTAACACAGAGTGAGGAAATGTACTATGGTCCCTATGGAAACAAATGCAAATATGTCTATTGATCTCATGGCAATTCTGTAAATAATACATCTCATCTGTGTATCCCTTCAGAGCACACTGTGAGTGTGAGAAGTTGAGCTGAACTCACTTACGCCCAGTCGGTCTGGCGCATCGGTATTAGCATGGCAAACTCATCATAGGAAACACAATTAGAGGCAAATGAATACTATCAAAATACCGACATGCACAAGCCAATCACATACCTTATTCTGAATGGGTGGGCTGGGTTTGTCCTGTGGGGAGGAGCCTGAGGAACTGGAGGAAGAGGATTCTGAATCAGAGTCAGAGGATGAAGACTGGCTGGAGGGAGATGAGTGCTGTTCAGGTGATTTATGCCTCTCTGTGGATCTCTCTCTTTCTCTGTCTGCAGATCTCTCCCTTTTCCTCTCTGCGGATCTCTCCCTTTTCCTCTCTGCGGATCTCTCCCTTTCCCTCTCTGCGGATCTCTCCCTTTCCCTCTCTGCGGATCTCTCCCTTTCCCTCTCTGCGGATCTCTCCCTTTCTCTTTCTCTGGCTCTCTCGCCTTCTCTCTCTGTGGATCTCGCTTTCTCTCTCTCTGTGGATCTCGCTCTCTCTCTCTCTGTGGATCTCGCTCTCTCTCTCTCTGTGGGTATCGCTCTCTCTCTCTCTGTGGGTATCGCTCTTTCTACTTCGGTGAATACCTCTCCTTCTGCAGATCCCTCTCCTTCGGCAGATCCCTCTCTTTCTCCTTCGGCAGATCCCTCTCTTTCTCCTTCGGCAGATCCCTCTCTTTCTCCTTCTGCAGATCCCTCTCTTTCTCCTTCTGCAGATCCCTCTCTTTCTCCTTCTGCGGATCCCTCTCTTTCTCCTTCTGCGGATCCCTCTCTTTCCCTTTCTGCAGATCCCTCTCTTTCTCTCTCCACTTCCACTTCTTCTGGTGGTGGAGATGGAGGAAGCGAGGAAGGAGGCTTAATGTTAATGTCTTCTGTTGCTTCATCTGCCTCTGCAGATTCCTGCTTCTCTGTTTCCACCTCCTTCATTTCCTCATCATGCTCCTTTTCAGGTGAGGACTGAGGAGGTGCAGCAGGAGCTTCTGTCTCCATTTCAGCATCTGCATCTGCTTGCTGAGGTCCTGACACAAGGACTGACAACTGCTCCGGTTTGGAAGGAGACAGGAGGCATTCGGGTGGGGGAACTTCAGAGAAAATGCGTGCTCGCTTTGCAGGAGCGGACGGGGAAGGGGGAGGCGACGTATGATGAAAGTCAGCGGAATCCTGAGACGGTGATGACTCTCGCTCACGTTTCCATGATGATACATTAAAGCTCTTCTCAGCCTCCTTCTCCGGTTCTTTCTCCTCACTACAGCCCTCCTGGTCATCTTGCTTCTCTTCTTCGTCCAGCTGAGAACTTTCTTCTTGTTCCTCCTCGGCTTCTTTCATCTCCACTGACCCCTGAGGGCTGCTTTCAGTGATAGAGGGCATAGTGGGTAGAGACTCAGGCTCCTCAGGCAGCTGCTCTTGGGGTGAATCTTCATCAGGAACCACCTCAGAATCACAGCTAGTGTGAACATCATCATTCACTCCTCTAGAAAACACAAGCACCCCAGGTCCAGCCTCAACCTGTTCTCCTATTGCCGCAGCGGTCTCTCCCTCTTCCTCCTCATCTTTCTTCTGCCCACCATCAAAAGCCCCCTCGGACTCCATCTTGCGTACCAGCAGACTGAGTGGCCCAGGCCTGCGCTGGGACGGAGGCTCAGGGCTGCTGGATCTGGAGCTAGAGCTTGATTCTTGTCTCTGCAGGGAAACTGGAGAGGACACAGCGGCGCCTTCTGGGGGTTCGGGCTCGTCCTGCTCTGGGGGACTTTGTTTGGGGGTGTCAGGAAGGGGGAAGGAGAGCTCTGGGGGTGGAGAGGGAGGAGGAGTGGGCTGTCGGAGCTGCAATGGAGAATGATGGGGTGGAATGTGTTGAGGAGGCTGAAGCTTGCGTCGCGAGCGCTGCGCTGGTGGCGCGTGGATGTTCTTTCTTCCACGAGATGAAGGACCCCAGTCATCATTCTCATCGCTGTCATCATCGTCATCATCATCGTCTTCATCGCTGTCCTCTTGAATGCGAGCAGACTGGCTGAGCTGTGGCATCGGATGGGCAGGGCCTGCTTCTACAGGGGCAGTTCCTTCTCTTTGTTGTGGGCGAGGTACAATTAGGGGTACGCCCTGTCGCTCTGGCTGACCAACCACACGCACAGAAAGAGAGGCAACTGCACGGGGAGGGGAGGGAGTGGCAACCTCCTCCTGGGAGAATGAGGGGCGCCAGATCTTGGCTGTGGGGACATCAGTGGAATCATGTGATACTGAAGCACTGCCTGCATCCAGCCTGTGGCCTCCCAGAGCAACTGGATCTTGTGGACCCAGCTGATCACCTCCTCCATCCTCTGGCACAGAGGGCCGAGATGCTACAACGTGATGCTGAAGAGGAGACAGAAACAAAGGATAAAAAAATTCTAAAATATTAAAAGGCACAAAATGGATAGACCATACCTGAATACACAGTGAAGAAAGATATGAAGAGTGGTTGAGTAATTTAGCATACTTCCATATTAGTGAATTTGTATTTTATATCTTTGATGATAATGTTTAGGCTGTGGCAATACTCTGGTTATCTCTAAAGCTAGGAATATCCATTATCTCATGATGGTGTAAGACTAAAGTGATGGGCTAATAAGTGGGCGATTAGCCAAAATTTGTTTAATAATTTAATGTTCTCTCTCTTCAATTTTACCAGGATCATATTTATTGACTGATATTTCTGGTATTCTTTTGTTCTCTGCTGAGTAAACAACAAGACCAAACTTCACATTGATCTTGTCCTTTAAATTCAATTTTCTGTTAAACATGCAGAAAAATTATTTTAAAAAAATAATAATAATAAATCACTCTAACATTGAATGAATACCATTTAAACATGTGGGTATAAAAATAAATAACAGGTTTTGTTTTCATAAACACAGATAAACATCATCTTTTGCACTGCATGTGATGCGCACTAACACCTCCTCCTTCACCCTTGCTGCAAATTAGTGAAATTTGTTGTGTATTTTAATCATGAAATGCCACAATTCAATAACAGCATGCAGCTCCAATGCTGTACATTTTACAGTTTCTGAAAAAACATGGCCATCTTTGCTAACCACACAACACAATGGACTTAGAAAAATACGGTTGCTTACCTGCTGTTTTATAGATACAATCAAGTGTAAAGTATCATATCTGGTGCTGAGCTTCATTAAATGTGATCTTTTAATCTTACCAGCAATACAGTGCAGCCACAGAGTATAAACCATACAAGTCAATAGCTTTTTCCCCCCTCAATACAAATAACATGGAATTTTAGGGCCCTGCACACCGCTTTAGTCCCAGAACTAAATGTACAGTACTAAAGTACTGGGCGATTCTGCACGAGCTCTTTCCCAGTACCATTTAAACGGTTGCATTCGCACCGACAGCAGGCACTAGGAAGTGACGTAAGCCGGTCGACAGCGACGTCATTTGTGTGCGGCGTTCAACGACGAAAACAAAGAAGAACAACGTAAACAACCGGGGGATGGAGGACGCTGTAATCGGAGCTGTGTTGCACTTCAGCGTCCGTCCAACTCTCGCTGTTCTCCATATTTGAGAAATAAGTTGACACTACAGTATGTTTACACGGCGTTTTAAATCATGGCGGGTGAGGGCGTTTTCATACGCGTTTGGCCAATCAACGTCTACTTACGTCACAGATAGTACCAGTTGTGCTGGTTAGACCCTGCTCCGGAGTAGCAGCTAATTTGGTTCTTGAAAAAGGCAGTCCGGCACTAAAATCACACCCAGTTCCGGAGGTGCGAAAACGCCAAAAAGTGGGTAGTTCCACAATTAGTTCAGCTATTATGAAAAGGTTCCCGTGGTGCGAAAGGCCCTAATGTCTCCATAACACCTCATCAGTAGAGCGTGGATGAGTAAAATGTGGCTGAAAGAAAGACAGCATGTTGTTTCCAGGTTCTGAGTGACATATCTGTGTGTAAAAGTGTTCCAAACCGGTATAACAATTTAACAAATTACCATTTGAACCTCTAATGCTCATACAGTTGATTGCCATATCAGAATCACAAAGGCCAATACTGCAATAAATAAAAGCAATATAGCGTGCGGCTCAAAATTCCACTTAAGATATTCTAGTAAATGTTTATCCAGGTGTTTATTTAAATTAAATTTTTTTAAGTCAATACTTATCAGAAAGAAAGAAATGTGACCTTCTGTTTTGTTACAGTCTGCTAGTACACACTGGCCAAGTCATAAAATGTTCATTGTGCCATTCACCTGAAAGACTTTAATTTAAATCCGCAAACAGGAAATAAGCTCACTGGTTTGCTACAAATGATCATTTAGCCTGCTTGTCTTGAGTACAGACAGTTTTTGTGATCAACCGCTTAAATAAACTTTATGTAGTATAAAAATGGGTGAAGTCTAGCGACCTGATACTTCGTTAAAGTTTAAGATAACCAAGCTATGCTGGCGTCCTTACAACAGAAAAAAGCACACATGCACACAATAAGGACGTTGGTTCCAGCGTGTGTGTGTGTGTACATTTTCACTGCGGGTGTGTTTGTTTAGAAAATGCAAACCTTGTCTGGTAGGTAGGAGGTGCTGTCGTTGGCAGCTGTGTGATCATCCTCCTCAGGGCCTGCGGGGCTGTCTGTGTCTAAAATCATACAAACAGGGGTCAGAGGTCACAGCAAGGCACATAAATTCCATTTCAACCTATTCCCCTTTTTACTGGCCTTGAAATGTGTGTACAACAGACTAGACTAGGCAGAAAAAGCCACTCTTGTGAAAGAATTGACCAGTAATTCTCAAAGAAAGGGAGTCTCAAAGAAACAGAGACTCAGAGAAAGAAGCAGTCAGGTATCCCAGGTTTCCTCAGAGCACACTGTGAGTGTGAGAAGTGGAGTTGAACTCATTTACACCCAGTCAGTCTGGCGCATCGGTATTAGCATGGCAAACTCATCATAGGAAACACAGGAGGGGCGATGCGACCAATATGACCAATGACTATCCATGTGAACGAGTCGGTCACAGGGCTTTATTTTCCTAAGATGTAGAGATTTATGGGTCAAACATTAAAAGAAATTCTGTCATACAGAATAATTTCTCATTTAGCTATACTGTAATGCAGTCTAACTAGCAATATTTAACAGTGAAATAAAACAAAACATTTTATTGAATAAAGAGTATGAAAATTCAGAACAAGCATAATTGATAAATATAATTCTTGAAAGAACTTGTTACAGATAAAAAGAGAACAAAGGAAGACAAAACACACAGAGTATAGAAACAGTAAAATACACTCAAGTTTATATACATCACCAAAACTATTCAGTTAACAAGGTGCAATGCTGAATGACAGCTGAATTCTCTGAATTTCTCTTACTCCTATAAAAAATGTATTTTCAGCATCATTCTTGAATAGAAGCAATATAATCGGTATAGAAGAACACCTCGATGTCTAGCATTAAGCTGTGAAAATAATCCACTTTCTTGTTATAGGCTTTGATCCTTTGTGGTATATAAGCACGACTCGCGTTCAAAGCGAAACACATCCAGTGTAATAAAGCAAAAAGTGAGTGGCACCTGAAAAAGCGTTATCTATATAAACAGACCGCCGTGTAGTCAAACACAAGTGATCTCCAGATACAGCCTCATTTGTTTTCTGGTATTAAAGAGGTCTACTCTACTGGGTTTTGCTTTCAGGATCTTTTTAACCGTTTGTTTACTTGTGTCTTACCATCTGCCTCCGCTGCCTCCCGTGCCTCTCTCTCCATTCTCTGACGCAGGAGCTCTTGCTGTTTGGCCAGGTACTGTTTAATAAAACTGTTCTGGCTCATCTCCTCCCCTATCTGAAGTACACACAAAAAAGTGCACATGTCAGGTGAATACCATGCATCCTACTTTCTCAATGTTTTGAAACAAATTTACTTGTAAGACTACAGTCTCCAGCTCCAACTTTGTAAACAAAACACTCAGCCACTTAATCGTGACATCTCTGTAGTTACTCTGTGGGGAATTAAACTAGCTGCAAAGATGAAAGGTGCACTGAGCTGCTGGTGCGATGTGTAGTTTCAGATTTAGCCAGACATTACCATTTCTACAACTAAATAGCAAAACACACACACTCAGAATCATTTCAGGAGAAAATTATTCTGACCTGCGAGTTGGGCTGCAGGCCGGGATGAGAGGTGGAGGTTCGCTGCAGGCTCTCCAACATGAGTGCCTGCAATACAAAGAGCAACGACACAGAGCCACGTTTTAAAAAATGATCATCACAGCAAAGTCGCACATTTAAATAGTCAAGGAGGAACATGCACAGTTAGTAAATATGACTGGTTGTTGATCTGTTTCCATCAGAGCACACTGTGAGTGTGAGAAGTTGAGTTGAACTCATTTACACCCAGTCAGTCTGGCGCATCGGTATTAGCATGGCAAACTCATCATAGGAAACATAATAAACGGGGAGAGAGAAGGAAGAAGAAGAAGGGAGAAGAAGAAGGGAGAAAAAAAAAAAAAAAAAGAGTTAGCATTGGTGAAGGCAAAAAGATCACTTACAATGCAAAACTGCTAGCAAAAATGATTCACATTTAACAAAAAATTTGGTCTGTCTAGGACCCTAAAGTCTTCTTTATGCTTGTTCCTCTAGCACGGTGCTTTCAAAGTGGGGTGAAGGAGTTTGTGACCTTTAAAAAAAAATTTGTTACAGTGTTTGAAATCTCAGCGCAACATCATGTATTACATTTACTAGTTAGCTTTTAGAGTTATTTGCCTGTGTGCCTGGGCATTTGAATAGAATAGGCTTAATCCAAACGTCAATAACTCAAAACAAGTAACCTATAAATAACGTCAACTTGTACCAAATGACATTTCAAACAATGTGTTATGTTACTGGGAAATTCAGGAATAAAAAGCAATACAGCTTCAATAAACAGCCGAAATATGATTGTGCACTTTTAATTTATGAGTCTAATATTTGAATTGTTTGTAAAATTAATCTGTAAAGAAGTAGTCCATGGAATTTATTTTACGGTTACCCCGGCAACAAAAAAAGTTGGGGAACCCCTGAAACAAGGCAGTTTCCCTTTAAGAAAAGGTTCTAGGTATGACTCTGCCTACTTTAAAAAGCATTTAACCACCAAAAACAGTTACAAAATATTTAAATCCAAAGCAACACTGACGAACCTTTTCTTAAAAAAGTATAGTGTGTGTAGGTAAACACCTTCGATCTCAACATACATAGTAAAAAAACATTATTCCTGTATTGTGAATACTACTTCTTATTAGAGTAAAAGCATGTTATTTACATAGCGGTTAGGTAAATCCAACACGAGACCTTGTACTGAAGACCGTATGGCTAGGTCCAAAACTGTACTCCTGCACCAAACTGTACCAATCTGTACTCCTGTAACAAGATGTACTAAACTGGACCAAACTGTACTAAACTGTACTCCTGGACCAAACTGTACCAAACTGGACTAAACTGGACCAAGCTGGACCAAACTGTACTCCTGGACCAAACTGTACTCCTGGACAAAACTGTACACCTGTACCAATCTGTACTAAACTGTACTCCTGGACCAAACTGGGCTAAATTGGACCAAGCTGGACCAAACTCTACTCCCAGACTAAACTGTACCAAACTGTACTCCTGGACCAAACTGTACACCCGGACTAAACTGTACCAAGCTCGACCAAACTGTACTCCTGGACCAAACTGTACACCCGGACTAAACTGTACCAAACTCGACCAAACTGTACTCCTGGACTAAACTGTACTCCACCCAGTTGTAATGTGCATCATGTACAGTTTTAGTGCGGTTTCGGCCTGTATTTATACAGCATGTGTATGTGTGTGTGTGTGTGTGTGTGTGTGTGTGTGTGAGGCGCCAGTCCATGTGTTTATTCATGCATTGTCACACACTCAGCACAGGATTGGTGTGAAGTGAACAATTCACCGGTCGTTGACAAAAAATGCGCTGGCGATAGCGAGGACAAAAGAATTCCTTCTTGCCCCTGACTGTAAACCCAATTTTCAATTGCAAAAGAAATGCAAAGTGAATAAAACGGGCAGCAACGCGTCGTGTTACGGTGTTTAAATTATTTAAACAATGTGGTTCAAACAGTGTCCCCTATTTTAAAAATAAACACACAAAACTCGTAATCATCTACTATAAACCGGAGCAGATCTCCACAATTTTACCCGTAAAAATTCACCATTTAAAAGCTCGGACACAGTCTCATAAGCCTGCACGGATTAGTGAGGACAAACTGGATTTAATCTCCACCAAGACAACTCCGCGTGCGCCTGTAAATTAATTTGCTTTGCTGGCCATTTTGTTTTGAAACCACAAACTTAAATTGATTACTTTTATGCTCGGTCGATCGGTGTTTACCAGAGCAAATGTCAGCCGCTCATCCATCAGCACAGAGCTGTGCGCGCCCCCGATCTGCGCGCCTCCCCCCACTACAGAGAGCGAGGGCGCGGGCACGAACTCAACTCACAAACCTTAGGATCACACGACCCACCGACCGCCTTTCCCTCCCCAAAAACACAAAGGCCTTGCAAAAAATCAACAAATCTTAAGTCGTAATGGTAAACAAGCATCTACTAAGTAGCGTAGCGATGCCTTTGGCGGTTTAAACAGTGCACAGGCACTATATGCGCATTCCCGCTTCCGAAGCAGCGATACTTGGCCTGCCACTCAGCTCTCGTCTCCGAGTGAACTTGATAGTAGCAGACATTTTTTAAGCCAAACCCTTCGTCCAAACTTACCCCTTTTAGTCGCTTGATGAGCGCATTTTTCTGCCCACTTTTGGCCAGCCCTCGCTGCTCCAGGGCAGCTTTTAAATCCGCCACACGAAGCGAATGAAGCGGTTTTCCATCTAGCGTAACATCTTCGAGTTCCGCCATTTTGCTTCCCCCTTTGGCTCGGTCGCTCAAACTTCGGGCTGTCGCCGCGACGCTGGCAACGTGCTGACGTCACAGTACGGACATTTCCGAAAAAAGCCGAACAGCGCGCAAACAACAACAGCGTGGCCAATCGTATGCGTCCGTCATTCATTCACAAAGGAAAACAGTTTAATTTCTTCTACCTAAATAAGAGCACGGTTTAACGCGTGAATTTCGGAACGGAATGCATTTAAGTTTGTAACCAAATATAAAACATATATTAAAACAAATCTAAAACAGCAATCTGTCGAGCAAAAGTGTCTTAAAAATCAGATAGGAATTCGTCACTATAACAGCGCCCAGCTTTTATCACAACCACTTATATTTACTTTACAGTTTATACATCGCTTACGATCTCTTCAAGTAATTCAAACCGGATTCATTCTTCACGTATTTAGCGGCTTTCATTTCAGTATTAGGCAACTGGAAGAACGATGTAATGTTAAACATATTGCATCGTCTGCGTAACTTGAACGCACCCTGATTACCGTAAAACTGCTATTGTTTTAGAAAACTCTGTTGCATTCACAACAAAGGCAAATGTGGAGCAATAAATATTTCTAGACAAATGCATTGTAACAAAAACTGTATTTGAAATAAAATTGCATTATGAAAAGCACCGGAGAAGGTCAAGCTCCATTAAGCACCCAGGAAGTTGTAAAGTAAGAAAAAACAAAAACAAACAAAAAAAAACAACAATGAGTGTAAAAAATACATTCTGGTACAAAAAAGGGGGGAATAAATCTCCACATTCTTACAGTAATGTTTTGAATACTAATCTGTTGTATGGAGACATCCCTGGTTACATGTGCATCTATATAGTTAATGAAAAAAAAGTCATGCATACATTTACTAAAATAAAAACAATAAATATTGTTAGAATGATTTCTGTAAGACCACCTAAGCTAAGCACAACACAATTTCCAATAGGTTTTGAGCATTTATGATTGCCACAGAAGCCTATGAATATGAAATTACTCAGGAGAACAGATACAATCAAACAAAGAGGTGTAAAGTGATCCAACTTTAAACCAGATCTTTTTTGGCTTTGAATCCAACCTGTAATGCAGTAAGACTGTATTACTGATCTGGTCCACTTGGTGGCGCTGTAAAACAGGACATAAAGTGGTGTGGGGGGGAAAAAAAAAAGCCTGAGCTTTGTATGCCTTTGTGCTGTGTTTAGACCACCCTTGCATTACAATACTGCTTTTAGCAATCACTTATCAACTTTCCCTTGGAAGACTCCTTCCACAATTGTGAAATCACAATCTGTTCACTACACAGCGCACAAATTTTTGTATGAATATTAATGAATATTTATCCACTCATACCATGTAACTTATTAATGTCCAAAAGATATCCAGAGGGAACTGAATAAATTCACATAATTCACAGTACTGATTGTTGGGTAAAGGAAATAGGGCACCATTTTTACACACCTTCAATCATCACCTCTTGGCCAAATTCAACATTTTATTAGGTAATAAATCAAAATAAACACTTGCTGGGTGAAAGGAGCAACATGTCCCTAGTTTACACGAGATCTGATGCCCTTTGCTTTTTCTAAACAGTAAGTTTACATTTGTATGCAGACGTAAACAAAATACTTTCTGTTTTACATATAACATTTGATTTACGTTTAGATTGGGTAGCCAGATATTCCATCTGTACATGACTGAAATTACTAGCTGATATGCCTGTACAGAGTTTAAAGGAAATCAAATGCTTTGCCTTCCTCTTTTTGACCTGCAAGTGGCCACTTATTTGTTATAGCTCTGAGTCGGGTGCAGAAATACTGATATTGCATGTCTATATTCATACGTTAAAGCCGCAGTGTTCTACGGGTACTAAATGGAAATAGATACAATGGCAATAACAAGTATGTTGGCATCTTTGAACTCATCCAACATGTCTGTACATGAGCTTAATGATAACATTGAGAGAGTGTTGAAAACAATATACAGGGCGTTTTTCATCACATTGCTGGGAAAAGTGAAATTTAAAGACTAAGATCAAGAGATTAGAATATATGGAGGATATGTAAAGATGTCCTAGCATTGCGTCTTGACTCTGTATATCAGCCATGGGGGACAGGTGTGTAACCATGAGGGCGCAGGACCGACAGGCAACCGACTCATGTCTGGACTTGTGGATGCACCACAGAAACTGAAGTAAAACACATGCTTATGAATTGCTCCTGACTACATTATTATACACACCAGTATTTCTAAATATAAACTGATTATATGGTTATATATTGTCTGAATTCCAGTTAAAAGCATGACACCTGCCTGTGAGAAAAGAGTACAAGTTTGCACATACAGTATATCTGCTTCTTTCTCTTTTAAGTTATGGTTTATTGATTAATATAGTGGAGAGTATTTTCCCAGAACTGCATTCACACGGACATGCTTTTGTCTTTACATGCAGAACTGGTGCTTAAGGAGTTAAAATGAGAACAAAAATGGGGATAAAAAAAATGTAAGAAACGGAAGGCTGTGAGAAATAGACAGGAAAGAAGGAGTGAAACCCACTAAACAGGTTTTAGACTTAGTCACCGTCGTGGGAAAGGACAAAATTACAAATGATAACAGAAAAAAACAATTCCTGCTTTAAACGGGCCACCCTTCTCCCTTTGGACTAAAACAGGAGTTCCTTCTTGCCTCTCTGCATAAACACGTGTTCTAACCAGTACTAAAAATGAATCACGTATGAAAGCGCTTGTGTGACATGTGACATGAGATTTAAGGCATAAACTGAGGCAGGTGAAACTGAGGCTACGCATAAAAAGAAAAAAAAAATCCCCAGTAGCCTTTTGTTTTGTACATGTAAAAAAAGAAAAGAACTGCACCTGACATAACCAAGAGTTACCCTCCCAGCAGTACAATGACCGTTGCAGTAAACCAAACCAATACAAAAATAAAACCACTACAAAACGTGCAGCACACGTCCTCACACCAAAACAAACACCCATCAATAAGTTATTAAGACACACAGACGTGTGCTAGGCACAAAAAAAGATAAACAAATCGTAAACCGGTACATTCCCACTGACATACACACACAAGCGCACATAAACCATCTCGAGGCACGGTTCAACAAATCACCATCAAATCACTGAGTACACGATCATGATACCCTTCTGCATTCAGACGAAACAAAATGTAATAGTAATGCACTACAAAATAAGGCATTGTCATGAAAAAAGGCATTGTCATAAAGAAAAAAAAAAAAAGACAGAAGATATCAAGATATTTCTGCTAGTCGCTGAAGGAGCCCAGAGAAGCCAGCGGCATGCTGGGATAGCTCAGCCACTCTGTCCACCATTTCCTGTGTAGCCTGGACTGATGGGTAATTCTGAGCTGCATCTTTGGTGGCAACGACAACAGACTTCAGGGCCTGACAGAGACGTCCACTGGAGGTGGTGACCTGGAGAGACAGCGGACAGCGTGAGTGGGTTGTTATGGAAGCTCATAGTACAGAGGCCCATGATTGCAAAACATGTAACAAAACCAAAAACGCAAGAGCAAGTCGGAGAGCACAATAACAAAACCAAAAGCACCGCAACAAATGTGAAAGCACAACAGCAAATTCAGAAACACATCAACATTAACTCAAAACAGAAAGACTAAGTCCTTACTGACCATCACATGCTCGTTTCCGATCGGCTACAGGAAACCGCGGAAAAGCGGAAAGCTGGAGGATGTTTACAGTAAGAGGAAATATGAGCTGAAGTTAATCTGATGCTTTTATTTGTGCTTATTTTTATCAAGGGCATTCATATGATGTTATTTCTGATATGCTGTAATGGCACTAAGATGGGAATATGAGTCTAAAGGAAGTCAGGTTATTCAGAAGAAAGAAACACTCCACTATAATAAGTGACTCTGGAGTACATTGTTTTCCCCAGGCTAACTAAATAATAGACTGAAAAAGGTGCAATTCTTTTGCTTTGTCATAGCCAAACACTGCGTTCCATCAGCAACAAGCACATGATGTTCAGTAAGCACCTACCCTTTCTGTTTTGAGTTAATGTTGATGTGTTTCTGAATTTGTTGTTGTGTTTTTGGTTTCGTTGCTGCGTTTTCTGAATTGCTGTTGTGTTTTGTTGGTTTGCTCATCTGTTTTGCACTTATGGGCCACCATTTTATAGCCTCCAGTTTAGCACTCTACAAACTGAACAGCTAAATAATCACACATTTGCCTCAAAAGAGATTGACTGTCTCAGTAATATCAGTTTTACATAAAGTTTAAAAATTCCTAAAATTATGGAATAAGTTCATGTTAAAAAAATGTTTCATAGCTCCAGAACAAACCTAAAGAAGCAAACTTGCTGACTGACTAGAGTTGGGGTAAGAAAAATGGTTAGAGGTTTATTTTTGGCTTTTCTCCATTAAGAAAAGCATTATGCTGCTTACTCAATTCTTGTGGATGCACACACACACACACACACACACACCCAAAACTATTCACAGATGGTTGAAGTCAGTCATGCTTTGGCCATCATCCATCAAGTGAAACTGCCCCTCCTTACAATAATAGTTATCTATGCTGACTTCAAAACCCAAATACAAGAAACCAGCAGACACTTAATACTTAATGTTTTTATAGCTAACAGTTATTCATTCATTCATTAACACCTCTGAAATCTGGCACTACGCTGCCTCAACACTGTGACTCTACATGTAGGCCCACCTTTGCCCTGAGGTCAGTGGAGCTGAGGAGACGAGCAAGCGTGTCTCCAATAAAAACAAGCTTATGCGCCGTCACAATGAGACTCTTTCCCCTGGAAACAAAGATCCGCGGCGGCTGGTTCCCCTGAACGCTACTGAACAGCGAGTCGATGGCGTCAGCCAGGCAGGAGAGGTGAGACAGGCTTTGGGATGAGTAGAAGGAGAGAAGCTCGGAGTCCTCGAGAGACAGAGAAACGGGGAGAGGAGGAGAGGGGCTCAACTACAGAGAAAAATGGAGTAATTATTATATAATCACCTAATCATGATTAGTTGAGGAAACTATAATTGGCAGATTCCACAATCATTTGTTTCAGTAGTAGTAATTATAAGCAGTCTGTAAACATGATGTGTTATGTCACAATATCAATAATGGTTATGTTTACTGATAACATATACGCTGTTTCGTAGTATAATTAAATTGTAAGTGGTATGAAATCAACAATACAGGCAATTAAATGGTTAATTATAATTATGTGCATGAAAATTACTCTTCAGCCATAATTTATGAGAACAACCCAGAGAAATCAGAGAGAATTTAGAGAGGAAAAAGAGTCACTGTAAATCACTGACATCAACAGAGCTGGGTTCTGCAAACACAAACCTTCCACTGGGCACTAGGGATATGTGTGTGTGTGTGTGTGTTGTTGTTGCTCACTCTGGTATCATTTGTAGAGATGACCTGCGAAGTGCCAGTTTCAACCTGTGAGTCAGGAGGTGGCTCGGGCTTTCCCTGGATTAGGACACAGAATCAGAGCTCAGTTAACAACACAAACGATTCAACCAGATAATTAACTAATTAAGTCTCCTGTACTATTCCCTCTTTAGCAATATATGTCTCATCACAACCGATCTTTTACTTCAGCAGAAATACAACTATAACATGTATTTCGTATCACCCAGTATATCTTATCTTCTTCCTAATTATTAGCAATATAAAAATATTTATGGAAAAGGACACGCAAAACCTTTCTCACCCCGTAGTGTGATACGGCACAGTACACTAACAAATTCCTAATCTCACATTTTGTCATTATTTCCATTGCTAAGTGAGCTATAGTGTAAGTTCCTGGGCTCAATGTTGTTACTATTCTTATCAGGGTACTACGAGTACTGAACAGCTATCATATAGATAGAGCCTGAAATAGTGAAGGTCATTGATTGGTGAAATGTAATCCTTACAGCTTCATCACATGTCATCACACGCTCAGGTCAGACAACTGCCATTCTGAGTTGAAAAAAAAAAAAAGAGCTATCTATCAAAAATGACTTTTCTACCAAACTCAAAGACATTCTGGTAACAGCGTCATCAAGTTCAATGGAAAACACTGCATCAGATAGCAAGTAAAAGATAAATCAGACCTTGAAGCTCTGAAACTTCTAACACTAATGTCACATGGGAAATGATGTCACCACCCAACACTCTCACATAATTTCTCCTGCTTTCACTGATACTGAACACTGTAGGAAATGGACACAGAAACTCAACCAGGATAGCTCTAGATTCATATTAGTAGCTGTAGGTGTATCACATTGTCTCGTGCATAAGTGACGTAAAACAGCAACTAAAATCACATTTGTGTTTTAGATGTACAAAAAAAAACATTTTTCAGCATGCACACTGACTGCCACATTCCCACATACAGTACATACTCGAGGAACAAATGAGTGTGAGAAATTTTATCTGAAGTATTATGGGTAGTATAAGCTTTTAAAATGAGAACAGAAGGTTAAAAAAAGTATCAATCAGTGAACCAGTTGACTGTAGTCAGGATTAGGGTTATTACTGGGTCACAGTTTTCCAGTTAATAAAGGAGTATAACTAGACAGTTACCTCACTGCTGACTTTGTCAAAATACCAATTAAAATATATTTCTATCTCTTACTGTTTTTTTCCCCCCAATCACATTCCTTACTCCAGTGGCTCCCTTTTGCATCCAGCTGCAACTCCCCAAAAGTTTTACAACCCCCTCTAGACTCCCCTAAACTCATACTACAGCAAGCTCGGTTTCTCTGCACAGGGGACGCAACTGCACTGGAAACCCTTTGCCTGTGCAACCTGCAGTAAACATATTACACTGCTACCTCTGCTGTCACTTCTAGCGTGACTTTATCACGCACGACGGCAATCAAACGCACAGAACAACATGACATTGATGACCACAACTAAAAAAACAATCTATTTCAGGCTAAGCAGCGCTGCACACTGCCACGCTAGGTACAGTTTTTTTTTTTGGCTCAGTGTGCTACCTTTCCTTGCAGCCACTCTCATTTTCGGTTTCTAATATAATTTTAAAATATCGTCCTAAGACAGAAGAACAGTTAGGGGACTACCTGTTGCTTTTTGTTTTTGTTATACATACAAAAATGTGCAAAGAGACTTTCGTACAAAGACTTTTCACCATCAGCTTGTGTTTTTTAAATGGTTGATTACTACCAAGACATTGTGAAACCATGACATGATAAGTAGGTTATAATACCATGAACTTTCAAACACCTCTAGTCAAGATATAGACAAAACAGGATTTCAGTGACTGAGGAAAGAAATAGATGAAACTATAGTGACGCAACATTTGGGAATGTGACATGAGAGTGACACAATAAAGCCAGGTCCTAACCTGCAGCTTGACATATCCTACACTGTCTCCTGCAGGGTACAGTGGAGGTGCAGGAGTTAGCCCGATCCCTGCATACTCATTCGCTTGCTCATCCTCACTCATCTGTCCATCAAGGGGAAGAGATGCAGGTGCTGGAGGCAACGGAAACGCAGGAACTGGAGGAGGGGGGAGCGGGCGCTCCTGGATCCAGCTGCCCTTGCGAGATCCCATTCCACCTGCCATGGGTTTCACCTCGGCAACCGGCAACGCAGGAAGTGGCCTCCGTGAGAGAGACTCCTGAGAGGGCAGACGGGGTCTTGTTTGACTCTGCAAAAGGGTGGCGGAGTCTTCAAGAGAACGGCGGACCATCGTGAGCAGACCTTCAGCTGGAGGGGAGGGGCCGCACACCGACAGGGCAGGAAGGAGGTCTGCAAGACGAGACCATGCCTGCTGAAGAGCAGGCGGAACTTCGCCAGAGTGACCTGCTTTCCACACTGACAAGATCTCAGCCAGCGATGCGGCCAGGTCCCGGGAAGGTGTAGCGGTGACCGAGGCAGAGCTGAGAGCTGATTGGACAAGAGCCGAGAGAGAACTCTTCCACTGGATGTCGCCTGACCCGGTGCTGGACGCGGAAAGGCGGCACGCAGGAATGTCCAATGCGAGAGCGGGCATGTCGTAAATGCCACCATCTGCTTCAGTGACATCCTCAGATGCCAATTCTGACTTTCCAGGACTCGGGATGGAGTAAGCCTCAGCGTTTCCTCTTGCTTCACCCACTGATCCAGGCATTTCACCCGAGTCTAAAGGCAGACCTGGAAGACTCGGAACACTGTACACATCTTCTTCTATGTCTTCGCTCAGTGGAAGTGATGCCGGGACATTGTAGGTCTGCTGCTGGAGGTCTGAGGGTGGATTCAGGGCGTGGGTGGGAACATCGTAAATCTGACACACAGTGAAGGAGGAAAGAGAGAGAGAGAGAGAGAGAAAGAAAGTGAGAGAGAGAGAGAGGATGTTATTCACATAGACTACAGAATTGTTCTTATTATACCCTCCATAGGCATCTGTAACTTGCAGCTACAGTTGAGCTTAAAACAGACAATAGCCTTCTTCACGAAGTCACTCTTTTTGAACTTTCTCCATCTTTCTAACACTGGGGGCTGTGTATAAAGGCTAAACTGTGCTCCATTTCTTCACTATTGTGATTTCTTAACAGAGAGCTGGCTCTGTGTCCTTTCCCTGCAATGACGCAGGCTCTCAGTGGCCTTGTTGAGAGCTCTTGTGGCTTAATGTTGGCCCAGAATAAGAGCACGGACATGGAAGCTGTACTTTCCACTGGCTTATTAAAGAAAAAAGCAAAATCTCTGGATTAAGAGGGTGTGTCATTAAACTTGTGTAAGCAGTAATTACATATTTATAGATGTAATTATACTTCTGTTAGAGATGGATAAAAAAGGGGTAACTCTACAAGCATATCTGTGGCAACTGTAATCATTAATAGAAAGAGTGTCACACCAGCTAGTCCTCCTAAGTCAGACGGGTGTGACCAGCTGAGCGAGAGGAAGGCGACAGACAGAAAGAATTAGCTCACAGCAGTGAAAAACAGGTGTGGCCCTTAAACAGAGGAATGACTTTTTGTTTGTGAGAGAGACATAACTCCCACTGAGAAGTGATTGTATGAACAATGACTGACATGCTGATAAATTAAGAATATGTTGTATGGAGACTCTTCGTGCTGCTCTTTTACCTCTGATGCCTGTTCAGAGTGTAAGGGGACAGCACGGGGGGTGTTATAGATGCTCTCACTCTCCTCAGCAGATACTGCAGGAACTGGCTGCTGCCATCTGTTTGTAGGAGGTGTATCATACACCTGTAGAAAGGACAAATCCATTTCATGTAAAAGCTAAACTATAAAAACTAGCCACTCAATCGCCGAAACAACGTAAACACGCAAATCAACCCAACAGTGGTCAATTAAGCTTTAGATCAAACCTTAAGTACACGGTCACACCGGATTTTTCATTCACTAGTTTTAAAATCAGGTAATTATAGATGGTCCAGGATTAATGTGACTTGATTTTGAAAATGCACTGGTAAACTTAGCTAGCTAGCAGCTAGCTAGTTTGTTTTTTTGTAACTAGCAGTTCCACCATTTTGCTTTTGTAATGCAAAAAAATAACAACCTAGCATTTTGTTACACTTTCAAGGTTTGCAAACATGCAAGGTTCTAGTTCACCTAGATAAACTCAACCAGACTCAAATTTCTGTTTCCTTTTGACTCCTGCTGCTAGTCTATTTGCTCATGAAAATCAACACAGCATCAGATGAGTGCAACAAGGTGACTCTGGTTTAAAAATATCAGCCATCCCTGCGAAAGCACAGGTTCATTGTAATCTACGAGTACAAACAACTCCAACACGAGTGCAAACTGTTTATAAAATTTGGTGTAAAACTGAACCAGCATGGTATGAATGTAAATTAATGTCAGTTTCCTCCTTTCATCTTAGTTTTTACCTCATCACCATGTTTTCCATCATCAGAAGCCATGCACTCTTTCTTCATCATCTGCACGTCCTTTTTCTTTCCTCCATCTTTTGTCATCTGTCTTTGTTTCTCTTCTTTAGCAGTCTCTGCAGGAGGACCTGCCTGCATAGTGGGTTTTGCGGCCGGTGATGGTGCCTGACCCTGAGGTAAATCCTTCCGGGTCACACTTCTAACTGGTGGCGCTGGTGGAGGAGGCTTCCGGCCAAAGTTAGGAGACCCAGGCAGCCCGGATTTCCCAGTTCGCACAAGAAGAGGGGATCCCTTCATGGTAGCCTGTGATGTTTTTCCACGACCCACCGGGGGAGTGGCACACTGACCCTGTGATCTGGCAGATGACCTGCTCGTAGGGGGTGTGTTTACATTTTGTCCTGAGGCAGCCGATACCATGGCGGATCCAGCAGATAGCTTGCGCTCAGCTTGTGGAGTCCTTGTCATGGCTGTACCTGGCGCACTTGGAGTTTGGTACATTCCTGGAAGTTCCTGACCTGCTTTAGCTTGACTGGTTACCCCGTCTTGAAGCACTGGCACTGGAGCAGTGTTCACAGGAGTCTGATAAAAATCCTCACCAGGTAAAGCTGCCACAGTTGGCCGAGGAACCAAATAGCAGGCATCTGAATGGCCTGTGATGGTCGACTCTCTCGGGCTTAGATAAGCAGCCTCACCTCCTGACTCGGCTGTAGATCTGGGCATAGCACTGGGCGACAGGTAGACTGACTCAGAGGCACCCTGAGATCTGTACTGTGCACCTAGTGGTGCCATTGTTGCAGGGGTCTGATACACTGAACCCACTTCTCCTGCCCGTCCTCTGAGAGAAGGTGAGCGTGGACGTCCTTCAACTCCAATATCTGCCCATTCGGGCCTTGGCCTGGCACCAGAACTGGAGTGGGAGCGTGGGCGACTGCCTGGTCCTGAAGCCCCTCCAGGACTCTGGTACACCCCTTCAGCCAGGCTCGGAGGAGAGAGATACACTCCATCACCATCTTCCAGGCGGTGCCCATTAACGTGGCCCTGCTGAACAGGAGAGAGATAAACTGAGTCCACACTGGGAGCACGGCGGGCATCCGGTGCGGTCTGGAGGAGCCGTAAGCGGTTAGCAGGGGCGATGCCTTGGCGTCCGTGGAGGGAGCAGAGCCACCAGCCTGGCCCGCCATCTTGCTCCTGCTCTAGCACCATCAAGATGTCACCTTTCCGGAAAGCCAGCTCCTCCGGACTCTCAGCTGCATTATCATACAATGCCTTTGCTAGCACCGTCTGATAAAAAAAAGAAAAAGAAAGAAAGAATTACATTAGCATGACATTTAAAGTTTAGAAACACAGACACGAGTGACAAAGATAGTCATGGGGAACACCAATACAAATCTCTGCATGGAAAAACAGTAGTGAGGAAAAGGAAGATGGGAGCGTATTGTACAGTGTATTTGCTAGCACTGTCTGAGAAAAAGAAAAGGGATGGAAAAAATACACTGGAGAAGATACATAATTAAATAAGAATTAAAATTTTGATTAAAGTAGATACGGTAAGAGAAAAACGGAAGCAATCACTGGAAAGAAATATAGAGACCGAATACTTCAATTAATGGAAAATAGAAGAGATGGAGGAAAAGAGTTTAAAGGTTTAAAAAAAATTGGCTGCTTTGCTTTCATGCATTAAACGTTTAAAAGCAAAACAGAATATGTGGATATTCAGTGCATATGAAGGGACAGTCAGTCGTATCACACCACACCAGCATACCAGAAATGCCACTCATAACACAATTTGGCGAAGTAAATCCAATGTGTTCAGATTTAAAAAGTCTTAAATCAATTTAGCCGAGCTCACTTTGCAGAGCTCCACCTCGAGTGAATACTGCTCTGATTAGAGTTGCACAAGTTTTACTGGCAGAACAGGACTAAACCAAGCAGGCAAACAGCAAGCCAAGCCAAACATAAGGCCTATTATACAGAATAACGCTCCAGTTTACATCCGTTCAGCAGATTACACAAACAACAGCCCAGGAGATAAAATGACCTTGTTTTTCTGCTTGCTTGACAAACAGAAACTGACAGAAGCTGGCAAAAGACTGATGGAGGTCAGAAACACACTAAAAACAATAGTTACTTGAGGAAATTCTGGCTTTCCTTTTCCTCTCAATACAGAAGGTAGTTTCTTTTCAATAAGATGTTGTACAAATTAAAAACAGCCCCGTCGCTTCAAACTAGAAGTAAAACGGAGGTTTTTATTCTCTGAGGCTGTTTAATAAACCCGAGCCATTTCTGGGAAAGAGATGATGCGTTAATGCTGTTTCCGCTAAACCCATTTCCCACTAAGGCCTTATTCATTTAGCTCATATCTGCTGATACTAACAATTCACAGTCGAATAATCCAGGTGTGTGTCAGATGAGTCTCCATTAGATGTGCAGCATTAGGGCTATGCAGAAAAGTCCAATGCAAATGGAGTCATCGCTCTAGCGTCGTTTCAAATGAGCTATTCTGAGGTTGCAGGTTGTTCGAGATGACTTTTATTCAGTAGCTTACTTTACTACAGCCACTGGAAGATCAGCATTGTCTCTAATGACTGACAACTGGCTACTAACCCTATACATATGGTAAGTGTGACTTTACTGGCTGCCTTTATTAAAGCACAATAGAGTCAATAAGTAAATGAGAGAGAGAAAGGGAACAGACGATAACGAGAGGAATGAGTGGGGGAGGGGGTTCCACATCTGTCCCCTGGTTTTAGGGGCCCTTTTGTCATCCGCTCAGCCTGTACCTCTCTCATATTCCCTGTCTTTCTCTTTCTCTCTCCCTTGGGGGCGAACTACTCTGGGACAAGCTGAGCCCCGATCGCTTCTCCTCCTCCCTCCCAGAGGGATTTCAAATGATTGGTCCCAACAGCAGTGGATTTAACAGTGGTGAATGTTAAATACCAAAGTTTGCATGTCAGACTGGCAACGTCTTTTATGGGCTTTCGATTAAAAAAAAGACACACACACACACACTTACAGAGAGGGACATGACTGCCACCGATGTCTGTGTCGAAGCTCGGCCCGGGTGTGTGCTGGTTCTGCTCGAGCCTTTTATCCTAGTCACTTACGGAGCGTGTAACCCATGTGTACGTCTGTCAGAGCCAGGCGTTGACTCAGATGTCCCAGTGGTGTAGACTGGCGTGTTGTCAAAAATACTCTTTTCCCTGCATCAAGAAGAGTCGATTGCACACTGCAGATAGTCTTCCTCGCTGTTTCACATGGTCTTCCATAACTTTATCTCCTGATCTGAACCTGAAGGTTAAAAAAATAGCGTTCACACTTTTCAAAATTTGTGGTTTAAATAAAAATAATCCCATGAGTAAACTAGTGCTAAAAAATCCAGCGTAAAAGAAAAAAAATATCCGAGCTGTAGACATGTGTTCATAATCACAGCATTTACAACATTAGCTGTCAATAACGTGGTAATAAACAGTTTGTCTACAGGCTCATAAAATAGAAATGGTTTTATTCAGGTACTTTCATTGCGAATTAAGCTCCATTTATGTCTTGCTGGACACTTCATTAAACTGGTATCAAACCTAAACCCTGTGCTTAATTATGGTTCAGGATGTTATTAGGGATGAAAATAAGACAGGGCTGAGGAATATGTAGTCAATCTTCTCGGAGGGTTTTTGAACAGCCACGTTTCAGCCCACAAACCCCACTCCAGACCCAGACTACTAACGCTATCATCTCACGTTCACAACAAAAGGACGCTCATGTGCAGCTGAAATGTGGGCTTTGGGAAGGTTAGTGGACAATCTGCAGATCCATCATGGACGCTGTGGGAGCTGAACCAGCCGAGAAACGGGATTCGCTTTCCAACAAAGAAGCTTTAAAATAAACTCGACTGAGAATGTGTGTGAAAGAAAGAAATAAAGAGAAACGGGGAGAAACGACGTCTTACCGTCACTCCGGCGAGCAGACATCACGGAAAGGAGGGATGAGGAAAGACAGGCGGAATTACATTCCTGAAAAACGGGGCTGTCTTTTTCATTCTTTGCTATTTTTCCTGCTTCATTTGCGCTGCTCCATTTGCTCGGCCCTACCCCCGGCCTTCTGCACGGGCCACTCGGGTTTGGGATTACACACACACACACACGCACACACAGTCACCCAGGCGAAGTGCTCCCCCTTTACTGTAATGAACACGCTGGCGCTCTGCCCCCTGCTGGACAACTGCAGGAACTACCACAAGCTCAAACTCCACTCACATACACAATATTTCACACCTCGTAACATAAAAGCTAAACAGCACACATTAGGAACCACAGGCTCCATTTATTTTCAGAATGCTGCCATTCTGCGATGTGCCAAAATTATTGGCACCTGTTTTTGTTTGCTTGTTTGTTTGTTTGTTTTGTGTGTGTGACAGTATGTGCTGTTTTATGAGGCCTTCACCTAAAATACATACTACTACCTAGTAAATGTAATAATATGTAAAAACAGTGAACACAGACTTGTGTGGTTGTTTTTCTGGTCCTCATAGTTCTCCTTCCTCAACTCAGACTACACCTGTTACACTGAATTTAATTTTGGCACGTGGTGTGTGTGTGTGTGTGTGTGTGTGGGCATGTTTTTATATCTTGGTAAGGACCATATGTCCCCACAAGGATAGGGTATCTCAGTTTTTGTAGTTTTCACAAGGATATCTGCTCTTTCCACAAATAACTGTATGGTTTTTTTTTTGTTGGTTTTTTTTTTTTTAAAGAAAAGGCAAAAGGGGTTAGATTTCAATGTAGCCATAGCATTAATTAGCTGCATATAATTATGTCAGCGGAAGGTCCTCAGAAGGATGGTAAGAGGAAAGTGTGTGTGGGGGGCATGTGTTTATCACTCTGAAGGAACCGAATACTGTGATAGTTTTGAAGTTGTGGGTCAGACTGGCTTGTCACCAGAATGGAAACTGCCTTTTTCTTGAAAATAAATAATACATATTAGGAAAGTAAAGCTCAAAATGACTTTTATTTGAAAAGAGCCAAAGGATCGCCTTTTATATTGTGAAACTCAGATTAGCTAGGTGGTGGTGTATTATTTAGCTACAGTAATACACAAATCAATGCAGTAATTAGAGCAGTGGCTCTACAGTCTCAGCAGGAAACACATTTTCTGAATATATCCTACATGCTCTACAGCTTATTAGTTTATTACAGATATTATAGTGCAATGGGGGTAAAGGTAGTCAAATCTGTTCCTGCATGCGATGGCTGAGGAACACCACTGCTAAATGTTTACTTTTGCAACCCACCATGTTTGAATCCATGATCTCATCTGTGCACACACTAGATCAGTAGCTTCTGTCCCACTACAGTGTGTACTCCTTGCTCTGATTCACCTGACTCAGCTAATGAAAATCACCTCATTAGTCAAATCAGAAGAGAAAAAGCACAAAACTGTGCAGTGTGTTTGTGTGTGTGTGTGTGTGTGTGTGGTCACAAATATCCTGCACTGAACATGCAAACCACATTTAGTTAAGCATTCTTTGCTCTTTAGGATTCTAGTGCACAGTTTGCACTGGGAAAGCGGCAATGGAAATTGTATGTCTTGGCGGCGTGGCATGAATAATTAACCTCTTTCAGTATCTGAAATGTTTTCATCTTCAGTTGTATTTTCAATGCTATGGCATGGGTAAGACAATATTGTTGTTTAATGTGCCTGTGCCCACAAAGTAATTTCAAAATTTGAGGGATACTGTACACACCTCTGGAAACATAATAAATTAATACATACATCTATTTTTTAAATTTATTTGTGTCTCAGTTTAAAACAACTTGCAATCAGTGCTTATTAGTTCATTCTGCAGAAGTTTATATTCATTACAATATTCATACAAAAAAGGTAGGCATATCTAGTAAATATCTTCCACATGGGAAACAATCACTGTGTGTGTAGGTGTGTGTGTGTGTGTGTGACTGATATTTTATGTACTTTATGCATTAACAGATTTTGAGTTGTAGTGTGCAGCTTAAAGTACAGCTTTATTTAATTCTACTTGGGGTTATTTTCCATAATAGATGTTCAAAATAAAGAAACACTTTTGAGGCAATAAAGCAGCTTTGATTTAAAATTAATAGTCCACTGAACCTAACCTACTCTAAATCAAAATTAAACAAATGAAATGAACACCGGTTGGGTCTCTCCAACCTGAACAGCTGCATAGAAACGAAGTTTTTCTTTAAAGGTGGTAAGATAAGTGTGTAGGTGACGTTTAGCCACCGAATCGTAGAAGGACACTTGACCTCGTGTGTAGTCCAAATACAGACCAAGCTTGGCTGGCGTGACGTACAGTGTCGGAGTGGCTTTACCATCATTGATTATTATTTTACCCTCTGCTGAGGCAATCGTCCATATGCCCCTATCAGGATATATATCAGGGGTGCTATCTGCATTGAAAGACTCGGTACGCAGTCCCAGAGTCCACGGCACACTCTGCGTCACCTTAAGTTCAAAATAAGCCCTGGTGTTCAGCAGGTTCGTAGATGAAACACAGATACACTGCTGGTATGTCTCATCCGTTGGGACCCTGGGAGGACTGCTTAAGGATGCTTGGTAGAGATTTTTACCATCACTGCTCACTCTGAGAAGATAGTGAGCCGACCGAGGGTTAAGAGTCATATCAGCTGTTGACAAATTGCAGTAAAATAAAATGAAAAATGAATTTCAGCAACAACAAGGAGAATTCAACAGAATTACACCAAAGTATTTGTTAGGATGTTCAACATGGAGTTGTGTGTTTTACAGGAAATTAAACAAGTAAAGGAAAACTATATGATGTTACAACAATGCTGGTGGCTGACTGAATGCGTTTATTTGGTCTAAATCAGATATCCAGCACACACACGGTTACGCAACTGTCACTGAGAAGTCATTTGACTTGTTATTTAGACCCATAAAATTACATTTTTAAAGCTGCTTCAGAAACAGTGTGAGTCAAAATAATACCATGCAATGGATGTGCTATAGTTTTTCATTTCTGTTTCCAGCCTGAACACATCTGCTCAACTCTGCTGTGTTTCAGCTGAAGGAAACTCACAAATGTAGCTTTAAGAGAAGTAATGGGCTCGCTTTTGGCGAGTGGATGTCTTGCCAGTTTTTTGTTGTAATTGCACTTTACCTCACTGGCAGCAAAGGACTATATTAATTACACACTGCTCTTTTAATTGTGTAATTTACATAGCAGTACATTTTCTGTTACTGTACCTTTAGCTGCTACGATCCAACTCCACACTGCAAACAAACAGAGAGAATCGCTACACCTCAAGAGAACTTGCAGCAGAAAAGGCTTGCTAGATAAATTACACCTAATCTATGATTAAACTGCAGCAGAATTTTTTTTAAAAATCATTTAAAAAGTCACTTTGAAGACACTTGAAATTTTTTTTTTAAAAAAACAAAGAAAAAACATGGCCACAATGGAAAAAGGATGAATTTGAATACAAAGCAAGGCAAGTGTAAGGGAACATGTTCTCACCTTCCTCTGGAACAATGCCTTCTTTTCCTGGTGGGAACACAAACAGTGCAAAAGAACAACATTATTCTGTACATGTGAGGCAAGAAATACACTCATGCATATTTACACAGCTGTAATGCCGATCTAACATGTTTGTTACAACAATGCAAAGACAATACTCACTTGACAGACTTGGAAACTCCTTAGGAACATCTGACACACCTAAAGGAGAAAAAAAGACAATATGCACAACATTTCAACTACTGTTTAAAGAAAGCAAAGTTGTTTCCCTGGAGCACATTCATAAAGTATATCTCTCCAGTTGCACAGATATACATTGGATATTAAAAAAGTCTACACACCCCTGCTATAATTGCAGTTTCTTTGTGATGTACAAAATGAAACCAAGATAAGTCATGCAGATCTTTTTTTTTAACCTTTACTGTGATACCAACAAAAGTTAAGTGAAAAACAAATAGAAAATAGGGAAAAAAAATTAACCTGGTTGCATCAGTGTGCAACCTTTTATAACTGGGGATGTGTTCAGAATGAACCGATCACATTCAAACTTATGTTCAAAAGTAATTATCAGACATATGTCATCACTGAAGTGATTCTGATTAACCCCCAATAAAGACCAGCTGTTTCTGTAGGATTTTCTGGCCATGGTGAAAAACAGCTAACAAAGCATGTACGAGATCTCACTTGTCGAAATGTATCGATCAGGAGAGGGGTACAAAAGAATTTCCAAAACATTAGATGTACCATAGAACACCATAAAGACCATCAGCAACAAGTGGAGGAAATGGGGCACCACAGTGACATCACCAAGAACAGGACGTCCCTCCAAAATTTACGAAAGGATAAGAGAAAACTTATCAGTCAGGCTGCCAAGAGATTTACGGCAACATTAAAAGACCTGCAGGAATATCTGGCTGTTGGAGAATTCTCTCTATTGCCCAAATAAAACCAGCAGACAATCCTATAGATCAAAAGAAGAGAAGTTTATTCTTCCTCTGCAGAGGGAGCACACCTCAGCAATACAGCAGCAGCGTCTTATCACTTCAGCTATACCACAGAAGTGAGTCCACGATCAGAGGAGGCGTAGCTCGTTTACAGTGAGGTGTAAACAATAGAACAATTTCTCATAGGTTACAAAATAATGAATATTCATAATTGTATAGAAAGGGCATACACAAATCTATACATATATACGGGGCTGCTTCTCTTCAGCTAGGACTGCGGCTTCTATACCAATCTATTTTCTCACAAATCCTGCAAGCCTCTGTTAGACAGCTAAAGATGAAAAAAAAAAAAAACCCAATAACAACACAACAATTACAAAACAATAACAACCCAAATCCCAAACCTAAGTCAACAAATAAATGGTTTCAGAAGAGGATATATCAATGTTTTGGAAAGCCAGTCAGAGCCCAGATCTAAATCCTATCAGAAATCTGTGGAGTCACGTGAAGAGGACTGTGCACAGGACACCCCCTCGCAATTTGATAGATCTGGAGCATTTTCCAAGGAAGAGAGGAATAAAATTGCCAAATCAATATTTTACATCATAAAAACCTGCAACTTTAACAGGGGTGTGTAGACGTTTTATCCACTGTATATTACAGTGTCTAGAGTGAAACCTAGATAAAACAAAACCGCACACATCCCCTTGTACATGTCTGAATCATGCTTCTGATTTTATTATTTTATATGACACTTCATCTAGGTGACATATTTACACATATGTCTTTTGTGCCATCAGCCATCAGACTCTACAGTGCCACAGTACCCAGTACCTTCTACTCCACTGACTGAGTCTCACACACACAAACACACACACATACACACACTCAGCAGTTAATCGTCATTCCACAGATATTGCACATGTATATAAATACCAAGGATATTGCACTTGTATATACACAAGTAGAACTCTAGCATATGTACATACACACAGATCTATTTTATTGTTTCTATCGTTTCTATTATTTCGATTATTTCTACTGTATAAGCATTCTACTGCATAATCCTCCTACTTGTGCTGCTGTGTCAATGTCCCCTATGGGGGATCAGTAAAGGTACATCTTATCTTATCTTATCTTATCTTATCTTATCTTACATTATGGAAGTTATAAATCAATAGAGAGAATAGCATTTACCTGTGTTAAGCTGATTGTTCACTTCCATCAATCTAAAAGCTGTCACAGTGAGAAAGTGAAGCAGTTAAGTTTGTGTTGTTAATCAACGCAACGTGAAATCATCTAACATGGAACAAAAATGATATTCAAAAATGCTGAGCAGATTTTCCAGACTTGAACTGAAGCTTGTTGGTTGAACAGCAAATTAGCTATACTTATATGAACTTATATGACCATCCTGAAAAAAAACAGTTCCCCTCTCACCAGTGATAATGACTCCACCGAGCAGAGCGAGAATGATGACGATGCTGACTGTGGCTGCCGCTATCAGAGTCCTCCTCTGCAGAGTGACCCTGTCTGCAGCGTTAGTCAGAATCAGAAAACACAGAACGTCATCTACTGTATACTACATGTATGTGGCCTGTACTCTGTAAAATTCTCAAAACATATAAAAAATCATATGTAATAGTGATTATATTAAAGCTTTTACCTTCTGTATTCTGTGCTTGTGCTTCCTGTGGAGATACGCCATCTTGTTGGTTGCCACCTGGACATCGTATTCAAACAACAGGGATAATATGTATATTAAAAAATAACCTGAAATTTAATAAAATATACATTTTCTGATGCAACAGCTGTAGTTTATAATAAATAATGATCTACCCTCCTCCTCCTCCTCCTCCTCTGCCTCACGGTTGAGGTTTGAGCAGCCGGCAAGCATGTCTAGAGGAACAGATGAACGGATAAGTGAAACATATCAAAGGTTATCACATATGAGGGAGGTTTTCCGGACAGGGATTAAGCGTAGTCGTAGATTAAAAGACCACTTTAAACTGGAGTAACTCTAATCACTTTCTGAGTCAGGTATAGAAATAGTCTTAGATTTAGCACAGTCCATATTTAAATGATCCAACAAACCATCCAAGTGAAAGATGGTACTTCCAGAGGAAATGAAATCTTTTTAAAATAAATCTCTGAAAAGGCAAGTTTAACTTTGTTTTTGTTTTTTTTTTCAGAGAAAAAGCTTTGATCACTTGGCACCAGCCAGGTAAATACACTAATGGCCTTTTACATGATTCAGATCAGTGGTTATCAACATGGGGTCCTGGAAGCACAACCAGGGGGAAAAAAGTCCCTCTTTGTTACCGTGGTAGAATCATAACCCACCATTATTAAAGCTTTTATGTTTATTATTAAGTTTCTAATAGTTATTAGCTTATTAGCCTAAGGTATAATTTTATTACTGTGGAGACATTCCAGAAATGCCAGGCTGTACAGATAGATGCTCTACCCCTCTACACCACATTCTGACTGGAACTGGAATTACAGGAATTAGTTTTCCATTCATGTCCATGGTGTATGTATTCCAGGATTACAGTACTCCAAACACTTTGAGCTACATCACATCATTTCCTAACATCCCCTCTTTTCAATGCTCAGTTTGAAAGAGGAATTCAGGATGAGATTTGGCCTGGCGTCAGTGATTATGCTCAGACCATGATTACAATCAGCGACTCTTAAGCACCTGAACTACAACCAGACTCTCCAGATAGTTTCACTAAGGATGTACTCTTCTAAGGACGTGCTTGGAAGAAGCAATCAAAGGGTACATTCTCCAAAGATTGCTGCCTCTCAAGCATTTCTCTCAGGAAGTCAAGTGGATTTTATTTGCAAATGCACCACTGGCTTTATATTTCTTCCTTCCTTTCTCCCTGCTTATCATCACTAAATTCGTTACTGATGTCCAGAATGTGGTGCTCTTCATCTTCAACAATATGATACTTTGAAATTATTTCCTGCCATTAGTTTAGGTGAATATGAATTTCCAGTGCCACAGACAGATGTGCGGTGAGTAGCATTGCCCTATCACTGCTCCAGGGTCCCCGGTTCGAGCCTGAGCTTGGATTACTGTGTGGAGTATTGCATGTTCCCGCATGGGTTTCCTCCAGGTTCTCAGGTTTCATTGCCACCATTGCCAAACTGGCTACATTAAACTGCCCTTAGGTGTGAAAGAGTGTGTGAATGTGTGTGTGGTGCCCTGTGATAGACTGCCATCCCATCCAGGGTGTATTCCTGCCTCACGCCTGTGTTTCTGGAATAGTCTCTGGATCCACCTCGTCCCTGACCAAGATAAAGAGGCTACTCAGGATGAAGGAATGAATGATTTTCTGTATCTATTCCACATTTTTATAAACAACCTTCTTATCCCGCTAATTATTCACAGTAGCACAGGTTTAACTTTGCTTAATTTAGTTCCGGATGGCATAGTCTGGAAGTAACTACTCTTGATTAATTATTCTGGATTAAGACCTACTTCTGGTTTAATTGAAACCCTGTCCAGGAAACCCACTCTGTGTAAACTCTAGAGACTGCTGTGTGTGGAGAGCAGCGGTTTCTGAAATCCTCAAACCAGCCCATCTGATCCCACCCAGATAGTAACAAAATCTGGGCGAGCTCTGGCTTACTTTAGGCCCTTCTGGTTTAATTCTGGCACAGTTTTTTTTCACAGTCTTGTGTGAAACAGCATTAGGCTGAGCTCTGGCATGAGTTTGCAGCTTAAGGGCCATTTGAGGGGAGTGGGCCGTGGTGGTATGTGGGCCTAAATTCAACCAGATAAGGCCCACAACCAATTTGCTAACATCTATGCCACGATTAAAGTCACAGAGATCACTTTTCCTTCATTCTGATGTTTGATGTGAACATGACCTGAAGCTCTTGACCTGTATCTGTATGATTTTTTTGCATTGTGCTGCTGCCACATGATTGGCTGACTGGATACCTGCATGAATGTGTAGGTGTATAGGTGTTCCTAATAAAGTGGACGGTGAGTATATGAGACTGTTAATTCTAAGTGTCCTTTAGTAAACTTTAAATGGCATTCTTTAATGAACGTTCTTTAACTATCTCGACTAAATAATAGCTTTCTAACCAATATATTTTAAATGCTGGCCTGGATAGATAGATCAGGTGTGGCAGTTAGCTGCTTAGCTAGTTAGCCAAACAGCTCACATGCTTACAGCTTACACAATGATTACATTTTCTTACCAATACAACGCCTTGAGATTATTTCTAGAAGCAGTTTGTGTGAAACTGGCTTTGTGTGAAAATGCTATACATACTTAGGCACTGGTCAAAATAATAATAATAATAATTTGGAAAAAAAAACCCCAAAAAGTCGATGGCTAATAAACTTGATCTGAAACGATCTGAAGTGACGTTGCTATAGGGTTGCCAGATTGAGACGCTTCCATCCAAACCTGGAATTGTGTAATTCTATTTCATTGAGACAACTGTAGCATGCTTGGTTACATATTAAATTATCATGCATTATTATTATTATTATTATTATTATTATTATTATTATTATTGGATTTCATATTGTTGTGGTGTATAAAGTATCCCAATATCTGGCAACCCCAGTGCAGCTAGAATAAGCAAGACGAGTAATTTAATGAGCTAAATTAGACAACGTCACACTAGCAAACGTTTATATTTGAGGGCTCAGGTTTTCCAGATAATACTAAAATTAAAATGCCAGATTTACTGTACAGTGGGATGCAGTGTTATTTGTGATTATAATGGTTTTGGTAAACTCTGCTCTGCTGTCTGTTTGCAGCAGCTCCCTCTAGTGGCCGAGAGGGGAAATTATTCTCCTGATTTTTTAAATTTATTTATTTATTTTTAAATATATAAATAAAATCAATGTTCTGTGATAAATTCTCGAAATAACCTAGGTGAAGTCGGATGACTTACTAGCAAATAAGCAAAAATGGGTCTATTTAATTAGTTAAAAAAATCAACCAAAGCTGAAGTAACATCAGGTGAAATGTAAGGGAGTTACACAGTTTACACAATGATCCAGAAAAGAATATCAGATTTCTACACATTTGTGCCCTTTAAATAAACAGTCAGGAATATATATATTTTTAAATCATTATTGGTATCATTATATTTGAAGTGAGTGAAAGTGATAAATAAACATGAAGAATGCAGGTTAGGAGTCTTAGACCCTCTGCGCCAATATACTATAAAATGCACAAGCAATTTATACACTGGGAATAAAATAAATGATTAATGTACGGGCTCAGATGCAGTATTTAAACATTTCATATAAAAAGATCATGTGTAAATCATGTTTTGGGGTAGTCTTTTTAATTGTTCATTAGCTCTTTAAAAGCATCCACCAGCACACTGAATATAAATGATTTTACACTTCAACATTTTTTTTGTTTATCATTTACGTTTTAAACGGTTTTATTCTTCCAGATAAATATAAGTCTACTGGTTGTTACTGTAACCAATAAAATGCAATGTGAATAATATAAACCCATTATTTGTATTAAGAAAATTTCATAATATTGAATACACTTGTTTTTACAGCTTAAAAGATTTAGTGTGATTTACTTTTTAAACATTTTTATTTCCGCCATGTAAATATATGTCTAAACTTGTTTGTTATTTTAAACAATAAAAAAAAAAAAAGCGAAAGCGAGGTGCAGCCAATCAGATGCAGCTATAATCAGAACAACTTCCGCAAACATGGCCGCAATCAAGCGAAGGCACGAGGATGAATACCAAATACCTCCCTACTCCCTTTGCAAGTGCACTACGTACGACAGAGAATAACGGCTTTTATACACTATATAGTGCACTAAATGCCCGACACACTACTATTTAGAATTCAGAAATATTGATAAAGAAACCAACCCGATCAAACACTACTGTGCAGAAAACTTTGACCCTGCTGTACAGAGGTGAGTTGAACAACGGTACATCTTATGTTTTTCTCTCTAACAACAAGCGAATGAATATTGTATCGTTAGTTAACCAGTGAAGTGTTTATGTGTAAATGCTAAGTTTGAACGACAAGGCGTTTATTGTTGCATTTTGGGGGAAAAACCTCCAGCTGGAGTGCAATAATGCATTGCAATGTAACTATACAGTGTGTTGTGTAACGTATTTGAAGTGTGTTAAGAGTCCTCCAGTAACGACTACACATTGCAGCCTTCATTCCGGATGACCTGTCACCCACTAAGCAGTGTGAAGCACTGTTTAATTTACTGTACACTGCATAAAGATAATAATTAGCCTCAAACGCCAATCCATGGAAGTCTGCACACCATTCCACAACAAATCTTTTATTAACAGCTGCACTCAGTGGTCATTATAAGGTTCATCAGGCATGCAATTATAGGGTTGTAGGTATACAATTACTAACTGTAGCCCATCTTTTGTTCTGAACAGTTTCCCAGCCCTACTACGCTGTCTATCAGTTTAAAAGCACCACCAACTGCTATTATTTGGGAAATGGATCATTCTTAGCAGTGACACTGACATGGTAGTGTGTTGTGTTTATAATGAGTGTATCTACGTACAGCTGTGTTGCTGAGATTTTTAAACACTTCTTTAAACACACAAAAATGAGCCGTACTTTCTAACTCAACCAGTAAGGTGGGCGTATAATAAAGGTACCAGTCAGTGTTTAAAACCCCAACACCACTGCGGTAATGATACACTCCTTACACACCAGCACACTTCCATGACACCAACGTCAAATAATATGACAGTGTTGATGCATTTTGAAGGGTCATAAAACATTTTGTACTGAGTCAACATGTCTAATGTGATGTTTAGACATTTGATCCAAGCAGCAATGTTGGTGAATTTTTACAAAAGTAATAATGTGACAGTTAGTATTATTGTAATAGCACACTACACTAACACTCTTGTCATTATTCATAGGTAATGTTGAGGGCTGTGACCAAGTGCCTTCTGACCAATCCTGTCGCTGGTGGAAGAATGATGTCATACAGCAGTCTCGCTGGAAAAGTTGCCATAGTTACTGCATCCACTGATGGGTATACATACTGTAGTTGCCATGGTTACTGCACCCACAGATAATGTCATGCTGGAGATCACTGTAATTTTCCCGTCACAGATCTTAATTTTAGATTCTGCAGCATAAGTGGTAATCATGGCTAGACAAGCTACAGACATAGTGTTAATCCACACTTGTTAATAACTGCGCACTGTCTACATTTTCAGCATTGGCTTAGCAGCTGCACAGGCGTTAGGGAGAAGCGGGGCTCACGTTGTTGTGAGCAGCCGTCGACAGGCCAATGTGGACAAGGCTGTGTCACTGTTACGCAGCGAAAACATCCAAGTGACCGGTGCTACTTGTAATGTTGGAAACAAAGAGGACAGAGAAAAACTGATCAACATGGTGAGTGCTGTGTGTTTCTCATGAAACAATACAACTCTTCATATTTCTGGAGAAGATATGTACCACTTGTTTTCCTCGCAGACTGTGGAGCAGTGTGGTGGTATTGACATACTGGTGTCTAATGCAGCTGTGAACCCATTCTTTGGAAACATCTTAGAATCCACAGATGAGGTCTGGACTAAGGTGAGGTTTAGAGCTCTCATAGATTTTCTATAAATATACACTCACCAGCCACTTTAATAGGAACATCTGGACCCCTGTTCATTCATGCAATTATCCAGTTGGCCAGTCACGTGGCAGCAGCGCACTGTATAAAATAAGTCAGAAACAGGTCAAGACCTTCAGTTAATGTTCACATCAGACATCAGACTGAGATGTTGATCGTGGCATGGTTGTCGGAGTCAGATGGGCTGGTTTGAGTATTTCAGAAACTGCTGAATCTACCTCAAGGTTCAGCATGTTGTGCTTTATGAGATGCTTTTCTGCTCACCACGGATGTAAACAGTGGTTATTAGAGTTCCGTTCTGTGTAAACTCTAGAAACTGTTGTGTGAGAAAATCCCAAATCAGCACCAACAACCATGCTATGGTCAAAGTCACTAAGATTACATTATTTCCCCATTCTGATGTTTGATGTGGACATTAACCGAAGCTCTTGACCTGTATCTGTATGATTTTATGCACTGCAGTGCTGTATAATAGCATTATTATTACAATAATAGCATTATTCAAAAATAGCTTGTTAATTATGCTTAGTAGTTAAACTGGAAATGGGGAACCCATTTAAATCTGGCAATATCACATGGCAGGATGTTATTCATACTATCGCACCTACTGCTCCATTGTTGAACCTGTATCATAAACCTGCATGTGTCACCTATTTGCATTCTTGTGGTCTTGTTCCTCAGATATTAGATGTGAATGTGAAGTGTTCTTTCCTTCTGACCAAACTAGTCGTGCCTCACATGGAGAAAAGAGGGTGAGAGAATGAAAAGAGAGAAGAAAGAAATCCTTGAGGACTAAACAGTTGTTTCAGCAGTCGTTCTTCTGATAGTGATATTGATTAGTGTTCTCCTTTTCAGAGGTGGCTCAGTGGTGCTTGTGTCTTCAGTAGCAGGCTACCAGCCAATGACGGTGAGAGATATATGTAAAGTGATGCAAGAAGAAAATATTAAATAAAAATAAAATGACTATATCTTATCACTGAATGAATGTTTCAGCATGCTCAAACTACTTTTAATCATCATGTACGTCTTGCGTGAATCATGTCTGTTTTTTGGGCCGACTGTGCCGCATGTGTATTAGGGTCTGGGTCCATACAGTGTGAGTAAGACAGCACTGTTGGGCCTAACACGAGCTCTCGCTCCTGAACTCGCTCACAGTAACATCAGGGTCAACTGCGTGGCTCCGGGAATCATCAAGACACGCTTCAGTTCTGCTGTGAGAATTTATACATTAACTCATCCTGTCCTACTTTTTACCTCGCTCTTTATCAGTTACTTTCTAGAGCTTGAATACTTTTGTTTTATAATAAATTGAGTAGTAGTTATTTCTATGATTCTCTCCTCCTGTCTTATCTCAAACATTAGAAATCATGTATATGTTTTTGCAGCTTTGGCAGAGTGAAGAAGTTGCCTCTGAGTTTCTAAAGATGCTAAGCATTAAAAGGTATGTGAACATTGCTCTACACTAGTGCTGTCACTCTTTATACCGACGTTCTAAAGCATGTGGCCAAAAAATAAATAAATACAGTACACTACAAAACACTGTACTGTTGCTTGATTCTGCCATAATCATGTGACCAAGCACCATAAAAAAGTGTGGAGTTTAGTGGCATAGACTATAAAACTAATTTTAAATGAATGCAGTATTGTATATAACAATGATGTGAATGAATTGCTCATAGGTTGGGGAAACCAGAGGACATTGGGGGAGTGATTGCTTTCTTGTGTTCAGACGATGCCTCATACATCACTGGAGAGACTGTTACTGTCACAGGTGGCATGAACTGCAGACTGTAGGTGTGAAGGTGTGTCTGAGCAAGAGCATGACAGAGAAAAAGGACTTGATAAGCAGTTAGAGAAAAGAAATCACACTTTTTAGTATACAATTGTTCTACGGATATTCAAATGTCTAATTTAGTATTATTGAATTTTATGAAATTTAATAAGTAAAATAAATCTTTTTTTCTTGAGCTTCTGATTTTGTTTTCAAAAGAGCTACATGTGAGAATTTTAACAAACAACAAATTTCATTTTCAGCTATAGAAATACACCGTAAAAACACTTTCTGGCTTTACTTCATAAAAGTATATTTATTAATTATTAAAAAACATTTTTACATAGGTAGTATCCAACATGATGATGATGATAAAATATATAAAAACTATACTAAATCATGCATAAAAATAGTTAGTCTCACACAAGCCTCTGCACTTATTTTGGAAAAAAGTAGTAAGATGAATTATATATAAGCAAAATTATTAATGCTGATCTACTGTATAAATATAAAAACAGTCTTGGACAGGATGACATTGAGAATGCCTACATGTATGAGCAACATTAAAAAAAGCTACATTGGGGTAGTAAACAGCTGTTTATAATCCAGCCAAATGGTCATGAAACCAACCCTCATCTGCACCCATTTCCCGGAGAGAGGAGGTCACGGCGGAAGAAGGCCGGGGTCCAGAACTCATGTAAAGTGGGAATATACGTGTCACTCTTTGTCTTGCAGTATCGCTTTGTAAACAGCTGCGAGAAAACATATCATCACTACTATTACTACTATATTATTAGTAGGTTTCTTAGAGTTCTTGTTTTATACCAATGTTTTATCACACATTTAGTATGCATTTATACAGCAAATGTACCTACCCTTCCTTTAACTTTCTCAGTGGCTTCATCTTCTGAATCTACAATAATGTCATCTGTGAATTCAGTTACAGGAGAGACTGTGTCTGAAAGAAACAGAAAGGTTTATTAAACAGTGGAGATACAGTACCATGAAACAGACTGCATTTTGTAAACTTTATGCAGTCCTGTAATGTGTTAGTGAACAACAAAATGAGACCTTCAACTCTGCTTATTAAGATGTAGTCATTCTAAAGGTGCATTTTGTAATGTTTTCAAGTGTTTATAGAACTATAATAATATGCTTTAGGGTTAGCTTAAAGATATCTTAATTACAACTGTGTTTGCAGTATGGCCTTGAAATGGATCTCTCTTTGTTTCAGGTTGTTTGAGTCTGTGGCCTATAAATTAGCTCCGCCCCCAGAAGTGCTCAGCCCTGCCCCTTTTCCTCAATGCGTAACTTCTAAGTAGCTTTATAGTTGACTCACAGTTCAAGGCAGTGGGGTCAGTGGGAGGAAAGGGGAAGGCTTGTCTAAGTTTTCATTTCGTTTACGATTTGCCACACTTGCAGCAGACAGTTCATAAAATTACAAACTGTTCCTTTATCGGGATTAAATTCCACAAACAGCATGATGGGAGAAGTTGACAACCAGAGAGTGCAGATATGCGAGTTCACAGATGTTCTCAGATTTCTGCACAACTGATTATTGTTACTCCCGATGAAGCCATCATTAATGATAATTACAGCGAAAAGACATGTAAGTTGATTGTAAGGTATTCAGTACTGCAACAGAGGAAAACGCTGTGAGGTAACAGACTGTCAGAGAGGATGCTGCCAGCTCAAAATAATGTTCAAGAAAACAGTGGACAAAAAACATCCACCCAGAAGGACTTGCATATCAATATGTTTATGTAACTGTGTAAAAGTTATTTTGTGATTCAACTGTGGGATGACTTTTGCTTCGAGTTGGTGTATTTTCATTTTGGTTAACGGTTTCCTGATGGTGGCACCAGTGGGAATTCATCTCTACCTAAAGAGAGTGATGCGGCAGCACTTTAGTCCTTTAGTCTGTCCACCTCTCTCACCTCCTCATCTGTACACTCTGCTCAAACAGATCAGCTTCTACAAACTACAACTGCCATGTTAATATCAGTGTCAACACCATCGTGCTTGTCATGTCGTAGACGGTAGACTAGCCGAGCCGAGTCTCTGCTGTACCATCACATAGCTGCATTGCGTTCTGTAACTGAGTCCAATGTTTTCTCTCTCTAATATTTATACACTGGATTTCTGAATTAATATACTGAACATTAATATGACACTGAACGTTGCTGGAAAATGGTGAGTGAGAAAAGAAACTCTTGCTCTTTTGCTTGTAGGAGCTAACAGTGAAACCTGGCCGTTATCTGTTTGCCATTACAGGGGGTCATTGTAACTGTGCTACCAATGTGATGGCGAACAGAAAAACTACAGAATCAACCAACAAACTGGTGCCAGAATCAATAAACAATATCTCAAATATTTCAACATAAATTTGTTTGTGTTTCAGGACATTTTCCATATGAGTATGTTCCGTACTGCTTCAGTAGTTCTTAATGATTCATTTCCACAGATGTGGATTCCAACTGATGTTTAACTCATAACTACACGTTTACATTACCTGGACTTTCCATCCTTAAAGGCATGAGTGTGGGGATGCAGGGAGAGCCAGCATATACTCTACATGAAAAGAAAACCCAAATATTATTGAAATATACCAGACAATGTTTATTTAATATCAGTGTAGAAACACTACTACACTTGTATTAGTCACAAGTCCTCTATTTCTCTTTATCTCTGACACTAGTGAATATTCAAGATGTATTTATAGTGCATTAATATTTAAGGAGTCTCCCTCACTGCTTATCAATATTGGCGGTCAGGTTCTTCTCAGGGGTCTCTGAGAGGCTGAGCTTCCTCTTTCGGTCCACGGCATCGACATTTCTCACTGCAGACACGCCCTCAATGGCAGGTTGATTTGGAGACATTGTATTATGTTCCTCATTGGTCGTGGTCTTCAGCAACACTGTTTGAGTGGAATCTTTCATTTCCAGTCTTGGGATGATGACTCTAAGCTGATGTTTCATACAGGAAGCAAGGTCAGCATGCAGACTTTCCTCTTCCTGTGGCTTCGTGTCTTGGGAATTTCTCCGAGATGTCTTGCCGCTATCTTTTCTTTTCCTCTTCCTTCCCAAATCCAGCATTTTGTCACCGCTTCTCATCCCTCGTTTATCTTTTACACCACTCGTCCCACTACTTCTTCTCACTGGTCTGATTTGAGATTCATCCTCCTCTTCGACTTCACTGCTCGTAGGTGTTTGACTGATCACTGTAATCAGCACCTTCCCTACACAGTGTTCCTCATTTGGAACATTCTCTAAAATCTCACTCTTCTGACATGACCTTGATTTGACCCTTGTGTAATTAGAAACCTCTGTAACTACTTCCTCACTGTCCTTTTCTGAAATGGATTCTACATTTTGACTGGTTGAAGCTTCATGTGGGATGTCTGCAGTTGATATTGAGCCAATAACCGGCGTGATATGGGACACAGTTCCTCTCGCTTGCCTCTTATTGGATTTTTGTGTTGATGAGGTGGGACTTGGGATCATGTTCGGTGTGGGAGTGGATCCTGATAGGTTGCTGTCTCGCACTTTGCCTGAGAGAGGGAGGGATAGTGAGGAAAGGATGGAGTCCCCAGTGGAGGACGGAACAGATGCTGGGAAGAGAAAAAAAAAAAAAAAAAAAGAGGTAAAGCGGGAAACATCAGCATTACAACACTGAGCACATATTAATCAAACATTTTGATATCATCATGACTATTTGATATGTCGTCACCATTCTTACCTGCAGAGTCCAGGTGTCCGAGGCATTTCTCATGCTGCAGTAGAGTCCTGAGGAGTTGCGGCTGTGACGCAGAGCGTGCACACTCCTCCAGAACAGCCGGAGCTGCAGTGAGCCACGATACGGTCTGAAACATGCAAGACATCCCCAGCAGGGTTAACTGTAGGATATTCAAGCTGTGTTTTGATACTAGGTAATACTAAGTGCTGATCAAATACCATACCAGCTCTACTGTTTGTTACATGAGCCAATGAAGGCCCGAGGGATCAAACACACACACACACACACACACACACATATATATATAATTCTATATAATATCTGATGTCACATATTGAAATATGAACCATTTTATTGTTCCTGTTTACATTTCTAAAAATAGTGAGTCACCATTTTTCTGCCATTGTGAAGAAAGATACTGAATTAGATTAAATAAGTTGTAAGTATAAATAAGCATATATATATATATATATATAAAAACTTTCTTCACAATGGCAGATAAATGGTGATTCGATATTTTTAGAAACGTAAACAGGAACAATAAAATAGTTCATATTTCAATATGCGACATCTGATTTGCTGCATTCATCATGTGTAACTGACGTAGTTCATTTTGTTTGTTCAAAGGAATGTACAGGAATTAGGTCTAGTGCGTTTTAAAGGCTGCAAGAGAGCAATCCACAACGTAAGTATAGCGTAGTACGAGAATAACTACTAATTAAATATGCGAAGTCAGCCACAAATAGTAGAAAGCTAAACTCAAACTCATTTTGAAAAGATAACACAGAAAGACTAACCTGAGCCAGATCTGGGACTGGAAGCAGCTGGTCCAGTCTGGTCAGAAACTCCCACAGCAGCTTCTCCAGAGCCGAGTCATACTGAGGCCCATACTGAGAGTCAAACTCTTCCTGAAGAACGGATATGTATTTAAAAAAAAAAATTATTAAGTCAAACCTGTGTATGCATGTGCTTGTATCAGAGAGAAAAATGTTACAAAGAAAGACAAGAATGGCAAGAGAGATTAAATCGGCAAACGCTGGTTTAACTCCATCAATATTCAACCGTTTATCAGGAATCTCACCATGAAGAACTGCTCTCTTTCTGCTGGCTTGTCGAGCAGAGTCTGCACAAGTGTGTGGAAGTTCTTCACAGCCATCTCCACTTTCTGATCAATTCTCGTTCTCTACAAATGCCAGATACAAAAGAGAGTTTTCAATACTATGATACATCATCAATTCATTCGAGCTGCACTGGTTTCTTCTTTTTATATTCTTATATTTTCAAAAATCTTCTCTAAATCTTTCAAATCTTGCAGAAGCTGTTTATACAAGTAAAAAAAAAAGGAAAACAACCTTGCTCACATGTTCATGGCCACCTTCTTAGTAGCATTATGGTGTTGCTATAAAATGGTATTGTTGTGGAATGCAGTGGTTCTCAAAATAATGAGGCTAATCTTTGAATTTAAGTGGGACCCTGGAATTTATTTCACAGTTTCTGGCTGCAAAATATTTGAGAACCGTGGTGTAATGGAGTAAGTGTAAAAAGTGTAAATATAAGTGTATAAAAGGCAAGAAGACAGACAGAGAGGTGTTAAAGGCCACTCACTTTACTGGTGGGCAAGGCGGGAGCACGCAGTCTCTCTAGCTGGGCAAGAATGAGCTCAGGTTCAGAAGACTGGGCCACACGGAGCTGCTCCAGGATCAGCTACAGAAAGAACACAGGTAACAGATTTACTAGTGCAATGCATAGAAACAGAGCAAGATAAACTACTGAAGTAATGCCTGAGATTAGATTCTCTACTTCAATCCTTGTAAATATTAGAGATGGAACCCATCTGATAACTAGGATCAGTATCGGGCCAGTAACAACAACAACAACAACAACAACAACAACAACAAAAGGTTGCTCAGATATTGGAAAAAAATTAATTTGATTCAATTCTAGAACAAATGGAAAAAAATGGAATTGGATTCAGAAAACAATTTTTTGGAACTGGAAATGTTTACATATAAAGAGGCATAATTGTAATTTTTTTTGTTTCCACTGACTTTTATTTCATTGATTATTTTATTATATGTGCAAAGAAAATGATTTTTGTGTGAAATCTGCGGTTTTGTCTAAGTCATGTTTTAGCTATGTATTTTGTTCCTGTATTTTTATGTATTTAAATTTTTAATTTGTTTTAAAGATTAGTAAAAACTTTATCGAATGGGTAGTGGTATTGGCTGATACTCAAGGTTTCAGTATTGGGGAAAAAGAAAGTGCAGTACTGTGCCAGCTCTAGATACTGTTTTAAAACAAAAAAATCCCACGACAGCATTAAATACTTTAAATAAATCACTGATAAATGAATACTGTGATTATTTGCTTGCGTTTTTTTTCTCCTTTCTGAACCCAATTAAATGTGAACCACATTGTGAATAGTATAACAGAGTGGTTTGTGTTCACTGTTTAGTCATTATTTATTTCTTGAATATAATTTTGCAGATTTTTAATGTAGCATGTATAGGTAGACGCATTCCTTTTGCAAACATGTCGTGTTTATCCCATTAAAATCACAGCTGTCAGACAGCCAGCTGATGGTTAAAGCAACACAAATGTAGCTTTTATGAAGTAATATGAATGTTGATGTATGCCCTGCTGTGACTGGTAGACAAGCTAATTCATAAGTAAGGAATAAAACATGACGATGTGTGGCGATAAGAAAATATTCAGCGACGAGGTACTATCGAATTTGATTATTTTCCTTTAACTGCATGTCCCAAAGTATTTTATTCCCTCTAAATCCACAAGATTTTGCCAACAATTACATTTTTTCATTTATTAAAGAAAGACAAGTTGTACATTTATTTATTTCTAGTTACATTTAATGTTGTGGAACGCCCACAAATCCTCATATCACTTAAATTATCCGTTCTCTTACCATCTCTGGATTATGGAGCTGAATCAAGCATGACTAGGAACAACACCCAAAGTCTAACAGAAATACACTGAAGTGACTACCAGACATGAGTGTAGTTTGGCGTCTCAGTACCATGAGCTGCTACGTTCCCTACATGCGATCAAACTCCATGATTCTCATCTTAAAACTCACCCGTGCCTGCAGACCCACGCTCAGCTTGGCCTGATGTCTATAACTCAGCAACCCAGGTACAGTCTCCGAGACAGACGTCACAAACTCCTCCAGCTTTCCATAGTGCATCACATCCCGCTGCTGCATCACTTTCCACATGGCGGCAGAGACCAGTCGCAGAGGAGGGGCCAACAGCCGAAGAGAAGCAATAGGCAAAGGTTCATCTGATTGGAAGAGAAAATTAAAGAGAACTGATAGGAGCACTCTGATCTGATGCTGTTACCCTCACAGTAACTGAGCCAGGTCTCTGTAAACTCCTGCTGCTTTTAGTTTATTTGCAGTGTAAGACGATATAAATAGCTCAACAGACAAGAGGGGAAAATGCCAAGACTAATTATGTCTTAAGTGGTGACCATGTATTTTGTCTTTAGTAATTTAGTCAGTGATTTGAACAGAATTTTGACTTCTGTCTGAAATGATCGAAGATGAGATCACCAAGTGGTCCTAACACACACACACACACACACACACAAATGACTGTTACACAAGTGAACCATCTTATTTCAACTACAGCCAAGATACTAAAGACTTGAGCAAAGCAGTATTAAACAGAAACCTATAAGAATCTGTTAAAGGGCAGTGTTAAAAAAAACTTACATGAAAATACACTTATTATAATTTTTTTTAATTTAGAGAGCTTACTAAAGCTTGCATATCTAATGTGACATTGTTATATAGACATTTAGCTGCGTTTTTAACTGACATGACAACCTTATCTCATCAGCTACTGATGTTTTATTAAGAACAAAGCTATTCTTAGCAACAGCTATTTAAGTATCGACCCACTTAAAAGACAACATACCGCTGCTGCTGCTGCTGTTGTTGTTGTTGTTGTTTTTATTGCGTGTTGTTCCTGACCTCATTTCGCGGCTGTCAAATATTTACTGATGTAATAAAATCAACTTTAACGTTTTAGTTTGACTGAAGTCGAATTGTCATATTAAACGAATAACAACGGATAAATAAGAGTTAAATGTCAATATATTTAAAGCAGAACAAGACGACTGTAAACAACAGGAACCCTCTGCAAGTTTCTTTGACTCCTTTTTCGCGCGGCGCCAAATAACCGCGGCAACTGTTTCCGGGTAAAAGGTCACGCGTCCGGTCGCGTTTCAATCAGTGCTCTATTTATTTATTTATTTATCTATCTATCTATCTATCTATCTATCTATTTATTTATTTAACAATTTTTTGTGGGAATTTCCGCTTATTGACTACATTTCGGGTCTATGTTTTATGAATAAGTAATCCACTGTGTGTATGGAACAGGGAGCCGGACACTCACATGCACAAGTCTATGCTGCGTTTCAATTCTATTTTTAAGTTTCCCTCGTCGACTTCCTCTCAGAAGTGGACATTTTCCGAACAAGGGGAGAATGGGACACGGTTTTTATATAAATAAATAAATACTGTATTACCTTTTTAAAAAATAAACTATATCATAGATGACACAAAGAAACAAACATATTTTTATTTGATATAATTATATACAAAATATGAAATATACATGTATTTTTGTTGCATAAATAAGAGGATTCGAAAATGAAAACAAGAGCCACAAATCTTTAGGAGTGAAAAATGAGTAGTTTTTTCATAAGGTTGTAACTGTCGTGACATTTTTATGATGCATATTTACATGTTTATTTATTATATTTTGAGTCCTTTCGTCCTCTCTACATTCTTCCCTGACCCTCGTTAGATGATTAAACGTTTCCCCTTATGTTTATTGGGTTTTAATTTCACAAGCATGAAAAGATTCCTAAACTTACCTGAGACGTTATACAACTACAAGGCACAAGGCACTGTGATTGATTACACCTATATCTGCTGTGATTGATTACACCTATATCTGCTGTGATTGATTAAGGCTATATCTGCTGTGATTGGTTAAGCATATATCTGCTGTGATTGGTTGAGAATATATCTGCTGTGATTGGTTAAGCATATATCTGCTGTGATTGATTAAGGCTATATCTGCTGTGATTGGTTAAGCATATATCTGCTGTGATTGGTTGAGAATATATCTGCTGTGATTGGTTAAGCATATATCTGCTGTGATTGGTTGAGAATGTATCTGCTGTGATTGGTTGAGAATATATCTGCTGTGATTGGTTGAGAATATATCTGCTGTGATTGATTAAGGCTATATCTGCTGTGATTGATTAAACCTATATCTGCTGTGATTGATTGTGAATATATCTGCTGTGATTGATTGGGCATATATCTGGTGTGATTGATTAAGCCTGTATCTGCTGTGATTGGTTGAGAATATATCTGCTGTGATTGATTGGGCATATATCTGCTGTGATTGGTTGAGAATATATCTGATGTGATTGATTAAGGCTATATCTGCTGTGATTGGTTGAGCATGATTGGTTGAGAATATATCTGGTGTGATTGGTTGAGAATATACCTGCTGTGATTGATTGAGCATATATCTGCTGTGATTGGTTGAGAATATATCTGCTGTGATTGATTAAGGCTATATCTGCTGTGATTGATTAAACCTATATCTGCTGTGATTGATTG
>CM075006.1:8227294-8239849 GCA_037576675.1 Pangasius sanitwongsei
TGAGAATATATCTGCTGTGATTGATTAAGGCTATATCTGCTGTGATTGATTAAACCTATATCTGCTGTGATTGATTGAGAATATATCTGCTGTGATTGGTTGCAGTAATGTGGGTGATACTGAAAACTTGTCTTGCTACCTAATTGAGCTAGTCTGATCTAACTCCTAATATAGGCCTAACCCTACCTCTAACACTAACCCTAACCACTAACCCCAGTCCACATGATGCAGTACAACATGAAACAGCACACTTAATACACATCTTCAGCCTGAAACTCACTGTGCTGAACAAGTTGACCTGAGAAACGTTTCAATTGCCACATGATGTGCAAATGCATGCAGCGCTAGCAACAAATAAATGCAACCAATTCCACAAATAAACAGCAGGGCAAGCGAGGTCTTGTGAACCAAATATTTAATTATGAATAATAAAAACATTGGTGCATCAGTTTTATTTATTTGTGGATTTCATTTTATATTTGTAAATTACTTTCTGTTTGTTTGTGGATCTTGTTCTATTTTTGCGTAAGTTTATTTGAAAATTATGCAGCAATAAAACCACATAAGTCAACAAACCTCACCGCAATGGGCTCAGGCGTTGAAAAGAGGTTTACAGATGTACAAATGTAACAGCATTGATTACATATACAAAACAAGAAGAAGTGCCTTAAATACATCTTACCTATGCGAGTCGGCTCTCAACGTTCACTCAAAGAGCCAATTTGTTTAGGACTCATCACTAATCACTAGGGACGCTCTTGAGGCTGCTTTCCTTTAGTTAATCAGCATATTACATATAGTTAGTTTTTTTTAGAGAGTGACTCAGTGGCACAGCAGGTAGCGCTGCCTCCTCACAGCTAAAGAGTCTCCAGAGCTTCTATGCATGTGCTCCCTGTATCTACATGGGTTTCCCCTGTATCTACATGGGGTTCTCTGGTTTCCTCCCACCTCTAAAAAACATGCCCGAGGGCAGACTAGTTCAGATAAATTTCGTCTTTAAGCCTTCACCAGTGTGTAGTCTTATGCCACACTTTCCCTTTTTATTAAAATAAAGGCTGCAAGGCACCACATGACAGACTTGACAAGACATTACCTTAAATACTTTACAAAGTTGTGTACCTTTCAGGATCTACTGCCCCCTCACACCCAGTGTTCCCAGTACCGGCTCTGGATCCAGACCCAGACCAAGATTTTTTTTTTTTTTTAAAAAGTGGCAACTGGAGATGAATGAATTAATCTGTTTTTTTAAGTGTGAAAATAAAAGTCAAAGAGTTTCAGTTTAGTGAACTTTAGATTTATTCTCACTATAGAGACAAGTATATATATATATATATATATATATATATATATATATATATATATATATTTTTTTTTTTTTTTCCTTGCATATTGAAATGGCTCTTACACTCATTTTCTCTCAAACCTATGATGTGATCTATAGTACATTTGTTACAAAATAGTCTTAAAAGAACTATTAAAAAAACAACAAAAAAATCCTTTCCTAGATGTTAATATGTTGTTTATGTTTTTCAAAGCTCCACTGTCAGCACACTATCAGGTACAGGACTTTGTCCAATTACACCTCTGTATGAATCATTCAGCTCAGGACGAAGTCCACAGAGATAGAGCAGGCCTAAGGACAGGTCAGCTAGCACACACCAGCTCTTCCCTATCAGAAAGAAAAGTTTAATCTAAGGACTAAATTTTATGTGAGTATACATATGTAAAGGGAAAATAACACTGGAGCGCTGAACTCTTCAAGATGGAAACAACATCCTCACTGATTAAGTAAGTATGCTAATGACTTTCGAGTTCCTTTAGTTTAATACATTAAGTACATTTAATATAAATGGTAACTACACTTCCTGTGAATTCTCCACTCCCTTTTTAGTAATCTCATTACTGATTAATCAAAAAATCTATCTGTTGTATAATAGCATTGCATTCAATGTAATGATGCAGATATAGTATTGTATGTTAAACAATTTCTGTCTACACAGCTGTACAGTATACACACTGATTACTGTCACATAGTACAGTGGGTTTGGGGATAGCTTGTTAAGTCTTACATTTTGAAGTTATTAGTCAATCATTTTCTATCATTTTCTTATATAACTGATTCATCATTTTCTGTCTCATTTTGATCATCTCCTCACCTGTGTGTTAGGTCTGTGTCTCGGCGTGTATGGTCTGCACCTCAGAGGCCTTTTAGAGTTTGCTCGTGGAACAGAGAGATCAGGAAGGGGCTCACTGCATCGACCTTAGAGGAGCTGAAAGAGAGGGTGAGTCGAGAGTCACTGATAGATAGAAAATAATGAATGAATAAGAAATTAAAAAATGCATCAGGACTCATAGTGGAAACGGGAGGCAAGTTGTAATGGTTTCTCAAGCTAGAAACCATGGAGTATCAGTTAAATTAAACAAAATTCAAATATTAGATAAAGCTGTATGAAAAAGGCTAATCTAGGGGTTTCTGAGGATCTCACTGGAAACTTTTTTTGTTATGGAAATCCTTTGTTGTATGATTGAATATAGGATCTTCCTTCAGATGGGCAAAGTGAAGACCCATTACGGGCTGTATATCCAACCTTTTTTTCCTAAGAATGCAAATTATTTATAATGTACTATTACACATTGTGTGTGTGCGTGTGCGTGTGTGTGTATGCTAGGCAGCCCACACTCTGCTCATTTCTACCCTGCTGTCTCTGGTGTGTGAGGAAGATGGCACTGAAGTGGACTCAGACGAGTTTCTCATGGCCCTGCCAGACAACACAGTGCTCATGGCCTTGGAGCCAGGACAGACCTGGAGACGACATCCTGTATGTGTGTGTGCGTGTGTGTGTGTTAGTGTCATGTTTACTGCTGATATGAGTGTCTGAATATCAGTGTCTGAATATCAGTGTCTGATCAATCCTCTCAGCAATCACCTATCAGTTCTCTCTGTGTTACTTCTGAAAGGAAAACAGTTTCAGAATATTTGTAGTCCACTGAATGTTTAGTTTGTGTGTGTGTATGTGTGTATGTGCATTTGACATACTCACTATATGTACTGCTGGTTATTTCTAAACAAGCTTCTCATTGACAGTTAAGCCAGAGAGGCAGCAGCATCAAACCAGCTGACAACAAACCCCGCACTGGTCGTGACATCGCTCGAGTGACCTTTGACCTTTATCGTCTGAACCCTAAGGATATTTTTGGCTCTCTAAGTGTGAAGGCCACATTCCAGGGTCTGTACTCGGTCAGCGCTGACTTCCAATGCCTGGGGCCGAAGAAGGTGCTCAGGTGAGAGGGACAGGAACTTTAGTCAGCTCTTAAACTGTCTGTCGTGTGTGTGTGTTTTGTGTGTGCTGTTTTTTCCTGAAGTTTGGCAGCTGCTGTTAGAAGGCGGTTAGCAGGCAGTTAAATGATGCAAACTTTGATTTGGCAACAGACTGCAACATGATGGCTAATTATTGTGTAAGGGTTGCTGTGTTCTTTACACTGAGTAGCTTTATATCCATAATTTTACAAGCTGCAAAAATACATCTATTGTCTATTGTAATATGGAGGTAAAAGAAAGTAGGTTTTCTCCTGAGTACTTTTTTTGCCTTTAGGAACTTTATAAAGACGGTCCATTCAAACTGTCAATGCTTTCATACTCAACTGACCAGAAGATCCAAATATAACGGACACTGAATACGTCTGCCTACTGAATAGTGTTTCTGCACCGTCACATCTCATATTATTTCCACTGTGTTGTTTCCCTTTTCCTTACAACAGAGAGGCCCTCAGAATGATCTCCACCATACTCCATGCAGCAGGTCACATGTTAATCACGTCTGCCACCGTGATTCGCCGAATCATACAGGGAGCGGACTTCCTGCAAGCTCACCGTGCTCGTGAGATTCAGACAGAATACTGGAACTGACTTGCTGTGTGATCAGGAAAAAAAAACTGCTCTTGCTTTGTGAAATGCAATTCTTATTAACAATTATAACAGCGTTCTTTGTTTTCTGTTGTCCCCTCAGGGCCATTCAGCCATGACAATATAGAACGCATTATTAACAGTAAACAGGAACAGGTTTATTTAATCAGTGTGCAGATCTGTGAAATGGGACTATGTAAACACAAATAATTTAAATTGTATTTATGATCGTAGATGTCTGTAAATGATGGCTGCACAATATTCTGTGGTGTTAATCATTATCATAATATTGGTCTGTGTAATACTGATATCAAAGAGGCCTGCAATATGTAAAGGAGTTCTCTAACAAACTGTATATTTTGTTTTTATTGGTGTTTTGGGTTAATAAAAAATATTTCTCGGTCAGTCTGTAACTCTGACACATCACAGCTTCATTGGTTGGTTTTAATATATTGTGATGGCAATACAGAGCAATCACGCTATGCAATTTTTGTCCATTCCATACAGCCCGCTTGTAAATAGGCACTGTATCTGTCTAGTTAAAATATACTAATAAGAAAAAAAAAATCCTGAAGTTCACTTTATTGGAGTTAAAATGTCATTGTAACCAAGGGAAAACATTTTCTAGAAATAGGTACAAAAATCTTCAAAAGCAGTAAAGGAATTTTCTAGTCAACTAAATAATAATTAAATGCATAGAATATCAAATGCATCATTCAAGCTTTTTCTGTTGGATTATGGTCCTGGGTCTAAATAAATTACAACTGAAATAAGCAATAATTAAACATACAAGAACAGGATGTAAAATAATCATCTTAAAACCATTTAAAATTATTTTCACACTGACTGTTCTTTTAAAAGCAACACTTTAAAGGATTCATGGTCTGGAAGATCTGAACCATGTTAATACACTAAAAGTCAGTTTTTAAAATAAACATCTGAAAATGTGCATCAAAAAAGACCTGAAACTAATTTCTACACACGCTCCTATTCTGTTGAACACTGAAATGCTACACATGAAAACAGCAGTTTCACCCAGTGCTTGTGTTCTGCTAATCTCTCTGAATATCATCCTTTGCTTTTTTTTTTTTAGTGTTATCATAAATAATTTCAGCTTAAATGAAACTGCTCAGATAGACAAAACTAAATACATAAATATGTTGTGTATTAAAGGTCCTGACGAGGCACTGGATTATATCAATGCAACAATCCATTAGTGGTGAGAAACACTGGACATGAGAACATGAGACAGAGACCAGAGAGAAGAGAAAGAAAGAAAGAAAAAGAAAAAAAAAAAAAAAAAAACTTCTTCATGAAATACAGCATTTGGCAGCAATGTAGAGTCCAGCCTCTACTTTCCTGCTATTCTAAATACTCTTTAACATTTAATCTAAAAATTCCCCAGGGTCAAAGTTCACCCCCTGGCAGTACTGAGGAAGCTGTCTTGTATAATTCGTCCCATGACTTCGCCTCACTCCCTCCTGTCCCGTTACTGGGTTGCGGCTCCCTAAACTTGAAGCTCGAATCTGTGCCCACTGTCCATCTCCTGCTCCTCGGGCCCTTCCCTGCTCTCTTCTGCTGCTTCATGACACCTGTGCGTACACGCTCTCTGTCGTCCGGGTGAATCCAGCGCAGGTTGGAGTGTTTAATGTGGTAGCGTGTGTCTCCATACCACTGAACAATCTCAGTCCGTGTCAGGCCTGTCTTCTGCTGCAGGAGTGTGTAGTCTTCGCTGGTGGGCCACTGGCAGTGCAGGAAGCTCTGCCTCAGCATGTTCAACTGCTCCCATGTCTTCTTCCGGAGGTTGGGCTCGGGACCCAGGCTGGGGTTCCAGCCTTGGAGGAGTGACGGAGACGGAGAAGAGGAGGCAGGAGACGGAGAAGGGACAATAGCGATCTCCCGCCGCTCATGTTTAACGGAAGCCTGGCTGTCTTTTTGTGACGGCTCCTCACTTTGTTGCTCTTTCCTAGTGTCTGATTCGCTGACTCCATCTTCCACAGGGCCCTGTTGATCCTCCATGTCCACATCGAGCTCAAAGTCAAGCCCCGCCCCTGAGGCCTCGCCATCCTCCTGAAAATCATCATTGTTCAATTGTTGTCGAAATGCACCCGAGGGCTCTGGTGATTGACTGGGTTTGCTAAGTTCAGCCAGCCAGGACCGACCGCTCCTGCGAAGCTGGTAGCGGCTGTCAGCAAACCACTTTCGGATCTCGTGCCGTCCGAGCCCGGTGACGCGCTGAAGCCGCTGCACCTCAGCCTCAGACGGCCAGTTCTTTTGGACAAAACTACGGCGAAGCGCCATCAGCTGGGCTTTGGTCTTCTTTCGCTGCTGGGTTATAGGGGGGCCACAAACCACGGCTGATTTTGATAGGGATCGATAAGTGCTGGAACTCTCAGCCTTGGGCTCGTGAGGAGGTAAATGATTCAGATCTCTGGGCAACTGAGCATGGTCTTTGTCCACAGATGCATTTTGAAAATCATCCACATACTGGTTTTCAGTTTGCTGCTGAACAAAAGGCTCTAAACCGTTGCTGTATTGAGGAATGATGCTGTTTTGTCTGCTGTAGTCATTGGCTTCGTCCTGGGAGAAAACTGGTTGTGGTGTGTAGTGTGCATAACCCGTATAGTCGTCTGTCGCAGGCGCCTGTTTAACACCCTGCTGTAGTGTCTCAGGTGTCCTCTCTTCATGTGCTAAATAATCCTCTTCTTCTTCCTCACCCTCCTCCCCGAGCGACATTCTTTGCAGACGCCGCAGCTTACGCCGCGTCTGCCGGATATCGTCGTCTGCCCAGCTGATTCCATAGCGGACGCGCTGCATCATAAACCACACTTTGACACGCTCAGGTGACAGGGAGCAGCGGCGTGCCAGAGCACTGGCCTCCTGCTCTGTGGGGTAGGGAAAGGCATTAAACGCTTCTACCAGCTCTGAAACTGCATCCAGCTCGTTAGTCTGCTCGGAGCGCACCCACACCAGCTTCAGCCCCTCAGACACCAGAGGAAGACACACCAAGTGTGTCTGGTTGAGGCCGGACGTGCCTGAGGAGGCTGCGTCCTCGCTTTGGCTTCCTTTTGTAGACTCTGAAGAGGATGAGGCTTTCCTCTGAGGCAAAATGGAGGCAGGAGAAATGCTTTGGCTGTCTTTGGCAGCAGGTGTGTTTTTCACAGTTTCTTTTTGCTCTGCTGCTGGTACCTGGTTCTCTGCATTGCATGTACTTATGCTGGTCTCTTCTGAGTCCATGGGTGAGGAAGACATGGACCCCTCAGAAAATTCAGACTGTAGAGAAAAAGGGAAATAATGTGAATATGGATTACATAAACTCTGTATGCAGCATTGAAGTTTTGTAAATGAGGCACAGAAGAAACAAGCATAAACTAATATCTGTGCATCTCGCTGTAATCAGGTTAGCTTTTACTCTCAGCCCATCCAAATACTAAATGTGTACACAACACACAACCTATCTTAAAGCCCACTGCCATCATGCATGTGATGTTTTGCATCACAAACAAAATTATAGAGCTTTAATCTGTATAGCTGACTTGTTATTAAGAGTATGCCCAATTAAATTATATTTATTTATATAGCACAGTTAACAATAGACATTGCAACAAAGCAGCTCTATAGAACTCCAGGCAGATCCCTAATGAGAAAACTATAGGTGACCAAAAAAAAAAAAAACACTCCATGAAACAGCATAATTAAAAAAATTTTTTTTTGAGATGAAACAGACTGAAATGGGAACCCATCCTTTTTTGGGCAACGCCAGACAGTAGGATTATAAACCATTATGGTTACAGTCATTGAGGAGGATGCCTTAAGGGAAACCAGTGTCAAATAAAGGAAAGGAAATGAGGACTGTATGTACTGATAATTATACAGGATGCTCCACATAATCTAAACCTATTAATAAACAGATCTAAAAAAAAAAAAAAAAAAAAAGCCCTGATATTTAACAAAGAAAATCATCGATATAGCAATGTTTTCTCTTAGGAGTCATTTATTTAATATTTATGGAAGGAGTCTCCAGTGTCAGCGCTTTATAACAGTCAGTTTTTCTGCCACAGCAAAGTCTTCAGAAGGGAGGACTTTGTGTTTTCTGGGTTTCTCTGTAACATTACAAACTGTGCTTTTTTTCTTTCTTATTAACTTCAAGAGAAAGACAAAATGGAGGCTGTTGAGGGAACAACTGTTTATTGCTGCTTTAATATAAGTGATAACAGGAACTTGCCTCATGGACTTTCCACAACATTAAAACGTAACTAAAAACGGTTAAATGTATGACGTGTTGTTCTTTGTAATTGTTAACCCATTGTTGTGGTATAAGAGGAATAAAACACTTCAGCTTCAAGATATGCTGTTATTGTAAAATAATCAAAAATCAGGGGGGTAATGGCATCGCACCACACCGGCCTTGATTACTTTCCCATAACAGCATATCCAGATGTGAATTCCTCTTATCCTACACCCATAACAGGGTCGCAGGGAGCCTGGAGTCTGTCCCAGGGGAATTGGGGCAAAAGGTGGGTGACACCCTGGATGGGGTGCCAATCCATCTTAGGGCACAATCATACACACATACATACTCACACCCATTGTCACACACAATACGGGCAATTTGAAAATGTCAATCAGTCTACAATGCATGTCTTTGGACCAGGGGAGGAAACCGGAGTACCCGGAGGAAACCCCTGAAGCACAGGGAGAACAGGCAAACACCACACACACAGTGCAGAGGCAGGATTTGAACCGCAAACCCTGGGGATAAGAGGCAACAGTGCTAACCACTAAGCCTCAGTGTCCCCTTTATCCCAAACCAAACAAACATAAAAAATACTTTTAATGCACAAACACAGGTATGTGTACTACACGTGCACTAACTCACATTTCCTGCAGGTGGGCTCTTCTGTCCCTCTGAGGTTTGGTCTCGCGCTTCTTTACTCTCCTCATCTTTTGCTGAGCTCGGGCCGGGTAGAGTCGTAACAGGATGGACAGAGTGCAGATGCTGACTGAGAGAGCAGACATCCGCTGCTTTATAACCGCAGATCCGACATTCATAAGCATCACTCGCCTCGCTGTCCCCTGTTTCCGCCTCCGCGCTTCCTCGCGCCTCCAGCTTCCGGTTTTCCTCGCGCTGCTGCCGCTGCTGCGGGGGTTCACACTGCTGCATGGCGACCTGCTGAAGGAGGAGAAAACAACACGGAATATCTAAGCCACAACAAAGCAAACTGCACATACAGCATCACAAGCAAACAGTAAACAGAAATAAGCTATAGGGAGAATAAGCGTTAGAGAAATAACTCTGTAGAGTGAAGTTTTCTCAGAGGAGAGCCACTAGGAGAAATAACTAGTTGAGACGTTCCCATAATTCCTGTGATATTTCACTGAATTCGTATTTTATCGAAAGGTAATTCGAGTCAAAAAAAAGTGCAAACTGAAAATTAAAGTTTTGGTGTAACACTGCAGTATTTAAGCTGAGAAATCACACAACACACATGTATTAGTAGGTAATAGCTGGAACACTGATGTTATGCTATGCTAGCTAATGTTTATTTCTGACTGGATGAACATGAAACAAACCGTGGTCATTAAGGGAAAAAAAAAATCATTCAAGCAACAGTTTCATGGCGCTGGTCATGTTGCTAAATAATTCAAATGTGAAAACTCAAAGATTTCAAGCTCCCTAATGCACTAATATGAAGAGCTAAATCTCTTTAAATCTCCTATTCTTTACGGGTTTAGAGCTCTTGTGCCTAACACACCGCCATGACAGTTATGGAGCTCTAACTGTTAAAAGTCATGGCGATGCTGCTGTACACACGGGACAGCACAGCTACATTCCCTATTCCTCCTCTGGCTAAAAGCTAACATTATCGATCTGCTAGTCGGAACAAAGGCTTTTAGCTCTGTGGCTAGCTAACCCGCTGTAACAACATGGCTAGACATCTGAATGAAGCCGCATGAGAGCAGGACAGCTGAGCATTTTAGGCAAAACATGTCACTGTCCCGGGATAACAAAGCTGGCCCGCGTTAACGAGGCCGTAATGAGCTGCCAATGTAGGTACACTTGCCTCAGATCGTAGCTGTCAATCTGTCACAGTTTGGTTTGTCGCATCTTCGATGTGTGAAAAAAGAAACGCTGAAGATTTCCAGGGGTTCAAAATAAAAGCCCCAGTTCGCCCACATTCTCAGTTTTCATTCATTTTTCATCTAACTGGACCAGAGTGCATTATATCCACATCCAATGTAAACACATATTTTATAGTCGAATAATAATGCTGCCTTCATGTACTTCATGTGATGTTGCACAGGAACATCACTTCAAGTCATAATTACAGGTGGCACTGGATATAATCAGGTATAGCTCTCCTGCGATAGACAGACATCCCATCCAGGGAGTATTCCTCCTGCCTTACACCTAGTGTTCTCAGGTTCAGTATCCACACAAACCCGACAAGGATAAAGCGGTTACTGAAGATGAATGAATGGATGTGTTTACATGGTGACTTGTTAATAACCTTTACCTATCATGGGCCATTTCTATCGAGTTAGACTCATGCCATCAGAAATATGATTTTAAATGCAAAAATCTGAATATTATTATTTAGAATTTGTATCATGCCATCTGAAATTGAAGTCAGTCCATCCATCCATTCTCTGTTCTGCTTATTCTACACAGGGTTGTGGGGAGCCTGGAGTCTATCCTAGGGGACTCGGGGCACAAGGCGGGGGACACCCTGGATGGGGTGCTGAACCATAGCAGGGCAAAACCGCACCCACTCACACCCTACGGACAATTTGGAAATACCAATCAGCCTACAATGCATGTCTTTGGACTGGGGGAGGAAACTGGAGTACCCCGAGGAGACCCCCGAGGCATGGGGAGAACATGCAAACTCCATGCACACAGGGCGGAGGCGAGATTCGAGCCCACAACCCCAGAGGTGTGGGCAACAGTGCTGACCACTAAGCCATGGTTCCCCCCTCTGAAATTAAAGTTGGAACTGAAATTCAGTTTTATGGTTTGCAATAGAGCAATCTAAAATGAATTTCATGCTTAGTCCCACCTCATGCCCAGTGTTCCTGGCATAAGTTTTGGAGTATGATTGAAATGTGTAATTCACACACAAGTGGTTGATCCAACTGTCCAGATCAGATACTGGTATTTATACCTCACAGTTTCTCAGACAAAACAGACAGCACACCATGTCCTGTTTTCTTTCAGTGAGCTCTCTCATGAGGGAAGTTTTTCCCTAACTGATATATTTTAAAGTATGTTATTACACTAATTGCTTTTGTTTTATGTTATTGCAAGTGAATTTCCTGTATTAACTAGCTGTGTATTGGCAGAGAACTGCTGCTGGTCTCCTAACCCATGTACTGCTCATCTAGATTCTTGGATTGTATTTAATTTAATTTCTAAGTCACCTGGAAATGTCAGCTAAATGTCCAGAGGGCAGAGCTTCTCGTCTAAATGTGAAAACAGGACATCCTAATGCACAGTTTCAGATTAAAATAATCACTTCGTGGTGCTGACAAGGATATGCATTCCAAAAAACTAGTCTTTACTTTGCTTTTATTGACTAAAAAAGAAACTACAGTCATCTTCTAGACAGAAAAAAAAATCATTATGCCTTTTAGGATTCTGTATACATAGCTTTTAGGTTCTGCCCATAAATAGTAATTTGACAAACATTAGATGTAATGTCTCATCAGTTGCTTTAAAATATTATGCAATTAACAGTGATAATCATGAAAAGCTTTATTTTAATACTAAAGGGAAGGGAAACAAAACAAGAAGACCAATGATTAGGAGAGTTAAAGAAAATAATTTACCCAATATAACAGTCACTTTCTCTTATACAGTCTCAGACGAGAATAACAACAAGGACTAAGGAAAATTTTTGCTGTGTGTGTATGGCTTGATTGTGGTGTGTTTTCTCTTCTAATCAATAATTCTCAGATGCATCAGTGCAATTGCATGACCTGTCTGTTCATGCTAATTCACTTTCTCATCCCAAGACTACTGAGCTAAAGTAACTGAGCTAAAGACCTAAAAGTGCTGTCACAGAGTCAACACTGCTCTCTTTCTCTGTATGTTAACTATTGAAACTAATGACAAAGTTTCACAAGCCTAAAGTGAGTGTGATAATAAAAATGGAAAAAGCAAGACTCTATGACTGACAATACATTTGATTTTGCATAAGATCATAAGATCAAAATTTAAATTTAGTGTAGCCTAAATGTTATGCATATATTTTAATTGGAGATTTGTAAATATTGTAGGGATACACAATGTCTAGTAGAAATTTCGCTTCTGAATATCTGAAACAAAAGTGAAAATACAATTAGCACATCTTTTAAGTTCAGATTTATTGAACATATCTTTCGTTATTTAAATATTTCTGATTATTTCAGATTGTATTACATTGTTGTTCTGTTGTTTTCATAATGTGCACCAGAAAAAAATCCATTTTTATACTTACTATTTTATGTGAGATAAAAAAATTAATTCATTGTTAAATACAGGAGAGATGATCAGTGGTGCTGTATTTTTATCACCTTCTTTTAAATAAGGACAGAAGAATGGATAGAGTTTCTCAGTGAAAGACTGAGCAGTGAAAGAGTAGATATGAGAGCTGGACTTCACATCATAA
>CM075006.1:8243263-8253263 GCA_037576675.1 Pangasius sanitwongsei
CTTTATTAATATTTGATTTGTAATGACAAAGTTCCACAATCATAATGTGTAAAAAACAGACTGTAGGATTAAAATTATTTGTTTCTGCAAAAAAACAAACCCCATGTATTAAAATAAACAGTACAGCATTTTAAAAGGGAATGTGTATTTCTAAAATTCACCGAAAAATATAAAATATTTCTTTTTATTCTCACCATTTAATAGATGATTATATTTGTGAGGTGAAAATTCATTCAGTGTTAAATATAGGAGAGATGATCAGTGGTGCTGAATTTTTACCTCCTTCATTTAAACCAGGACTGAAGAATGGATAGAGTTTCTCAGTGAAAGTTTGACCAGTGAAAGAGTAGATATGAGCGCTGGACTTCACATCATAAAAGGAGACCAGACCCTCCTCATAATCCACAAAGACCCCCACCTTCTCCACCTTCTCTCTGAGTGTGAGGGGGACAGAGGGACCAGCGTTAGCACTATACTGATTCTCATTCCTCAGCATCACAGTCCATAATCCATTCTGAGGTCTCAGTGTAATCTTCCCCTTCCTGTTAATGGACTCTGTGGCGACTCCGAGATCCCACTTAGTTTTCCCTCTGACCTGCACCTCATAATAGAATCTCCCTGAGGGGAAACTCTGCTTTCCCACAACATTAACACCTATATTAAACCTCTGTGGTGTATCAGGGAGATCCTGTCGTGTGTCTCCATGTGTCACTTGTTTTCCATCAGCAGATAGGATGAGTTTGGGATGAGCTGTATCAGGATCCAGAGTCATATCCACTGAGAGAAACGCACAGTGTGTGATATGAGTATACAGGTAAAAAAAGATTAAATCATCATCCAGTGGATCATATTCATTAGGATTTATAAGAGGATTTCTAGAAGATTAAATAATGAAACATTTTAAATGATCTCTTGTAAAAAGAGAAAACTTGTACAGTTTATGGTAAGAGTCTTTCAAAGATGAGAAATCTAAAATGTTTTCCTTCTGAAACTTTACTTTAGTGATTTATTTGTGTTTGTAATTTTCATTCTTCAGGAAAAACATAGAAAGGGTCACAGAACATTTGAGAGAAAAACATTTGAGGAAAAACTTGATCCTGATGGACAAAATAAGTTGAGTGAGTGTCTCTAGTGATAAATATCTGTTAAGTTTTAGCTTTTGGAAGAGAACACAAGACTCTAAAGTCCATGATGGAGACAAACTGCATTTTTAAATTCTTTTCTAAATGCATGATTATAAATCTCTTAAACTTCTTTGTCCAGCACAACAACAACATTCACCTCTGAGAGGCAAAGAGTTTTATACTCATCACTTTTCCTCATACATGGTGGAACAAGTCATTCTTTCAGAATAATACATTATTTCCACACAATGTTTTACTAACATTTATAATCTTTCATTTTTACAAGTGAAGCTGAATTCAATCAAATCATAAAGCTGAACAGTGAAGAGTAAAGAACAGTGATTTACTCAAAGGTTTACTCATAAGACACATTTCTTTATGTGACCGGGGATTTTGAATTACCACCAGGAACACATTTAGCGGGTTCAATTTATTTTGTAGTTTATTCAGTTAATATTTTCAAGAGAGTGATTCGTTCTGAAATGGCTTCTCAAAACGTTACAGTTCCAGCTCACAGCTTTTACAACAAGGTCCGGAGAAACAGAAAGAAATAACACCGCTCTTAGAACAGGAAAATGAATAAAGATTTAAGAAAAAGAATACTCAGAGCTGGCGATACAGTGAAAACTCACAGCTCTATATTACTCAGTGTTTTCTAAATTTTGTACGTGGTATGCTTAGTTTCACAATCTGCTTGTGTGTGAGCAAAAGGCAAAACTCGAACACGGCCTTACAAAAATACAGCCTTATCAAAAATACAAAAGCAAAAAGGAAAAAAAAATAGAAAAAAAAACAATGCAACACAATACATGAAATATTAAAGTTCGAGAAAAACTATTTCACAATACGATACAATACGACACAATAGGGCAGTGGGAATAAAAACGATGAGCTCCTACTTAACACATCACGTGCACTTCACAAGGGCTGAAATCCCCAACATTAGGTTGTACTGGATGGTCACAGATTATCCACAATTTCCCAAGAGTGCATGTCTCTCTCTCGCACTGCTCGCTGGACATCTCATATAACGTCTCGCACGCAACACACACAGCGCCACCCGCTGACAACTCCAAGAAAATACAGGTATTCACTGTTTCTTTTTACTTAATAATTTAACAAATAACAATGAAATAACAGATTTAACAATATAAGGAGAGAAACAAACTTTAAGATTATTTACCACCTGGTTACATTCTCCCCTGCTATAAGTTAGTGTCCTCGATGACTCACTCAATTTCCAATTTCAGCATTCATGACGCCCTGCAATGCCAAGTTGACCTGGGTGCATGAAAAAGATTTGTGTGAATACCCGCAGTTGCTCACTTGCTTCTGCACACAGCTGGAACTGGTACTTCTCTCCGAAGTGTGTTAAACATTTCACCAGTCTCTATCTCCTGAGACTGGACACGCTCATCTGCAGCCTCTGCATTCAGCTGATACTGGTACCTGGTTACCTTCAGAGCTGTCACCTCCCATCTCCAAAGGACCTGGTGCCTCCGAGTCAATTTGAGTGTTTGCGGCCCCCCTCTCAGAGGACTGCACAACCTCCTCTACTACCACGAAATCTGGTTCAGAGTTCTCATTCACATCTATGATGACAGGGTGTGAATCTGGTGGAGATTTGTCCTTACTCCGAGGCCTAGGAGTGGGCACAGCACCTGGTCGCAACTCTGACCTGTGAACTCTTTTCGAGGGCCCTCCCTCCAAAGGTTCCATAGTGTAAGTTGTGCCTACTATTTCCACAACTCTGTACAAGATCGAGCTCCAGGCATCTTGAATCTTGTTCCTGCCTGGAGGCCATTGGCGCAGATACACCAACTCGCCCACACTGACCTGGGGACAAAATGTCTTTTCATTCAGACGATACACTCTTTCAACAGCTTTCTCTTCTGAATACTCCCTAGCCTTCTCATGAGCATATCTCAGCCTCTCTTGATGGACAAACAACCAGTCTTGTTTCCCCTCAGAGAACGCATCAATGGGCAGATGTGGCTGTACTCCAAAAAGAAGATAATAAGGGGAAAATAGTAGAATGTGGAGTCACATTATACGCGTGGATTAGCTCTGGCAAGTATTCAGGCCAACGCCATTTTCGTTCTGGTGGTAGCGTACGTAACAGGTTGTGAAGCGTTCAGTTGTACCATTCACATTGGGCATTTCCCTGCGGCTATAAGGGGTCGTACGGGTCTTTTTGACCCCATAGAGTCTGCACAGCTCGGCTATTACCTCACTCTCAAAGTTTCTACCTTGATCGGAGTGCAACCTCTCAGGGACACCGTCCTTCATAAACCACTCCTTCAACAAGATCTTTGCTGTGGTATCAGCCTTTTGATCCTTGGTGAGAAACGTCTGTGTAAACTTTGTAAAAACGTCGGTAACAACCAGAACATTTTCACGTCCGTCAGAAGCAGGCTCTAGTACAGTGAAGTCTACCGCGATCACTTCCAGGGGTCTGGAAGTCAAAAATGCTCTCACAGGGGCACGCACTTTGGGCTGAGGCATCTTTGTGAGAATGCACTGTTGACACTTCTTTACCCATTACTCCACGTCCTCATGCATACCAGACCAAAAACATCTCTGCCATATCCCATATCATCGTGCACACTCCGCAGCACTTGTTCTTTTAGACACACGGGCAACGATGGCTGCCAGCAGCTCTCTCCCGAAAGGTCATCTACTACTCGATACAACAACCCATTACGTTCTCTTATGAAGCTCCACTGCTTCAGAAGACACTTTATGGTCTTGGAAAGAGACTTTCTTTCCAGGTGCACTGGTCTCTTTTTCTTGTCCCAAAACCTTCTAAATTCTCTCAGAACCGGGTCGCTTTTCTGAAACTCGACAAGCTATTCACTAGTGTAACCAGGAAGTGTATGAGTGTTGCTTTGGAGACTGGTGGCAGCTTCCTCTCCAGCCTCCAATGCATGGATCTGCCTTAACCTGGCACACTCAACACCCTTCAATGCAAGTGTCAGTTCCAAGGCTGTACCTTGCCTCATTACACTGCAAATTGCTACACATTCATCCCAGTCAGCGTCAGGATCAGGTTCGGGCGCCCCTGCAAACTCCTGCCTTGACAGAGCATCAGCTGCAGCATTACTCTTACCCGGTCTGTACTTCACCTCAAAGTTAAAGACAGACAGCTGCACTACCCATATCTACTCGATTGCTCCTAACTTGGCAGTTTGCAAGTGACAGAGCGGATTATTATCCGTAATCACCTCAACCCAAGACCCAAGTAAATAACCACGAAACTTCTCGACTACGGCCCACTTAAGGGCCAGTAGCTCGAGCTTCATGCTACTGTAATTGCGATCATTTTTCTCAGCGTTGCGCAATCTTCGGCTTGCGTACGCGATGACTCTCTTCTCCTCACCCTGTTTCTGATACAGAATGGCCCCTAATCCATTATGGCTTGCATCGGTTTCGAGAATGAAAGGATGGCTGAAATCTGCAAAACCAAGTATAGGGGCCATTGTCAGCTTCTTCTTTAACTCACTGAATGCATGATCACACTCAGCAAATCACAGAGTGCTAAAGTGAAGACCACTTTTGGCACACCTGCCTTCACTCAAGCAAGCATTTACCAGATCATGTAAAGGTCCAGCTATGTTCAAGAACCCCTCAATAAATTTCCTATAATAGCTGCAGATCCCTAGAAATGACCTCCAAGTACTCTATCAACACCTGGAAAATCAGATCGCTCATAACAGCTTGCATAAGCCGATGAAAGGTTGACGGTCCATTGCAGACCCCAAACAGCATCCTCCCGTACTCAAATAAACCAAAAGGCGTGGTGAATGCCGTCTTGGCCCTATCTTTGTCACTCACTGCGATCTGATGATACCCGGAAGCCAAGTCCACAGTTGAGAAAAACTTCGCTCCCCTGAGGGCATCAAAGCTCTCATCAATTCTGGGTAGTGGAAATGCGTCATGCCTAGTCTTGGCATTGAGCTTTCTATAATCTACACACAAGCGTAGACACCCATCAGTTTTGCACACCAGTACCACAGGCGAGGCGTAAGCACTCACGCTCTCCTGAATGACACCTTTCTTCAGCAACTTGGTGATGTGCTCTCTAACCTCCTGGTACTGATTTGGTGGAATACATCGGTAAGGTTGATTCACCGGTACATCATCAGCCAAATGTATCTCGTGTTGAACCTTATCTGTATAACCCAGATCATCATCCTCTAGGGCAAAGACACCTGAATACTTGCCCAGCATGGCTTTTAACTGAACCTACTGTTCAGGTGTGCCTCCCACGTTGATATGATCAAAAATGGACTGGGCCTGGGGTTCCAAACCATGACTTTCACCCACTATAACCCGTTCTGTGTTTGCAGTGATTCGCTGAAACTTCACTTCGCAGGTTGAACCTGCACTGTTACCATCTACCGGGGACAACATACCCAGACGGGATCAAGGCTGGAGCCAGAGGTCTTCCCGAGACAGGTTAAGTACTCGGACTGGACACACAGGTAACTCTGGTGGGAATAAGGTAGGTACTACAACCAAACCTCCTGGTAATGGCGCATTTGCTGGTTCTACTAAAAATGTGGAATCATCCTTTTTGCCAGATTGCTTCCCCTTAATCAGTACAGTTGCAGCTGACCAAGCTGGCACATGAGCAGGAGTTTTACCGGTGACACGAGCAAATGAAACTCGCTCAACTAACTCAACTGTTTGGGCATGCTGGAAGGTGGCCCTCCAGTTGGAGTCAAGCCTACCACCAACCGCCCGTTCAAGGAACCTGTCTCGACTAGTTCCCTCAGGCAGTACACCAGAAACTAACCCTTGGGTTGCCTAACTGAGCGCAACAGAAGGACCATGTTTTTTTGCCCTTCAGTTGTACCAACAGCACTCTTAGATCTCCCACCCCAACTCACAGTGCAACGTCTAGCGATATGCCCAACCCCATTGCATTTGAAACAAATAGGTTCCCCCTCCTCTGTAAACCTGGGATGAGACTTTAACGACGGCACAAAATTCTGCGGAACAGACACTGACTGTTATGCAGTCAACCCTTTGACAGCCTTAGTGAGCTCTGAAATAGTCTGCACTTGCTCACTTATTTGCTTGTCCTGCGGGGAAATCACCTGTAAAATATCATTCAACACAGTAGTTGTTTTAGTCTCAGACCCGATGTAATTATCTTTAGTTTCACTCAGTACTTCTGATTGAAATGTTTGCGACTCTATTTGGCCTGCTCTCTTCCATGGACCAAAGAATGGGTTCCTTACGTATCTCAAGCAGGGTCAAGTGGGGCTTTTCTCTGATTATTTTACGCAACTCTTGCCTTAACGCGGCATCCCGCACACCCTCCATGAACTGATCGCACAAAATCACCTGCTCGTTAGCCAAACCACCTGGGGACTGCTTTGCGACAGAGCTTAAAAGTCGAGAGAGGGCATGAGAGTAATTTCAAAGATCTTCCCCCTCCAATTGTTTGCGGTTGTAAAACATCTGCAACAATTGAGTCCCACTACGTCTTTCCCTGAATGCTTCCCGCAGAAAAGTAAACAAATCACTGGCCAGTCTGGACTGGTTTCCCACACATAAATGCACCTCTTCCAGTGCGGGCCCCCTCAAGAGTGAAATGATAAAGTCCAACTATTCTTCCGGTGTCTGGTCTCTGGCCCATAAAACCCTTTCTACCTCTTCAATAAATTCCTCTACAGACCTCCCATCTTTGTTGTACTCCCCGCTAAAGGGTTGAATCTGATGTTCACGAGGAACATAAATGTAAGAGCAAGTTGAATTACCCCCACCGACAGACTTATTGGCCAGAGTATCATCCCTCCAATCTCTCAACTCTTGAATTTGATCCCTCATTTGCTCTTTGACAGCCCCAACAACAGGAACATGTGCCCCCTCTACAGACATTTCGTCAGAGTCCGACATATTTCACGCGAGTAGGTCAACTAGCGATATCTGAAAAATCAGTCCAAGATAAATGTCCTTGGTGCGAAACTCGTCCCGCTTTCTCAGTCCTTTTCAGTACCTCAGACACACCCTTGCACTGATGCACAGTTCCTAGATGCAGCCATGAAACCCTGGAAGTCAGCACGGTGACAGAAGGAACTGCGTGAAGCCAGACCAGTCTTCTTAGCAGCCATCCCACCAGGCACTCTGGAAAACCTATCAGTCCCACGACGACCAACTTGTCTGCGACCACAGTCCTCCAAACTCTGGACGTCCTCCGCCTCTGCAAAATATTCACCGCTGCCGTATTGTCTAAACCTACTGCGCTGCTAGTAACGAACAAATCAGATCGAATAAACAACCCCACACCTGGTACCAAAATGTGTGACCGTGGATTTTGAATTACCACCAGGAACACATTTAGCGGGTTCAATTTACTTTGTAGTTTATTCAGTTAATATTTTCAAGAGAGTGATTCGTTCTGAAATGGCTTCTCAAAACGTTACAGTTCCAGCTCACAGCTTTTACAACAAGGTCCGGAGAAAGAGAAAGAAGTAACACCGCTCTTAGAACAGGAAAATGAATAAAGATTTAAGAAAAAGAATACTCAGAGCTGGTGATACAGTGAAAACTCACAGCTCTATATTATTCAGTGTTTTCTCAATTTTCTCTCAAATACACGGTACGCTTAGTTTCACAATCTGCTTGGGTGTGAGCAAAAGGCAAAACTCAAACACAGCCTTACAAAAATACAGCCATATCAAAAATACAAAAGCAAAAAGGAAAAAAAATATGAAAAAAACAAAGCAACACAATACGTGAAATACTAAGGTCTGATACGGAAAAAAAACTATTTCACAATACGGTAAAATACAATACGATACAATACGACACAATACGGCAGTGGGAATAATAACGATGAGCTCCTACTTAACACATCACATGCACTTCACAAAGGCCGAAATCCCCAACATTAGGTTGTACACACTGGATGGTCACAGATTATCCGCAGTTTCCTGAGAGTGGGTGTCTCTCTCTCGCACTGCTCACTGCACATCTCACATCAACGTCTCGCACGCAACACACACAGCACCACCCGCTGACAACTCCAAGAAAATACAGGTATTCACTGTTTCTTTTTACTTAATAATTTACAGAACACAACAAATAACAATGAAATAAGAGATTTAACAATGTAAGGAGAGAAACAAACTTTAAGATTATTTACCACCTGGTTGCATTTATTAATCGGATTAAATCCATGATTGCCTTCTCACTGTTCTGTTGCTATAGTGATGCAGGTGCGCGCTCCCAAGAGCAGGAAGCATTTAATGACAGGAGATGCAAAATGGTACAACACACTAAGTAAGTTTTAGCTTCTGGAAAGTCAGTGATAGAGACACTGCATGTTTTTAAAATTTGTTTCTAACTGCATGATTATAAAACTGACTTTTTTTTCTTTTTTTAAGGAAAGAATAAAGTTAATCTCTGTCCAAACATACATGTTTCCTGCATTACTTTATTAGTGAAATGTAAGAAGAGGATCAGTCTTTAATCAGGGCTTTAGTGCATGGCAGTAATAGGGAGCTATAGTGAGGAGGATAATGAGAGACACTTTAAGACTTCCTTTTAGCTGGAGAGATCTACAGATGAAAATAAGTCTGATGATGCAGTGGTGTGATGCTGATATGTACATTTTAATATGAGAGGAAATCAGAAACCTCACTGTACCTGCATACTGCTGAATCCTCTTCAGTTCTCTGGAAACTAATTACAACAAAACATCACTTTCATTAGATTTCAGATGGTTCTAGTGCAATATTTGTCTCAGTGCATTTAACACAATATTATACACTGAACGTTTCTCACCTGTTTCCTTTAACTTGTCATCGAGTGTTTTAGTGAGTTTCTCATTCAGAGTCTGCTGAAGCTGAGACAGAGCTGTCCTCACAGTGTCCCCACTCAGATCAGTGTTAATACTGATCTCAGTCCAGTTCTTGGTGTGTGGAGGGCTGCACATGGAGGAGTAAATCTACAGTAGAGCAGGAGAGAGGAGAAATCCCTCAGCATGGTGAGTGTTGTTCTGTGATGTTCTGCATTGCCAGTGAGCAGAGAGAGGAACACTGACCTGTAGGAGGTGGAGATGCTCCTCAGTGTGTGAGAGCTGCTCCAGCTCAGTGTCTCTCCTCTTTAGCACAGTGATTTCCTGCTCCAGCTCTTTAATGAGTCCTTCAGCCTGCCTCTCTGCTGCTTTCTGCTTCTCCTCCATCACCTCGAGCAGCTCAGCCTGACTTCTCTCAATGGAGCGAATCAGAGCAGTGATGACTTCAACACTGTCTGCTTTCTCTTTCTCTGTGCTTCTCTAAAGGAGGAACAAAATTTCACTTTCTTCATACAACACTGAACTTCTGTTAAATAGAATTTTTTTTTATTTTTCAGAATACATTATACAGCACAGTATACAGGCATGTAGCAGATATAAATTATGTCATGGTGTACACACTTTGCTGAGCTCTACTGAGTGTTTGATCACTTGGATCTTCTTCAGTCGTTCCTGAATCATCTGCTGCACATCTGTCTGTGTTTTCCCCAGCCGAGTCTGAGGACAGAACAGAAGAAAAAGCTGAATTTGATGCTTACTAAATTCATCCCTCTGTTCTGTTAAAAAGTGACTTGTCATAATTTTCCCTATATGTTGTGTAACAAATACTTTTATTTAGCAAAAAATTATTATTATTATTATTATTATTATTATTATTATTAATGTGATCTACCACTGGACAAAGTAAGTTGCATTATAAATAATGATGTCCAAAGTTGTTGTTAAGCAGTGTTTCTCACCTTCCTCTCTCTGCTCTCCTCCTCTATAGAAACAGTGTTGTGATTCTTGTGGTCTGTCTCAGTGCAGAACTGACACACACACGTCTGATCATCTCTACAGAACAGCT
>CM075006.1:8272643-8284551 GCA_037576675.1 Pangasius sanitwongsei
GACAGATCGAACACAGCAGCTGCTCTTCAGACAGGAGACTGCTGGAGTCACGAGCAACTAGGATTGATAGAAAAAAAGAGTTACACATTGTTTATAAATAGTGTAGAAATACTGTAATTTGTTTCAGTCTTGTCTCTATACAGTACATTGCATCGGTAGTGCAGGTGTGAAAATCACAGAGCAGAATTTCTACATGTTTTCCTGTACTGATACGAAAAGTCTTTTTATTCTAAACTCATTTACAGCTGAAGTCTAAAGGCACTTGTTGGAGTGTCATTTAATATTTGTGTAACAGCATTTTTGTAGAATACATTCATGAGTTTTTCAGTGAAGGTTATATTCAAATGGAGCTCTTACATAAGGGACGAAACACAGAACAATGTGCATTAAAAATAATCAGTGACAGGGTGGTGTGATGACACAAAGTCACATCACCATCACAAAGTTATCATTATAAATTATTACACTTTTTTCAGTTTGTAATAAAATTAAATGGTGTAGAACATATGCAAAATTTCAAAAACTGTCAGTTTTTTAATGTTGTCTCAGAATTTTGGACCTCACTCTATATTTTCCTTTTCTTTTTTTTAAATTTTTTTTTATTGTATTACATTGTTCTGTGTTACATTATACAATTTTAACTTTAAAAGTGTTGTAAGGTTCCATTAAATTAAGTCTGTAACAATCATTAAATGATAAGCTAATCAGAACAATGTTAGCATGATTATTTGTGCTGATCACAATTACCAATTACATTCCACAATCATATGTTTATTTTAGCTATATATATTCAGTTGTGCATAAATTACTGGCAAAGTTGAGCTGTAGCTTAGCCATAGTGCATTATTCAATTACAGATTTTGCTAAAGAATATTGTACATTATTAGGTAACTTCTATGTATATTTCATTAACAAATTCTATATAGTTATTTTTATTTTTGTATTTTCTTTTTAGTTTCTAAACAAAATTAGTTGAGTTACATATGGAGGCTTTTCTTTCAGACTTTATTAATTATGGATGAAAGTGACAGATTTTAAAGCATATTTAATGATGCTCGTTTTTATGGTTTATTTCATGTCACGTTTGTGGCAGTCAGTGTCACTGAAATAAATAAGTAAATAAATAAACAAACAAGTATTTAAATAGCAACCAAAACATTTAGTCACATTTAATTGTTTATGCGCCAATTCTAGTTAATTATTATTTATTTATTGTCACTTTTAACTACATATCTAGTTATTGAATTAGTTCATTATATATTTAAATATTTAACTAATAAAGTCTGAAATTTCCTTCATAGCTACATGATCAGTGTCAATAAATGACATTCTAAGATGTTTGTGCATTATAAAACAAATGTTATTCTTATATGAAAAGAGTGGTATAAATTCAGCAGACAAATATTTAAACCATTAATTGAGATCATTTTTATAACAATTAATTTCAGCCAAAATTTCATAATAGTGACAGTCCTTCATTAAATGATGTAGCACATCCACCATGCAGTATACGCCCTTGTGAATTAGTTGTTACTATAGGAACAGTAACTTACTAGTGCATAACTCTTTAATAAATACAAAATTATAATAATAATCCCGCATAAGCTGTATAACTTACATGAATCTGGTTCTTCCATGCTCCTCCTTCTTCTGCCTTGTGTTTGTGATGAAGATTCAGCCATTTACTTCCTCCTGTGTTTTTAACTTTTTCAGTAAGAAATCACATCATTCAGTTCACACATGTAACAGTATGAGGTGTTACTGATAAGTCTGTTGGACTCAGCATGCCTGTCTGCAGTGTTAAACCTAAGCAATGACACTGGAAGTATTTCTAACAGGGCTTCCCAAACTAGGGGTCACGACCCCACATGGGCTCACTTGATTTACAAATGGGGTCTTGAGTGAAACTCACAATCTCTTCTTTTGAAATGTTACTGGGAGACACATTCGAACAGGCCCTGTTTAAGTTAATAGCGTAAGTGATATTTAAAGCTTTTTGTGTCTTATCATGACATGCTACACTAGCGTAGTTTATCAATTAAAACGGACAAATTTCTCCATCCATCTACCTCCAGTAAACAAACTAGTGCTGTGTCTCAGTTAGCATATTAATGTACTATTAGACTGATATTGAATACTAACACTAACCAGTTTTCCAATATTACAGTTTATGAATTTAAAAATCCTTTCATGTAGCCTTCAAACTTACCAAAAGGTCTGTTTTGAGTACCAGTCTTCTGGATTATCTAGATTTTTAGATACTTTTGAGCATAAGGTCAGAGTTTTGAGATGCAGCTCAATGAGAACAGTCACAACAGCGATGGAAAATATGAAAGAGAAACAGAACTTGTCAGTGTGTTTAACGCAATGACTGTATATAAGAGTGGACAACAGTTTTGAAGCCCTTTTGGTGTTGAAATGAGAGTCGTCATCTTGTGAAAACTAGAACTAGAGACTGTGCGGTAGAGACCTTGGAGTCAGAGAATGCGCAGTAGTTATGGTCGGACATGCAGTGGGTCCATCTCTGGCCAGCCCATATTAATGATGGACACTGTACGTCAGCATGCACGCTGAGATTACCTGCAGTGCAACAAGATGGCTATCGGCTAACTCAGTGACAAATATACTAACCTAAGCAGTGACACTGGCAATGATATTCTTCATCTTCATTAGATTATCTTCTTCATATTCATTAGATAAACACAGAATTTCACTGATCATTCTCACAGCTCTCTGCTCAGTAACTGCTTCACAGTTTCTCACTTCCTGATATGTTTGTATAAGTGTTTATGTTTCACCCAGTGCTCACCTCTGTACTTCTAACACACACCACACACACACACTTACACCTTTCATCCAGTTAATTCAGATTAGCTCACACAGATGGGCAAATTTATTCATTAAGCATAAAGTTTGTATTTTAACTTGTGTTTTTGTGTTTGTGCTGTAATCAGTTCAACTCTCCAATTTTAAGCAGGTAATAAAACACAGCAACCTTTGTCACTGCATTTCAGCTTTGCTGTCTCAGTTGATCACTCGGTTGATCATTAAAGTCACAGTTTTAAAAACACTGTTATAATCAGCTTGTATTTCAGTGTCAGTATTTCAGCAGTGTGTTAGAGACCCTGTAGCTGTCTGACATTGTTAACAAGCGCAGTTTATCCTGATAAATCACACACTGACAAAACCTCTGAACTATAAACCATTCACTGAAGTACATACCTTTATTTTACTTGCCTCTTTTCAGGGAGTGAGAATGGTCTGTGTTTATATCTCAGAGTCAGTGAATATCCTGCAGCTCATTTCAGAAATTAATGTGAAAATAAGGGTTTCTTCTCGATGTGAGCTAACTGCCTTTCACTTTCACTTTAGTCACTTCCTTGTTCACTTCATAGTGGCTGATAAAGGCGCAGATCCACATATGATCACAATGCAGTTTGTCTCCACCTTCAGCTTTAGCTTCAGCTCTGCTCATGTGTATTTATATACTCATTCAAACTGCACATGAAATAACAATAATGTACTTTATTTCCCTTGTAGATTATTGTGATTATCGGATAAGATCTTTTTCTCGTCTTCACATCATTTCACTGTTGTACCAGCAGATAGCAGCCTTTGGAGCAAATGTAAACTGTAAGCAATTGCTGTTAATTTGCGGCCAATTTTCCTCACTAATCTACTGTATTTATGTCATACGGTTTTGTACTGTAGTTAGCAATGCATTGTGGGCTGGTCCATTTGAAGCAATAGCACAGTGGCACTAAACAGAATGCTAATGTTTTAAATTACAGAAGAGTGCAGTATTTTTTGGAAATTGGGTGTTGCACAGTGAATATAGGAGTTTGAATACAAGTTTCACAACAAATTGGTGTAGTCTTCATTGTAAAATTGCTGTTTTGTCAAAGTTCTTTTGTTAAGTTAATTTTCCAATAGAAAAAAAAAATTGCCATTAGAAACTTTTGAGGAGATTTTTTTCAGAAAGGTCATTTGAAAAGCAGTTTTTGCAGAGGAAGACGCACAGTTCAGAGGACATCTGCTACATATCAACAAGAAGTTTGCTTCATCTGCATCGATCGCGTTGTGCAGCTACAAATTATTTTTACAGCATTCTTTGCCAGTATCTTATTCATAAAGGTAGTATTACCAGAATTAATGTTTGAAATCAAACTGATGCTCAGCAAGCTGTCTAGCTAGTGACTGTGTGATTTTAAAATGTCACTGATCAGTGAGGCTGAGATTTGAATAACTCAAACATTTATATTTACGTGCATTTTAGAGTCACCAAGTTTCATCAAGCTGTTTTGGATCCTGTGTGAACTTTCTTAAGACTAGGAGTGGCTTTTGCTAGCTAGCTAGCTGGCAGTCTTTTGCCCTTTGTTAATACACTACATGGACAAAAGTATTGGGACACCTGACCATTAAACTGATATGTGCTTGTTGAACATCCCATTCCAGATGTAGCCCAAGCTTTATTGTTATAATAATCTCCACTCTTCTGGGAAGGCTTTCCACTAGATTTTGAAGCGTGGCTGTGGGGATTTGTGTTCATTCAGCCACAAGAGCATTAGTGAGGTCAGGCACTGACGTCGAGCGAGGAGGCCTGGTGTGCAGTCTGTATTCCTGCTCATCCCAAAGGTGTTCAGTGGGGTTGAGGTCAGGGCTCTGTACAGGCCACTTGATTTCTTCCACTCCAACCTTGGCAAACCATGTCTTCATGGAGATTTGTGCACAGGGGCTCTGTCATGCTGAAACAGATTTGGACTAGACCCCTTATTTCCAGTGACAGGAAATGCTACAGCATACAAAGACATCCCATACCATTGTGTGCTTCAACCTTTGTGGCAACAGTTTGGGGAAGAACTACATATGAGTGTAATGGTCAGGTGTCCACAAACGTTTGACCATATAGTGTAACTGCAAATGCCACAAAAAACACTAAAGAAACTGATGGTTGAAAAGGTGATTACTTCAAGTTTAAAAGTGGCTTATGTTTAAAAGGAAAGCGAGCTGATAGCGTTAGTGGTTACGTAGACTACAGTTAAAACATTGATTTCTTTTACTGTTGATTTCATAGTCAACCAAGGCTAATATTGCAGCTTGCTTTGAGATTAGAAATTTGATCATTGACCTTTTTTTTGTTTAGTTTCCTCTTTTAAAATGTCTTTGTCAGTTCTGTACAGGTGTGTCACTGCAGCTGATGTTGAGACAACCCTCAGTGTACCTGCAAGCCCTTGCCTGATACTGCTTGGTATGCATTTTATTAATAGACGTGTTATATACGTAGACATATTACATTGCTATTGTTCTTTGAGTTTACAGCAAGGTGAGATGCATTCTGATGTTGCTATTACTTGAAGTTTCAGGTGGAACAGGGCAAGTCACTAGTGGGGAGCTGGATGATCATGCCTGAGGGCCATGTCATATCTGAGGGCATCACACCAACCTTTTTGACAGGACTTGCTGCTGTGTTTGCAATCTAAAATATACTCAACCTTCAGTATCAGGAAGAAGCGGGCTGTATTCTGGAATTCATTCAGAGGTAAGACTCCTTTAATTTCCTCATTGTGACAAGCAGGAGGGAGGGGCCAGGCTGTGAGGACGCACACCTGGCACTGAGTTTGCTAATCAGGGGAGAGAGGGATAAAGGAGTGGCTGGAGATGCCGAGGCAGAGAGAGAGAGATGCATGCATGTTTTGTGTTTTATGTTCTATGTTCTGTTTATGATTAAAACGTTACGTTTGAGTTCACTCGGTTCCTGCCTCCTCCTTTTCTGCCCGAACCCGTGAGATTGTTACGCTGGTGCCTAAACCCGGGATACTTGAGTAAGACGCCGTCATGGCCGACATCATCTCATCTCTCACCAGCCTCCACCACACCCAGCATCAGGCCCTCCTCCAGCTGTGCCGAGACCAGGAGCAGCGATACACGGAACTGCTTGACACCCCGGCCGCAGCGGATCGGCAGGTGCTCCAGAGCCTGGTCTAACAGGCAGGCACCACAGCCGTGGAGCTGGCCACCCCCATGGCCACACCCCATGTCGCCCTCACCAAGATGGGACCGCAAGATGGGAGCCGGAAGCTCTTCTGGAACTGCATGAGCACTCCGCAGTGGAATGGGGCTGGACAGAGGATCAGTGGGCGGCCCGCCTGTTGTCACTCCTGATGGGTGAAGCCCAAGTCGCGGCCCAGCAACTACCGGTCACCAAAATGCTGGTCTACCCGGACCTGAAACGGGAGGTTTTGCAACAGGTCGGCCGCACCCCAGAACTGAACATAAACAACAGAACATAAAACAAGCATGCATCTCTCTCTCTCTGTCTCGGCGTCTCCAGCCGCTCCTTTATCCCTCTCTCCCATTGATTAGCCAACTCGGTGCCAGCCATGTGTCCTCACAGCCTGGCCCCTCCCTTCTGCTTGTCACACTCATCGTCAATGTAGTTTTTATTTTTTGACAGTTGCAATTCTTGAAACCTGAATCATCAGAAATCATTACTTTGCATACTTAAAGGGATAATTTGGATTTTTAACAAATGATGGTATTACTTACTTACTGGTATTGAAACAGACATTGACTAAGGCAGGCCTGATCATAAATCCTCTGGCCAGCTAGGCAATTTTCGGCAAAAATGAGTAGCGGAACATGGGGTCAGGTAACAAAAACATGCTAAGCCACAACACACCAAAAACATGAACCATTCTCAAAGGAATGCAAATGACATAAGTATATTCATTAATTCTGCTGCTTGATGCCTGTCCGATCTGTCTATATCTTGAAAATATTTTTGTGTTGAATTATGCTAGTGTATTACTATGCAGTGGAGCCGATTCTCAATAGAGGCGTAATATGTGAACTGGCTCCAGTGTGTAGTAATACACTGGCAATTTTCAACAAATAAAATAGTTCCTCATGATGTCAGTACTGGTTAGTAACCTAATGCTAGAAAACCCAAACTACCCCTTTAAGACTACAAGGTGTTCTTAATAGTTTTCCATTCAGTCTCTGGTCTTAGACTATTCTGATTTCAGGCCCTTCCTTGGTACCAATCCAGAAAGAGGAATAAAGGCCATCCGGGGCAAGAAGACAGGTGCCATTTTCCAGAAGAAGTCTTCCACAGTCAATATACATGTCTCCACACTAATGAAGAACCTCACTGGTATAAATCTGGAAGAGGAACAATAACCAGCCAGGTAATGGTCATCTGTAACAGACTGAGAAGATTCTTCTCTGAATCAGGACTGTCAACACCCACCCAAGCTATTTCTGAAGTTAAGCATGCATCTGCCTCACAGGTCTCTTTTAAAAGGTACAACACGTGCCTCCTCACAGGACTCTTTTTAAAGGTAAAAAGGAACCTGAACAGTTTTTTCCCCCAAATGTTGCTATTGATGCAAATTTTCAAAATGTTCTTAATGATGTATCTTTTCAAAATGGTCTTAATAGTGCAGTTTGATTTCCAAATGTTGCTAATGATGCATTATTTTCACAATCTTCAGACTAATGTATATTTTCACAGACAGCAGAAAACAAACTGCTAAATTTGTACATATTTTAAATTGCTTTTTGAGAGAACATAAGTGTACCTCACAGGATTCTTAAGTTAAACACTTAATTCCTCTGTATTAGTTACCTTGGCATTCAGTTGTTCAAGATCAAGTTCAGGATAAGTCACTTACAACAAAACTTTGGAAGGAGTTTCAACTAGGTCTCAGGTGTTTCCATGTTTTGTAAAGTGCAACCTCTGACATGCAATTTAAGAATTTTAGTTTATTGCCATTCTTTCGAGCAGACATTAGGCAGTTTTTTATTATGCTACTCAAATTCTGTTTGGCTTGTTTCTTGGGTCATTCTATAGGTCTTTTTTGTTTTGTTTTTTACAGTAACAGAATTTATGTCGACACTGACCTTTTAAATAAAAATTTATTTTGATTTATATACTTTATAAGTTGTTTATTGCTTTTTTTTTTTTTTTTTTACAGATTTTTCAGAATATTTAAAGTATTTTTAAGCAGTTGTCTGTAGCAAACAGAACAGTAATTTTCTACTGTTAATTGCAGTGAAGATTGTATTATCAATTATGCCTTTCTGCAATAAACAGTGAAAATTTAAAGTAGTCTACTGGCAACCCACTAGAATGTTACTGGTAACCAGAATGTTACTGTAAATTGGAATAATCACAGAAATGTACTGCATTTAATTTTTATAGTAATAGGCTGTAAAAAAAAAATTCACAGTGTGAATACTGCAGAATTACAGTATATTGCTGGCGTCTCTGCTGCCAGCACTTTACCGTTATTTCACAGAATTTTTTTTTTTTTTTTTTTTTTTTTTTTACAGTGTAGGATTCATTCATTCATTTATGATCACATGGATCACATGCTGGAATTATTTATAACAGCCTTGACATTATACATAACAGCCTTGACATTTTTACTTCTAAATAAAATAATGATAATACTGTATAATGCTTGATTATGTTTTTATTTTAAGGAAAAACACATTTTTGTTCGGTTGTATCTACAAACATCAGCAGCTGTTTTTAAACAAATTTTATTGATCATTTTAATATCAGGGTGAACTGTAAATGATCTTCATTATATTTGAATTGTAATAACAAAGTTCCACAATCATAATGTGTTAAAAAACAGACTGTATAAATGTCAGTGTTATATCTCTAGTGCTAGTACAGACGCTCCTGCAAAACTGATTTCCCCTAAAATGCTACACTGGAATGAAATGTGCAATTATGTCAGTCATGTATCTGCAAATTTGTAGGCTTATTTTATGCCTGTACTTGACAAAACAAAGGAGAAATCTTCTCTTCAAGCTTATAGGATTGTTTTATAGGACTGTTTTAAACAGCTGTTTAAATGTTATGCCTAGATGTTAATATGCTATATGATTTGGGTTTATAATTAGATTCAGCACATATTTTAGCCAGATCACATGACTTTAAGACTTTATAAGGCATAATATTTATTTAAAATGATTGTCCACTGTGTTTCTTGTGAAATCATCAGTATTTATACATTAATTCCAAAAGCATGACGTTATAATAAAGAAAATAATGAGAATGCCTGCAGAGTCTCTAGAGTGCTACTTATACCTATGTACAGTCATGAGGAAAAAGAAAGTTCACCCTCCTTCAATTCTATGTTTTTATTTATCATGACCTAAATAATAAATGTGTGGTCCTCCCCAACTTCTATAAACAAGCAAATAGCCTCAGGTAACAGCAAAAACACAATAGATTTCAATATGTAGTCATTTTTACCCAAAACATAAACCAACATTCAGAAACTAGGTGGGAAAATAATTACACCATATAATTCAGTAACATGTAGAACCACATTTAGCAACAATAATTTGAAGTAAACATTTTCTGTATGGGGTTTAATCAGTCTCTCACATCTCAGAGAAATCTTGGCCCACTCTTCTTTACAACATTGCTTCAGTTCATTGATGTTTGAGGGCATTCGTTTATGCACAGCTCTCTTAAGATCCTGCCACAGCATCTCAATGGGGTTGAGGTCTGGACTTTGACTTGGCCATTTCAACACCTTTCGATTTGGTTCAGGAATATTGTAATATATAGTGGAGTTCATTGTTGTCTTAATGATTGCAAGTTTCCCAGGTACTGTGGCTTCAAAAGAAGCCCAAATCATCACCTCTCCACTACCATGCTTCAGAGTTGGTATGAGGTGTTTGTGGTGTTACGCTTTGTTTGGTTTTTGCCAAACATGACACTGTGCATGATGACCAATCGCACGACCCAGTCTAGGGTTGGGTCATACAGCATTAGTGGCACAGATAGCAAAATTGATTGTGGGCCTTATCTGGTTGAATTTAGGCCCACATACCACCACGGCCCACTCCCCTTGTATGGCCCTTAAGCTGCCCTAACTCATGCCAGAGCTCAGCCTAATGCTGTTTCACACAAGACTGTGAAAAAAAACTGTGCCAGAATTAAACCAGAAAGGCCTAAAGTAAGCCAGATCTCACCCAGATTTTTTGCTATCAGTGTTAGCTGGAGGGCAGTATGAGGTGTTGTCGGGAACACACACACGGGACACACCAGATATATACAAGTCGTGGTATATTATACAAGATATATACAAGTGCTGTACATGCAACATCCGGGTGGAGCTTCAGGGTGGACCAAGGCCAAAATAATAAACAAAAGACACTGTTATAGGGAACTACCTAAACAAAACGTAGATAAAACCCACTCCCAAAATAAATGGCAGCTACACCCCTACTACCGGTGAAAACCAGCAAGAATAATATTTACAAATATACAGCAGCTAGTAGCTATTTACAAAAAGCAGAAGTACCAAGGGGCAATCCAAGTTCAGAGTCCAACAACAGTCAAGCAAGTCAAAACACAGGTCATACAAATAAGAATGGCAACACACAAAACAAACAATGCATCAAGCCGAGCTCCTGAGCTGAGCCGAGCGGAGCTTTAAATACTGTCGCCTCTGGATGACATCAACGGAGAGAGCAGCCACAAAATCCAAGGGTGGAGCAGCAGGGCAAGGTGGGCCGAACTGGATTCCGGATTGGCATACCTGCACAGATTGACACACACAGACACACACAGGAGACACACAACCAAGGCTTACAGCAGGATACTGCGGGTTGTAAGACCAAACATCTCTACCTTGGTCTCATCAGTCCAAAGGATATTGTTCCAGAACTTTTGTAGTTTGTTCAGCTGCAATTTTCTTTTGGCAATATTCTTTTTGGAGAGAAGGGGCTTTTTCCTAGCCACACTTCCATGAAAGCCATACTTGTTCAGTTTTTTTTTCTGATTAGGCTGTCATAAACATAAACATTTAATCTGCTTCCAAAGGCCTATAGGTCACATGATGTAGCTGCTGGGTTTTGCTTTTCAATCTCTGAGCATTAAACAGTCTTGACTTTGAATTTACCCACTCCTGGTAAGATTGGCAACTGTCTTGAAGGCTCTCCACTTGTAAACAGTCCTTCTCACTGTACAATGGTGAATTTCAAATTGTTTGGAGATGGCCTTATAACCATTCTCAGTCTAATGAGCAGCAACAGTTCCTTCTCTGAAATTATGGCTGATGTCCTATCTTCTTGGCATGATGTGCACACACACACACACACACACACACACACACCTGAGTGATCCAGAACCCCAAAATGCCAAAGGTTCTGCTTTTATAGTCACACTTCTTGATGATGAACTAATCTTGTGCATTTCTTTAGTAGCACCTGGTTGCTAAATACTCTCTTAATAAATGTGGAAGAGTGTACATAATTTTTTCCACCTGGTTTCTTAATGTCAGTTTACATTTTAGGAAAAAAATGACTACATATTGAAATCTATTGTGTGTTTTGTTGTCACCTGAGGTTATTTGTTTGTTTATAGAAGTGAGAACACCAAAATTGTCGTTTAGGCCCTAATAAATAAAAACATAAAATCGAAGGAAGGAAGATTCTAGGTCCTTCGTCCAAATGTCCAAGAAAATCCTGAAAGTGCAGACTATCACCACCTTAAACAGAGAAAATACAGTTATAAATAATAAATCTGGTCACGTGTTTAGTTTGAACGGATGTGGATCTCAAACTTTCAGAATAAAACAGCAATATCTATACACATTAACATGATTATTATTGTACTCTTATAGAAATCCAGTTTTAGTATAGGGAAAGGAAATTATTTTACAGGAGCACTGAGTAAATGTATTTCCACATGTGCAGTGATCCATAAAGAAACAGTACTGTAGTAGAACTGCATGTAGTAAGAATTCACTTTAAACTTTTGTGAAATTCTAAAACAGATATTCTTCAATAGCATAAGACTTTTCAATTCAATTCAATTCAATTCATTTTTATTTGTATAGCGCTTTTTTACAAAGGTCATTGTCTCAAAGCAGCTTTA
>CM075006.1:8297918-8326446 GCA_037576675.1 Pangasius sanitwongsei
TCCTAGTACCAGTACCTCTGTTTTTTCCGGGTTTAGCAGGAGAAAGTTGCTTAGCATCCAGTCTCTTATGTCTATCGACTTTTATCACTTAACCTCAAATTTAAAATCAAGGGGAGGCCAGTTAAATCTGTTCCCCCGTGAATTCTCACTGGGACAACATGCACTATGAGTCACAGTTCCTGGACTCATAAAACAGAGACATTACTGAGATCATGGTAGTACTTTAAATTGATCCTAACTGTTATATAATGAGGGAAACTTCTTTTAGGAGCATTGATAAATCTATTCCCCCATGTGCTCTCATTGTGAAAGCATGCAGCAGGAATGAAGCTTGTCGATGACAATTTCAATACAGTACAATACAGTATGAGTGCAGTGCATTAAATCTATAACAGCTATAATATAAAGCTGTAATATGTTTTCCATGAGCACTGGGTAAATCCTTCTGCAGTAGGACAGTAACAAGATGGAAAATGGATAAATCTAATATGTGATTTTTAAGCAGAAATGCATTGCCAGTATAATTCCTGGTACTTTGTTTCTACACCAGTTATAATATGTCAGGGGGAAACTACTTATTTATGGGCACCAGTTACACCTGTTACCTGTGTGTTTTCACTCTAAAGGTGTGTAGGGGTTGAGTAAATGTTGCTTCATGAAAAACATCATTATTGTACTTTAAATTCTTCTCTAGCTGTAATACACAGGACAAACCACATTTCTCAGGGCGCTGATTAAATCTGTTGGTAAAACACAGACACATTACTAGCATTGCTGTTCTATCTTTAATTATAAACCTGTCGGAATATACTGGAGACACCACTTGTTGTATTAAACCACAGTGTTGTATTAATCTTCAGTTCAGGTCTCTTGGTGAATTTCTCTTTACATTAATGGACAGTGACAGTGTTGACTCTTCTCCCAGCACTGTGTAAGGCAGCTGTTGCAGAAGTTGTGTCCACATGGAGTGGTGACTGGATCAGTGAACACGTCCAAACAGATCGAACACAGCAGCTGCTCTTCAGACAGGAGACTGCTGGAGTCATGAGCAACTAGGATTGATAGATAAAAGAAATATTTTTGGTAACTTAATAGGTGGCACATTATACATACACACTGCCAAAGTAGGTTAAAATAAAACTATGACAGAGTCTTTTTATTATAGTCATTTTATTTGACTCGTATACTTGGTTCTATTTGATCAGCATTGTCTTTCTTTATCATTCTTCCGCACTGAACCCCATCCACCCCCCCCCCCACACACACACTTATGCTAGACTGTAGCAATAAAGCTTTATTACATATTGTATATGTCACAAAGTTATCACAAAGGCACCATCACACCTGCTTTTCTTTAACACTCACTGTTGAAAACTCCACTGTATCTTCAACCAACTGGTTGACTTTCATATAAAAACTACATTACTTATGAAAATCTCGTCTCTTCATGCTTCTCCTTCTGCCTTGTCTTGGTTGTGGTGATGAGGATTCCTGATCCTGTTAAACTTTTTCATCAAGAAATTTTTTGTTCACATATTTAACACTCTCAGGTGATTAGTCTGTTTGACCCAATGTTGTGTTAAACACAGAGTATGGTGTCAGTCATGCATAAGCAATGACCTTGATTCCTCACTGAGCAAGAAATATAATTTCACATTTGATTAATAATAACTGCATTTTATATCAAAAAGAATACGTCAGAATTTTTTATGATTACTATCCCAGTGTTAGAGACTCTCGCTCTCTCTCTGGCAAAACCTCTGAACTACTGTATGAAACATTCACAGTATTACCTACCTTTATTTCTCTCCTTGCTCTGAGAGACACACCTCTCAGAGTCATTAAAATATTCTGTAGTTATATTTTTATGTAAAAAAAGAAAGATTTTATCTGGCTGAGCTTTCTGACTGATTCACTTAGCTAGTGTGACTTTACTTATGTAGTGAACTAGAGGACCATCCTATATGTTATCATAATGCAGAGTGTAGTGTAGACTGAATGAGTAGATGCACAATGTTCACCATTCATAAGCCATTATGTTAAATTAACTGTGTTGCTGCTTTATTTCTGCAGTTAATTATGAGAATATTTGTGTAGAAAGTCCCAATAGTGTGCTATTTCAGTAAACGTTTTCTCGATACTGCAACGCATTAATTTACTGTAAATAGTCATGAAGATTCTCAACTGTTTTTCTCCCTAAATCTCTCTCGACATGCTGTAGTGAACAAGTCAGATCTTTGAATTGACTCTTTTAGGTGAACGTTGAGAGCAGAATTGCATATACCAGGGGTGTTCAATTTTATCCAGAAAGGGCCGGTGTGGTTGCAGGTTTTCAATCCAACCAAGCAGAAGGACACCTGAGTGTATTGAAAGCCAAGAGCAACTGATTAAACTGGTGGAATAAGATGTGGCTCCTGCTTGATTGGAATGAAAATCTGCACCCCCATTGGTCCTTTGTGGATAAGATTGGACACCTCTGGCATATACACAGCCCCTCCAAATGTATTGGAAAGACAAGGCCAATTTTTTGGTTTTTCCTATACACTGAGGACATTTGGGTTTGAGATCAAAAGATGAATATGAGCTTACAGATCAGAATTTCAGCTTTTATTTCCTGATATTTACATTTAGATGTGTTCGATGAACTTAGAACATGACACCTTTGGTGGCAGACCACCCAATTTTTATGTGAGCAAAACTATAGGAACAAATAGTTTTAAAATAAATAAAACTCAATAAATATTTGTCTCATATTCATATTCACCCAAATGCTTTCAGTGTATAGCAAAAACAAAAGAATTGGTCTTGCTGTTCCAATGCTTTTGGAGGAGACTGTATATGAATGAGGCAATATGACAGGGAGGATCTGCTGCACTGCTGACTGTAGAATTGGATAAATAGAAATGAATCTTCTTAATGAAACTCAGACAGCAGCACAGTAACATAAATACAGGGATTCATATCTGTAGTGTCTGGCTGATTTTAGAAATATTTTAATAAATTAGAGAAAATGCAATGCCGATTATTGTTTTTTTTTTTTTGTTATTTTGAAGATAGCATAAGATTTTATTAAACAATTTCTGCCATTGTTAGCCAGTCAGTTCTAACTGGTGAGCTTAATGAAATGATCTGATTATTTCTCATGAGCTGCTGGTTACATGATTATCCTTCCTGAATATCACCATGTCTCTGTGTCCTGCCTCCTTGTTAAGCACACTTTAAACAAAAGTTTGTCAATAAATGAAAGATGATGTAATTACACTGACATCTGAGATGCAACTACTAATATATCATTTCTCCTTACAGAATGAGTTCACATTTACTTTCCCCATTAGGTAAAAATCAAGACAGACTACTCAACATATACAATAAGTTCTATCAGATGAACATAAAACTAATCAAAGCATGGTTTATTATGCAGTATCCCAGGATCTGTCAGTTGGAAGCAGCTACTCCTGTGCCCCTTGTGTTGTGGAGATACGCAGACGCTGCAGCTCCTGCACATACTCTTTCTCCAGCAGCAGTTGTCTGCGCTGCGTCTGCAGGAGCTGCTGGTGGCTGCGCAGAGCTTGAGCTCTCTGGATCAGCTGCTGCAGCTCCTCACACAGACGATTGTTCTCCTCAGACACGTGTCGCATGTAAGAAAGCAGACAGACTGATGCTTCCTGAGAGAGAGACAGAGAGAAAATAAGAATTCAGAATTCAGTGAATTGGTTTGTGTATATGCATGTGTATAGCTTTACACTCACCTCGTTAGCTTTATAGGTGAGTTCCTGCACTGTGTGTTTCGCCTCAGCCTTGTAGCGCTCCCTCTCTGTGAGGCTGTTAGCTTTTAGATCATGAAGAGTCTCAGAGTGACGATAGCGTGCAGATACCACCTCCTGCTCCAGCTCAGCTATACGATCCAACTGCTGCTGCTGTAGAATCTACAAAACACACACACAAATTATACCCTTTGAATGAAAAAATATTTAATTAGAATTTCACAGTTAAAATTTTCCTAAAATAAATTATGTTCACTAGTAATTGTGACCAGTTTTAATTTCAATTTACTTATCACATGTACTTCATTGATTTCGCACCTCGGGACATGTTACAACATTTTACTCACAGCCTACAGAAAATTCATAAAATATCATAAAGTTAAACAGACACAAAATTAACTATTAATTGCCTACACATTTTTTTAAATTAACCCTTAAACATAACACACAAAAAAGGGTTTTCACGGCTACCTTAACATCCCCGAGCTCAGCTAGTTCAACATTCAGCAGAGCCAACTCATTCTCCTTCTCCAAAATCTCCTTCTTCAGGCCTTAAAACACACACACACACACAGAAACAATATTATATCTGCACATTTTTTATTCTTTCTGAAGCATTAAAAAATATTAAAAGTTAACTGAAATTATTTATTTTAAAACTCAAAATCCAAAAAAATACAACCCGTTCCTTCTGTGTTCTCTCCAAAGGCATGTCTCTACAATTTTAAAGGTGGGCTAGAATGTCTGAATGCTGGTACAAGATTGATAGGCAAGTATAGACACCTCATTGTCTCCATTGTTTTGATGTTGGTGGTCGACAGCATTCAGTATCAAGCAACCTGGATTTTTATTCTGATAGCTGCCAGACTGTGACCACAACATTTGACATTTTTACAAAAATGTTCTGACTTAAAAAAAACCCCACAGAAAACCTTCAATAAACTGGTTCTGATAATCTCAGAAATTATTGGTTTGACACCTGAATCATCAGTCTGGTATCAGCCTTGAAGTCCATTTCAGAATGTGAGAACTCTCACATGATCTTCCTCCTTATACACTTTATCCACACACACACCCATGCATGCACATATGATCTCCGCACACACACACGCACACACACACACAGAAACGCATACACACCGTTGACCCGCTCCTCGTGTTTCTCCACCATCTGCTCTCTCTGTTTACTGATCTCTTCCAGCTTCTGTTGCCTCTGATCACACAGAGTAACAATCGCATTCTGCCGCTTCTGTGTCCACTTCGACATGTACGACATGCATTCTTGCTGCAGAGACACCAGAGAGAGCGAGAGAGAGAGAGAGAGAGAGAGAGAGAGAGAGAGCGGTCATTGTTGCACTATTGCAATACTATAATCAGTATACTGAGAGACATGGATCTTTTTCAATGGACTTGAACACAGCAAAGATATATGTTTCTTTAAAACAAATGAGGCAGAATTTTATGAACTCTACCTAATACTGGTCAGCAGTGTTGGGTGGATTAGTCTACTTTAAGAAAAATATTGATGTATACTGAATGTGTATAATACTGAATACACTACCTTAAAACATTCGGCGTTGTATTGCTGTAGAATATATTCAGATCATTTTTTTAATATACATCTTAAAAGCACATGTTAAATACCTGACCCATCTGTAAACGCTTCAGTAAATGTTCATGTGTGTTTTTAAACTTTTTACATTTAAACTTGCAGACAAGTGAAACAATTAAAACCATTCTACTAACACTGGTCAGTGGAATGGATTTTGCCAGCATGCCTGATAAAACTCTGATATTAAATGTTTTATTTATGTGGTAAAACACTGGGCTTTGACTTATATTGTTAAACAAAACTTGCACTTTTTTTGTCTCTCTACTTCAGTAAAAATGTTTAAAAAAAAAAAAAATTAGTAAAACAAACTATTCCAGCTGGCCAGATGGACAGTAATGATATTTGCTGTGAGCTCTCTGCTGCCCTCTAGTGCACAAGTGGAAAAGTGTGCACGTGCTGATATTAAAATAGTTCATAAACATTTGTTAGTGTTTCCTTTAAGTATTTCACTGAAATGATAATGTACAGACATTTTCATTTAGTGAATATTTTTGCTTAAGGTGGCACTTTCCTCTGCTGCCATTTCTTAAACCAATAGCACTTCTCATGCTCAAAGGTGTTTCTGAACCTTTACAGCTCTAAGCAAACTCCTCCTCTGGGCCTCTCCACCAACACTTCGTACCACTACTTTACCACACTGTTCCTCCTCAATATACTCTACACCATTCCTTACTCTACACACACCCCAATCTCACACACACACACACTCAAGGGGATCATTATTTGTGACCATATAGGACTGTTACGGCTTGCCTAACTTCTGCATTCTGCACCACAAAATGTATTACTTTCACAATAAAACCACAGACAGGAAAAAAATGTTAAATTTCATCAACGAAATTAACAGCAACAAAGGAATTTTTAATCCTCTGCACTAAATTGTAATACAAACTGGCACAAGAAACTTTTTTGTGGTCATTAGGTCCATGTGTCAACAAACCCATACAGTACCACTCTGTATTTATTAGGTAATAACAAAGTGCTTGTTTTGTTTTGCTGTTAAAGGTATGATTTTGTAACACATTTTTTTTTTCATAATGTGTCACAAAATGAAATGGCTATGAAGTGGTACCCCATGCACTGCTGTCATTTGTAAACTGAAGTACATTTCGAGCAAACATTGATATCTTTTATGCACAACATGAGAATTATGTTCACTTTTCTGTTGACAAAAATGCTTTTGATTTTTGTGTATAAAATAACATTCCTTAACATGAAACTTAACATGACATTTATTTCTTACACACTCAATCCTGCAGGTGTCATAAGCCAGAGTGTATCTTCCTTATGATGACCAGTGTGTGTGTGTGTGTGTGTGTGTGTGTGCGTGCGCGTGCTCACACTCTCCATGCGTATCTGGTTGGCCTCATTCTGAAGAGCCTCATTATCTCTTCGTCTGGAGTTAACTTGAGTTAAACTGCCTAAACCTCAAGAAGCATTGTTTAATTTCTAGTCTGTGTGTGTGTGTGTGTGTGTGTGTGTGTGCAGTAAGGATACAGTTGTTCTGCCCTCCTCTTGAGATTGCTGAGTGTTTCAGTCAGAGTTTCATACCTGAGAATCAAAAACCAAACCAGATGCTGTTCAACATTTAAAACAACAACCCTACACCATGTTTTAAAAGATTTGGGACGCGACCTTCCTCTTACTCTCTGTGTAACTGCGCTTCACTTTCTGCTTCCCTTTCCCTGTCTTTTTCCTTCTCCGAGCCTCCTGACGCTTTGCTCGTCTTTTGCTTCGTCTTTTTCGGAGCCATTTTGGACAGGTAGTTAGGAGGTGTAGTCAGAACAACAATCCCAGAAGAGAAGAGATAGTAGTTAGGTAGCCTGTTAGCACGCTCCCCTCGGATACTCTGTAACCTAGCAACGGGACACACAGAGGCAGAGCTCGCGAGTAAACACTGCACAAGACCGAGGAGTTTTTACAAAGCTGTGGGCAAACAGTTATAATGTTTCTATGTTTATAATCATGTTTATAATCATGGACATTATAATCCACTGTCATGTTTGTAAACCAATATTTGCAGGTTTAAAAAATATCATTCAACTTTTTAAAGTCGAGAGAAGATAACAAGTGATTTTTGCAGAATAAGCCTCAGTGTATTCCCTGCTGAAAAAAACAAACAAACAAAAAAAATAAAATAAAATAAAAAAAAACACAGAAACCCTGATAGAATTTGTAATGGTTTTAATGGTTATAATGGGAATTGTATTGGTTTTAAAGGAAGCTGTAAAAGTCCCTGCTGGTGGCATGTGTTATTGAGGACCAATAATAGTAATGGTGATGGTTTTAATGGTTAGCTGATGTTTTTTTTTTAATTTTTTTGCCTTAACTGTTTTTTTGCCTTAACTGTTTCCTATCTGATTTTCTTAAATGAGTACTAATTTTCTGTAAACTGGGGCAGTTCCTACATTATATTTTCCTACATCATATATTAGTAGGAATACCGAGAGCAGCAGTATTGAATATTGACTGAACGGGGAAAGGGAAGGAGACACACAAGCTGGATATCAGTCTATCCTAGTTCTTTTAAAAGATCCGAGTCATTTGAATCGATTCACTGGTGTTTCAGCAGGGCGAGAGAGGAAGAGGAAGTGAACCACAGCAGCTACAGTGAGCTTCATAAACTCTACTAAACATTTCTACAAGATTCAGTATGAAAAACTTCCGAAAGCCAACAGAACACTTCTTATAAATAGCATATATGATACAACGATGCTATAGCCTACCTAATGATAAATATACAGCTACATATATATATGACTTAATTTATGAACCCTTACTTTTAATCTTTTTTAAATGGCATATGACATTATTATTATTATTATTATTATTATTATTATTATTATTATTATTATCCATCCATCTTCTGTACCGCTTATCCTACACAGGGTCGTGGGGAAGCCTGAAGTCTATCCCAGGGGACTCAGTGCACAAGGAGGGGGACACCCTGGACAGGGTGCCAACCCATAGCAGGGCAAAATTGCACACCTACTCACACCATGGATAATTTAGAGATGCCAATCAACCTACAACTTTGGACTGGGGGAGGAAACCAGAGTACCCAGAGGAAACCCCCGATGCACGAGGAGAACATGCAAACACAACGCACACAGGGCGGAGGTGGGAATCAAGCCTACAACCCCAGAGGTGTGAGGCAACAGTACTAACCACTAAGCCACCATATTATTATTATTATTATTATTATTATTATTATTATTATTATTATTATTATTAAAGTTAGGCATCTGGTTTATTAACTACAATAAAATCATTACTTATACTTAAGCCCACATGTATGATTTTACCTGTCATGCTATAAAGCTTTTTGGTCTTTTTAGTCTTCATACTTTTGAAATGAGGCTTTTTTCAGAGTCCAATAATGTAAACACCGATGGAAAGACTTTGCACACTCTATAAACAGCTATGTATAAATTCCATAAAAAAATGTTTGACTAAACATATAGCTGAAGAGAAAACTCTTCAGCTATATGTTTAGTCAAACATTTGAAGACTCTGAAGAGAAACGAACCGAATCTTGCTCATGAGGGCGAATCGGTTCGATTCGTTCCACTAAAAGATTCATTAAAAAGAGTGAATCATGCGCGAGGGACACATCAGTTACAGTCGGATAAAGAGACGAGCACGATCAGTAATATCATCCTCACTTCACTCACACCTATTCCCCCCAGTGATCTATACCTGAGGAATCAGATATAGGGGGAGAGAGCTCAGTATTTCTCCGACTCTTTGGGCACTGAGAGGTTAAACTGGGCTTCAGTGAAGTGAAGCATCTCGGGCTGTTAAACTGCTACCTGGGAGAAGAGGATGGAGAGATGGAGGCAGCATAAGAGCCGTAGTGTGTGCTGATCACACGAGCTTTTCCTTTCGTTTTCGAGCCACAATCACAGCGATGGAGGGGAAAGAGGAGTTTTTGTGCGGGGTTGTTGAAGGTAAGCAGCGCTTCCTTCACATCCGAGTGTATTTATATGGAGAGTGAAATCCGATCTAACGATCATCACTTGTGCAGGACAGACTAGTCGACTGTATGATTTACCATTCAGACAAAAGAAATATAGCGGAGTGCACTGGTTTTGGTCAGGGTTTGCCCTCCCATATTAAATCAGGTTTCTTTTATAGCGTAGTAGAACAGCTGATTCATTTCATGCAGCCTCAGTGCATTATAAATAGCCACATTCAGAGTGAGAGTGAATAGAGGCTGTTCAGGCAGTGATACAAACACACACACACACACACACACACACACAGGTTTCTCTTACTATCCTTGTGAGGACTTTCCACTGAAATAATTAGTAATGCAGGAAATTAATGCTGTCCCTGCACCTAAATCTAACCTTAACCTCTGTAACCAATAGGAAACATTTACATTCGCTTATTTAGCAGATGATTTATACAAAGTGATTTACAATTTAGACAGGATGCAAATGAGCAGTTGAGGGTAAACCGTCTTTTGCGTCCTTTTAATTTTTAAATAAAAGCTGCAGTTTTTGCTTTAAAAAAGTTTTCCTTGTTAGGACCATCCAAATGTCACCACAAGGTCAAAGCTGTCAGATATTCCTTTGTTCCCCACCAAGTTAAAGAAACATGCCCACACACACACACACACACACACACATCATACACACACAGTCTAATTGGCTCAGCTTGTGTCTGTATGTCCATGTCATATTATTGGCCGGTTTAATCTTTTGCCCAGCAGGGGAAATGTCAGTCTGGAAGTGTAAGTGTGTGTCTGCTCTGTCTATTGACCCACTTCTGTCCTGCAGCAGCACACAGCCCGATACAATTTGCTTATGGCTAAACAGAGATCTGAACAGCACTGAACATACAGTATATACTAAACATGCAGTGTGCACACACATACAGTAAATACTCATAGTTACAATAATGGAGCACATTCTTACTGCACATTCATACTAAAGCCCTGTTTGAACCATATCAGTTTCTTATAGTGAACACATATGAGTTAACATGTGATGAGCAAGTTTGCAATAGTTTTCTTTTGCTATGAACATAGATTCTTCACTCTTGTGTCATGACGATGATATGATTACATTACTGGACCATAAATTTTATTCTGCAAAATTAAGCTTTATATCTATAGCTTTCATTATTACAGGCAATTTACTCAGCTTCAGCGTTATTGCACTTTTCGGATTTACTTTATATTTTCCTTCCAGCTGACTGCCAGTGAAGACATGACATGACACATGACAGTGGTCAAAATGTTTTCCAATGCAAGAGACAAGAACTGTTTGCAAAATTACAGAATTGTCCTTCCACCTGGGACTAAAATGATCAGACCACTGTTGACATTATTAAATAATATTAGATATTCTTGGTTATAAGGGATGGAAGGAGTAAAACAATGACATTGCGAATTAAATGTAAACAAAACAATGAATAATACCTGTAAGAGATAAAACTAATGTAAAACTAATGCCATCCTAATAGGGCTTTTGCAATCATACTGCACTGCAGTCTTAGCTTTTGGAGTGGGCAGTGTGTGAGATAAAGTTAATGGAGGACTTCTGTAGGATATTTTGCCTTATGCTGTTTATGTGAGTGTGTTCATGCATGCACGTGTGAGACGTGGGTCTAATGTGTATCTATCCCTCTTGCAGGTTTTTATGGGCGGCCCTGGTCCATGGAGCAGAGAAAAGTGCTGTTTCAGTGGTGAGTATGCCGGTCACACACACAAAACATAACAAAGCCAGATACAGTTAAAGGTTAATTGCTGATGAATGGTATTCAGATGATCTGTATTCAGAAGTCCTTTTTCTTGCATAAGCTGTGACTGAGTTGCACAGTTTGTAAGGCAAATGGCCTTTGCAGTAGGAGCGGCTGGGCACTGACTGGTGCTGGCATGCCTCCACTGAGTTGCAGTTTCACAGGCCCCAATGCCTTTACCATCATCCCTCAGAGAAACGAGTGACGCAGCCTGGCTCCATTTTCCCTGGGCGAAGTGGGAATCGATAAAGTGATGATTACTGTGGTGATGTAAGGTGTTAGCTGAGAACTGGAGAGACTGGCGTGAAAGGGGAGAGAGAGAGAGAGAGAGAGAGAGAGAGAGGAAGTGAGAATGAATTTTAGAGCTGAATGAGAGACTGGGAGAGTGAGAAAAAAGCAAGTTAGAGCAAGTGAGCAGGACAGACATGTCTTTGTGTGTCTTTTTGTGTGTGGGCGAAAGTTAAAATGTAACCTTATGAAAAAGGGGTTAGCACTTCTGTCTCTCTAACTCTCACACTCAGATTTTTTTTTTTTTTACGTTTCCCTGCTTTTCACTGTTAAATAATTTTCTTTTGTAGCTGTCTAATTACATGAACATTTTTCACAGTTTTTTAATGCATATTACGTATCATAACAATGTCTTCAAGCATCATGATTTTAGAAGAAGCAGAAGAACATGATTTGTCATGCTGCCCATTTATCATTAGGTACAAGTATGTAAATGTACTCACTGCAGACTTCCTAATCACACCTGAGTTATATATAACTCAGTTTAGTAAAGTCATTTCTATTTTCTCTGTGGCTTAGCAACTGTCCAGTCATGGATCACCTTCCTACTTAATATGCAAGTGCACTAAATGTGTCATATAGAAAAACATTTCATATTAAACCCTGTTGTCTCCTTTTTGCCACATATACATTTCAAGCAGCTCTGCAAATGAGAAATGTGTCCATGAAATGCTGTTGCTACACTAAATTATTTTTCTACTTATTTTGACTTATTTTCTACTTTCTATTTATGTGTCTGTCTGTTTGCAATGTTTCTGTTTCATGTTTCTCTCTGTCTGCAACATTCTGCACTAGCAGTGGGCCTAAGTGTGTGTTTGTAGTTTGTGAGAGAAGAGCACAAACGAGCAGGACACCATCTGGACAGGAAGAGAGGAGAAGAGAGAACGTTCTACCCACACAGAAAAACAGAGAGAAAGAGTTAGGAAGAGAGGAAGGGCACTGGTCCAAGTTCAGTGCTGGAAGAAAGGATTAATAGTGAATGAGCAAGAGAGACAAAGAAAGATACTGAAGTAGGCAGGTGAGAATACATACCCAGTTGAGACTAGAGAGTTCTTGCTGGGTTGAGGCAGAGAGTGATAGAACTGACAGGTGGAGAAATCCAAATTGGTGAGCAAGAGAGAGCCAGGAAAGGCTTCGTTTTTAAAGCTGACCCAAAGGTTGGTGTTATATGCACTAGCAAAGAGCTGCAGGCTTCACGTATCTGGCTCAAGGGCAACCCTCAGGAGGTGTGCATTAATATTTTAGAGCAACTCCAACTCAACTTCAATATATGTGGGGCATCTGCCTTTTTGCTTCTTATTATAGTCTCTCTCTCTCTCTCTCTCTCTCTCTCTCACACACACACACACACACACACACACACACACACACACACACACACCCTCTGTCTATTACCAAGCACTCTCACAAAGACCCCATACAGCTGTTCACTTCAGCGAGTACTCACACAGAAGCCACGTATAATACACCACGTGACATAACGTGAGATTGTTCACTTTATTCTTGATATTATAATATCTATATATTCACTTGTCCTCCCTGTGTCTGCATGGGCTTCCTCCAGGTTCTTCAGTGTCTTCTCATCTCCCAAAAACATGCCCGTTGGTGGATTGGTTAGTCTGAATTGCCCTAGGTGTAAATGAGTGTGTGAATGTGTGTGCGTGTGCTGCTCTGTGGTGAACTTGCCTCCCATTCAACCCACCCGTTGTTCCTGTAATAGATTCTGGATCCACCATGACTCTGAGCAGGACACTGAAGCTGAATGAATGATTTTAGCCACAGACAAAACTTTCTGATCCAGAGATATTTGTCTATTGATTACTCATCCAGAGCCATATCAGTATCCAGAGTAACAGAAAATCTTTGAAACTGACTCTGAGAGTATCCATTGAATGTATTAAATATCGTTCCAGAGCTATAAATATGAAATCTGAACTTGTATTGACTTGCAAAGTATCTCTTTGCCAGCACAAGATCAACCTCACTGAAATAGTGTGCATAGTTGGTCATGTGACCTATCAGAAAAAAGTGCAATCAAAGAGATACAAGTAAAATATTCACTTACATAATAGAGCTGCAGAAATATAGCAGTAATGTTATGGATGTTATAACACATGGACAAACTGTGATAATGATTCACACTCAGTCTGCTCCATTATTGATAATGAAGTAGCATTACTGATAAAGTGTATCATCTCTCCCACTGCCATGCATGCTTTTTGTGCCATATCTGTTTTATGTTCTTTAAGTGCACCATTCTTAATGCACACTTGGTTCAAGGGTTCGCTCTATCGCGGATGTTCTTTATAGGACCAGTATGAAGGAGGAGGTTTTAGTTTTAAGCTGTCTTCTGCCTACAAGGTAGATTGCAATTTCATTTACAAACTATGCAAAATCAATTTCAAACTGGGCATTGGTCATCTTTTAAGGAGAAGAAAGCCTCTTTTAAGGCTGGGCCAGAAAATTGTGAGCTGAACCCTGATATAAAGAAACTATCCAGATCCACTTAATGGTAATACTTCAAGCACAGTTTTTTCAGGTATCTTTTAAAGAACTGATATGATGCCTAGAAAAAATATGTTACAAACCTGATTCTTTAAATATTTATCAAGCAGCTTCTGTTACATAGTATGTACTTGTGAATAAAAGTTGCTTTGTGAAACATTATGCAAAACTGTGCTAGTATGGTCCATGCAAAAAAAAGAAGCAATCAGCACTGAAATTTTTATAATAAATATGTTTTATTACAAATGACTTAATCAAGAAGTAGAAGAAGGAGCTGTGTAATCACTTGATGCAGTGTTAAACTAAGTGTATGTCTTAAGGCTTAAAACAGAGCAGTAAAACAGTGACACAAACTCAACTTTCATAAACAAAGGCAAACATCACTGGTTAAAACCAAACACGCTAAGCTGCAATTTGACTAGTTTAATCAACAGCTATAGGCTGTAATACAAGTTTCTTTAGTCAAATTCCGTAATAGTTCATACTTAGAGTCATTGGGCTCTGAGTGTTCCCCCAGGTAGGCTTTGCTTCTTGAGCATACTTTTGCACCGACATTAAGCGTTCCAGTTAGGTATTATAAATACAATAAAGTATAAATACACCAATTGCTCTGTATGTTCCAGTAACTGCTCATAATTGGGCATCTTGCAAATATAATACTAATATTTTGTTGAATGTCATTTTTGCTTCTCTATTTTAGGCTGTATGTACCATTAAAGACAAGAAACAGTTTTCTTTCTCTATGTTTCTGTTATACACACAGGATGCAAAGATGGGGTTTGAACACATATCTCTATGGTCCTAAAGATGACCTGAAGCATCGTTTGCTGTGGAGAGAGGTGTACTCCACAGAGGAGGAAGGTATAGGAGTGTTTCACATGTGGCAATTATTTATTTACTCTTGGCCTCTTTCATTTTTAACTCTCGCTCTCGCTCTCTCCGTCTCTGTAGCACAGCTGAAAGCGCTGGTGCATGAAGCCGAGTCGAGAGGGCTAAGGTTTGTGTATGCTCTCTCTCCTGGTCAGGACATTGTCTTCTCTAGCTCCTCTGACCTCACATTGCTCAAGCGTAAACTTCGACAGGTACATGAATACATGCATACACATACACAGTCACATGTCTGCATATAAATCTATTTGCATTTGAGAAATGACTGCAGGACAAGGGCAATTATTATTAGCTTCCACCTCCTTAACTGCACTCATAACCACACTCCTACACACACCCACACAGCCCTACTTTATCGCTTAGCTTACCAGTGGCCTGTTGGGATTAAAATATCTCCCATTTAGCTCAGTCCCTTAAGTCATACCAAAACTTGATCCACTTTCTCTTGTTTCTTCTTGTGCTCACTACTAGGTGGCAGAACTGGGGTGCCAGGCGTTTGCCATTCTGTTTGACGATATCGACCACTCCATGTGTCAGGCCGATACTGAGGCTTTCTCCTCATTCGCTCATGCTCAGGTGTCTGTGACCAATGAGATCTTCCGTTTCCTGGGGGAACCGCCTGTCTTCCTGTTCTGCCCCACTGGTAGGCCACTTTCCATGTTTATTATCAGCAGGTCAATATTTGTGCAGTAACAATAATATGTACAGTTAGGAATCACAAACCAAAAATGTTAGGACCCTGGTTGAGTACCTGTGTCTGTTTACCATTGCATATAGGTACTCAAAAGTAGGAGTTCACTAACATCATGGACCTAATTTTCAACACAACTCCAGTGTTAACAGTAAATGCTAAGAATAGTAGCAACAATAGAGAATCTTTGAGGTCTGATTTATATTTTGCTTGCCATTTGGTTTATGTGAATAGAGACGGAGACAGCAAGTACCATTGTACTCTAATGCTGATGATTATTGTGCTGTACTGTTTGATAGAAAAGCAAATCTATCGAGCTCTCTCTCTCTCTCTCTCTCTCTCTCTCTCTCTCTCTCTGTGCAGAGTACTGCAGCTCGCTCTGCTCTCCCAGTGTGTCCAAGTCTCCATACCTGCTGACAGTAGGAGAAGATCTGCTGCCCGGCATCTCAGTCATCTGGACCGGTGAGCATACTGATATATGACCAATTTTTAAACTAAGACAACAGTCCATTTCCAAATTAGGAAAATGTCTCTAGACCATTTCCTGTCACTGTGAATGCATGGGTTATTACAGTGCATGTAAGCATCAAGTATCTTAAAATAATACTAAAGATGAAAAAATGTGTAACTGACAATAATTAGTTTATAAATATATGTCTGCTTATTGTATTGATTCACACATTATCTTATATTGTATTCCATGTTATAGTTCATTATAATGTGTCAGTAGTGAGTACAGAACTATTATTCCACATTTATAACATCTTCACTTAATCAGCATGTCCATTGCTGTAGTCTCAGAAAATCCTGATTAATATCTTTATACTGTCATTCATCCAATAGGAAGCAAGGTGATCTCTCGAGAGCTGAGTGCAGATTCACTGATGGAGGTGCAGTCAGTGTTACAGCGCCCTCCCCTGGTGTGGGACAATCTGCATGCTAATGATTACGATTCACGTCGTGTCTTCCTGGGGCCTTTTAAGGGTCGTCCGCCTGGCCTCCAAGCTCATCTCAGGGGTCTGCTGCTGAACCCTAACTGTGAATTTGAAGCAAACTACATCCCTCTACACACACTTGGGACATGGCAAAAAGCAGGGAAGGAGAAAAGAGAAGGTGAGAGGAAAGATGTGTATAGGAGAAAGAGGAGAGGAGAGAATGGAAAGTAAAAATAAGAATTATAGGAAAAGAAAGGAAGAAGAAGGGGAAAAGATGAGTGGCAGAAGGCAGGGCGGTGATAGATGTGTGGGAGATAGAGGATCCGATTTCATGAAAGAAGTGATGGTGGGTTAAGTGGGCCACAACACCCAAATTAATCATAGTGGGATATGAGAAATAGTGAGAACTGTGTGGTTGCTTGTTAGCTCAAAGAGAGACAGGATGAGAGGGAAAGATCTGGAGATCTGGATCAAGACCAAGTGGTCAGTCACATAATATGATTAAGTTTTGAGCATTTTAAGGACTCAAAGACATTAATACACATTCATTCATACTATAACACTGGTTTTCTTCACACTTTCTCAGTTTCTCTGATTAAATGGTGTATATGTGGGATGTTATGGATAATGACTGTTGGCTATATATATTTGGCTTTATGAGACAAAGAGCAATGCTATGATAATCAACCTAGACAAGAATTAAATAAATCTAGGATTAGACCTGTAATGTAATAATAAACTAAGCCTTGTATGTTTGTGTAGGTAAAGGGCATCAGTACTGTCCGGAGCGAGCTCTTTCTTCTGCGCTGAAAGACTGGATGGCTGAGCTGAACCAACCTCTACAGCCTGGTATTTTACACACACCACTCATCCATTAGGCAGAAACACACAGTTCACTGTGTTACATATCACTGATTCTGATTCTTACATATCATTGATTCTTCAGGGACTTTGCTATGTTAGATGCCATTTTTATACCAGATGTATAATATTTGTAATAAGACTAAGGTTTGTAACATAAGTAACAGATTTTTTTCCTAAGACACATTGCAATTCTGTATAAATGCACAAAATGTCATACATAGTTGGAAGTTCACCTTGGCTTATGCATAAATCTTTATTTATCAAAAATTAAAAATGTCAGGAAATATCTTTTATAAAAAAATATTTTAAGCAATGGCTGTCATAAATGTGATCTGCCATATGCCAACTTTTTGTGGAGTGCTACGTGCCCAGTTGAACACCATTTTAACATTTTACCACAGAAAACTAGCAAAAGAGTGACTGATAAATGCCTGTTATAAAATGTTACATGTAATAGCACTTTTAGTAGAAAATATAATTCTACATGGAGTGCAATGTAAAAAAAGATGCATAATTCAAAATGTATGAAAATAGTGTTTATTGCTTTTTCCTCAAGCTAGAGAAGGAACATTTAGTGAAAATGTAAGGAAACACCTGCTTTGATAGGTGATTAAAGAGACATTCAAATGAGAATTTTGCATGCAAATGCATACATATTATAAAAAACGAGATGCACAAAGATTTGTTTCATAATCGCATTGTGGCACCCTAAATGGAAATTCGATTGAATTGCAAAGTCACTGGAGACATTCACATCTCATTTGCATTTTATTCTGTCAGTGTAAAATTTAAGGACTGATTTCCTGGGCAGGTATAAAAACACAGTTTATTCTGCAGCCAGGAATGTGTCCCTGGAAAAAGTGTATAAAATTAGACATTTAAGCAGTTCTGATTTCTCCTCAGGACGGCAGAACAGGCCTACAGAGAACAAACCGTCTGCTCTCTCCTCCAAAACTAAACCTCCTGAAAGCTTAGACAATCTGCATGGAGCCCAGTCTAAACCTCCATCTGCTGCTGGGGCTCTGGTTCCTTCTTCCACCTCAATGCTGAAGGTGTCGGCTGAGACTGAGACTGAGGAGCAGGGCCCTGGAGGCCAAGGCTGGGAGAAGGCCTCAGGAAAGAGCCTGTGTGCTGGGAAATCTCCACTCAGCGAGGCCCAAGTGCGACTGCTGGTGGGACTGTACTACCTACCACATGAGCATGGTCCGCCTGCACAGAGCCTGCTGCAGGCACTTACCTGGCTCAAAAACCACTGCCATTATGTCAGTGTCAATGGCAGCAGCAAGAAGATGCAACCGCAGAAGGTCTCTATCTGTGACGCAGATTTTTCTGTGTGTGTGTGCAGGATAGACAAAGACTAGATGAGAGAAATATGTGTGAAAATTGTTGAGACATGTGCATGTCTTCTGTACATCCTGTTCTGTTCAAGGTCATCATATGAAGACCATAACATTTTTCCCACACCGAATAATAAATGAGTGGCACTGTGGGGCAGCAGGTAGCGTTGGTGTCTCAAGGGTCCATAGTTTGATTGCCCCTGTGTGAATGAATGCGTGAGTGTAAGTGGTGCCCTGTGTGTATCCCAGCCTTGCACACAGTGTTCCTGGGATAGTCTCAGTATGCCCAGCTACCCTGACATGGACAAAACAACTGCTGAAAATAAGTAAAGGAATAAATACTTTAGTACATTATGTGACAGTACTGCAAAAAAGCACCATTAGAGCACAGTAAAACAGACAGAAATGCCTACATTTTTACCCTTATCCAATTAGAAATCCTCCCTCCCTCCCTCACTTTCAGACTTTCAGTAACAGCTTTATCTTGGTCAGGGTCATGGTGGAACTGGAGCCTATCCTGGGAACATTTGGCAAAAGCCCCCAACCCCAGCATTGCTATAGCTGTCTTCTGATAGACTGGTTTTCAAGGCCTGCATTTGCATATTGGACCTTTTATGTTTTACGACGCAATAACTTTGCAGCTAAGTATTTAACACAGGTGTCAAATGTACTCAAATTAATTATTTGAAAGGAATGATCCTAAAAATGCATGTTTTAAAAAAAAATCATTTTAGAGTGACTATAAAGGTTCTTCCTGTCTTACCATTTCTCCTATATTTTACACTCCTAAGTCACACCTAATTTTTCCAAAATTAGTAATAAGCAATAATAAATACTTACTAGAGATACAGTATTGGTATCAGGTTGATAGCAGCAGAAAATGATACAGCATATAGCAGAGAAAAAACATTGGATATCTGATTGGATTTGGATTTGGAAAAGAATTTATTTTTATTTTTAACTGGAAATGCTTACATATAAAAAAAAACTTGACTGGTATTTATTTTGTTAGGATCAATAATATTATCTTTATACAGTATGTTATACTTTATTATATTTATTATCTTACAATGTAAGTGATTTTTGTGTGAAAGAGTTTAACTGTTAAAGTTTCGCAGGTTTTAAGAAAACAATTTTGGATGGGTATCAGTATTGGCTGATACTCAGTGTTTCAGTACCTGTATTGTTATCGGAAAAAGGGAAAGTGGTATAATGCCATCTCTAAAATTTACAGATCCACTCCTACTCTCTGCTCTCTTCCTCTAATATGTAATTAATTTCATGAATTTTTATATAATAATAGAGTCTTTCCATCTCTTTTCTTCTTATCTATTATAAATCTTATTTTTTCCTCAGATGGAGGAGTGGCGGGTGCGGGCAGGCCGGTTTCTGGTTGCATGTGATGAGATTGCAGTTCTGCATGGCAGCGTGGTTAACAGCGTGAACAGAGCTGTGCTCTATGACCTTTACCCATATGTCTGGGACCTGAGAAACACGCTGCTTGTAGCCAAGGCCTTCATCAGCTGGCTGGGTGAGAGTGAGAGAGACAGAGAGAGAGAGAGAGTGTGAGAGAGAGATTAGAAATTGAAGGGCTGAAGGGAAAATGTGGAATTGTGTTGATTTTCATAATGTGAGACTATCTATATAGGAGTGTTGCTTTATACCTGAAATGTTTTGAATTGTTCTGATACATCTCTCTCCCTCTTTCTTTTTTTTCTCACCTTCAGAGGGTCGGGTGGTAAGTGATAGTTCTTCACTGGGTTCATGGAAGAACTGTTTTCATTGTGAGTATCTCTTTCCATTCTACGCCATATTGCACATGCCTGTGTTTACATGTGCTGTGAGACTGAGTGGCTTCTACTCAACAGGGTGTGGCGCCTCATCAGGGGCGGAGCTTCTCGGAGTGGAGGCGGAGCCATGGGTATTTAAAGGAGGGTTGTCAGGGGAAGTGCAGGTACGAATGACATTGAGAATTTAGCAGAGTAATACAGCATGAATGCAGTTAGATCATGGCTCATGATCTAACTGCCACCAAGGCCATATATATTCCTCATCATTTCACTCTCTTCCTCTCTCCATCTGGTGTGTGCTGAAGATGCTTCTTCCTGTAGGCACCAGCAGTGAGCTGTTCAGCCACCCCCCTCCTCTCTTCCCCACCTCTCGCCTCTACAACATTCGGCCCTTCCAGCTCAAAGACAAGGTGAGATATACTGTGTACAGCCAAGGCCGGTTGATGCCATGTTGCTTTTCCTGGCGATACAAAATTGTGTCGTAAATTTACTTCACAACCAGTAACACACTCAATATCTCTCATTCACAGTGTGCTCGGCCTCGCACTTTCTAAACTTGAATAGGCCAAAAAAATAGTTTGTAGTTTAGTAGTTAGTAGTATTGCCACTACTATTTCAGTTAATACTAAGAATTTTTGTATAATCTCATACTAACTAAAAGACATATTCATTCAAGTTACTGAGTGGCTGTATAAGTAATAAATAACAGATAACAGTTAAAATGTTAACTGAGCACTGTTCTTGCAATCCACATCTGCATTATAATTACTGGGTATGTTTGTGTGCTGTTATCCTGTGTGCTGTTAGGTGGAGCTGTACCGCATGGTGCGTCAACTTTATCAGAAAACCAGAGGTGCTCAGGATGTGACTGTGCTTCATCCAGACTTCATCGGTGACAGGTTATATTTGCATGCATAAATAGGCAATTTCACAAACGTAGCTTCACAGAAGCTTCACAGATGTTCCTCTCTCCCTATACTGTCATAACAGTAATTCCTAACACTGGTACCTCTATGACCTTTATAGGAATATTTATGAATCTGTTTGTGCTTGTGTGTGTTTTCAGGTGTTTGGGTGCATCTCTGGCCCTGTGCCCAGAATACAGCTTTGTTCTGGAGGATGAGCTGGGTGTGTGTGGGTGTGTTGCTGGCATTCTGGATGTACGCTTATTTGTCAAGAGGTGCCAGGCCACCTGGCTGCCTGCTATGAGAGACAAATACCCCACACGTACACACGTGGCCAATGGACACACTGCGCAGAAGGTCAGAGTTCAAACCAGGAGAGATAAACATCACAGGATAATGGTTTGATCAGATTCTTTAAGTTAAAATACTAATATCTGAAACACATGTGCTAGAGAATGTGTGGTGGTGTTCACTGCTGTATTTCTGGATAAACTGTCAGACTACAAACATCACTAAGGAATGTCCTGTCTCACAAACACATACACAGGCAGAACACAAGAATTTGCACACAAAACATTCACTATTCTCATTTCTCCGTGTAATCACAGGAGGCGCTGCTGAGTTTGCATGAAGAGCAGGATTACCCAGACTCCCTGCTGTACCACTTCCCTTCTCAGCTCCGGCTTGACGCTGTGCCTGAACTGGTGGACTGCAGTGTCAGCAGAAGCCTTCTCACGGCCCTGCTCACAGCTCTCAAAGCTAACGGTAAGAAACAGCTCTTGGGCTAGGGTCTACATTTTAATTGTTCTGTGTGTTTCCACTACAAATGAGCTTGCCAAAAAAAATTTAGCTTCCAGTACCAGAAAGATGATATTCTGAACTAGAACACTAGAACATTCACATCATTTTATCACCAGGACAACAACTAGAACATCTCACATAATCTTCAAGAGCGTTGTTGATATGAGGCTTGATCAGTCTAAGTAGGAATCAAACATTTTACTGGTAACCACCACAAATAAATAGGAGATAGGTGGCTAAGGGTTATGGTAATAAAACTTCCTGTGAACAGCTACACACTCATCTAGCATGTAATTGTCATCTATAATGAAGTCTCAATGCTAAAGAACTCGAAATTGGATGGTAAATTGATTTCTCAAAGCCAGAAATAAAACTTATCAGTAATAGAAAAATATAAAAAATAGAAATAAAAATGTCAAATCCTCCACACTTGATATTTTTAAAACTCCCACATCCGAATCTAGACATTTCAAAATCAGCTTGATGACTAAAAGCAGACTAGATTAAAAATAAACTAGATGTGTTGAGGGATGAGAATGAAGAAAAATAATCTCCTGCTTATTGATTGTGTGTTGTCTCCTGGCCCTCATCTCATCTCACCTTACCTCTCTCTCTCTCTCTCTGCAGGTTCCCAGGGCGTGTTTTGTGAGGTGCAGCCCACAGACCGGCTAAGGCTGGAGTTCCTCACTAAGCTGGGCTTTCTGGAGATTGTGAGGGGAGAGGCTCACTCCACAGAGGGACTGATCCTAGGCAGGCTGCTCTAGAGCCTTAACCAGCTCATAAATAATCACTGATGATATAATTGGACTTTTCTGGGCAAAGATACATGTTAAACAGCCCTACAGTTTAAATAAAGGTGTCAAGTACAAGGACATGTCCTGCATTCTGATACATCTTTCAACACGTCCTAATCCTCTTCCCTTTTGACTTTTCATTTAGATATAATACACCAATCACCAATTAAGGTCCATGACAATACTTTATTAGCCAAAGAGAAGTATGTTAAATGACCCTTTGTGGAGAGCAGAAATAGCCCAGAGTACATTTCAATCTAACACAGAGCAATAAAATACTAAGTATTTCCAAAATTTAACATTTACTACATTGAAATTGGCTTTTTAATGTAGCCACTACTTCATCTATAGATGACAGCTGATGGAACTTTATTACTGTACACAACTAGCTGTCTAGTAAATCTGCTCTCCAGTACACCCTCAATCCCTCTTTCTGCAAGTGGCCACTTGTGTCATGTAGATAATACACACTGCCCTGTAATGGGGGTAGTCGAAGAGGGCCTGTTGAAAGCAGTATTGGAATACAGAGCTATTTTGGGGCTGAAGAAGCACTTTGCCCAAAACATGCTGTTGACTAACAGTCAACTGGCCACTGTGGCCTGGTTAGCATGATGCTAACTGTTCTATAGCCTTTACATGATTAGCACCATTAGTGTTATGACTGGTGCATTACTTAAAAGCGATGAATGAAATTTATTCGCAAATGATTAGTACCATTTAACATCTTTACCAGAGCTGTTTGTTTAAGCTTCACCACAGCACTTAGCAGGAGAGTTAGTTCAAAGAGGGTTTAGTTCTAAGAGAGCTTTTGCAAGTATGAGGTCCCTCATTGGGCCTTTCTGTTTAGACCTGTATTTGTAAAAAGCCTATAGTAAGAGAGGGGTGCAGTGGTCTGTACCATGTTTTTTTCATATGGCCTGACAGTGTCCATATTTTGGTTTCTACTAATGAGTAACACTGAAAATGACCTGTGTCCTGTGGTGTAGTCCAGTCTAAAGTAGTCATTTTACCATGACTATTCTCACTAATGCTAATATTGGTAGCATTTCACCATTCTATATTTGTAACTGTATCTGCCTTCACATGAGAGTTCATTCAGAATCTGTAGAAAATGAAGAATTAGCCAATCAAAGTTCTTCAAAAAGCATCAAATGAAAGTGAACAATCAAATTGTGTTCCATATGTTCAAACAGATGGGCAGGTTTTGTCTGACCCCGCCCAGAAACACATAAATATGTTTAAATATGTTTATATAGAAATGATTATATTGTGCTTAGCAATTATGGTGCTAAATTGTTGGTTGGTGCCAATAAGAACATTTATTCCGTTGACAAGTTAGCAGATTTCTGCCACTCTGCCGTCATTGCTAGCAAAGTTGCAATGGTGTCTAATAGAAGAAAATATTTCAACAATCTAAGTGATAACGGTCAAGTTTTGCAGTTAGTTTCTTAAAACAAAAGAGCAAGAGTTTTTTTTCTCATTCACCATTTTCCAGTGATGTTCAACGTCAAATGAAAAATCCAACATAAAAGTAGTGGAGAGAACAAATGTTGGACTCAAAGTTCCAGAATGCAATGCAGCTATGGATGCAGGCCTGGCTACGTAGAGATCTACGACACGATGAGTGCAATGGCCTTGGTGGCAGTATTAGCATGAAAGTTAAAGCTTTGGAAGATAAGCTGTTGGAGCAGAGTGTACAGATGAGGAGGTGAGAGAGCTGGACATACTAAAGGACTAAAGTACTGATGAAGCACTGGCTAAATCCTACTGGTGCCACTATCAGCAAGTAGTCAAACAGTATTGTGGGTAATATAGGAAAACATTAGCCAAGGTGAAAATAGACCAACATGTCGATGAACGAAGATTAAACTAAAAAAACTTATATATCTTGGATGCCACTGAAGATCACATGTTAATTATAAAGATAAATATGCAAGTCCTGCAGGGTGAATTATTCCTTTTATACAGAAAAATACAAGTGGGTATACTATCATTAGAAGTAAACATACAAGAACACACTGGAAAAAGCATGTTTATACACTGCATATGGCCTTGACTACACCACAGACTGGGTATACTCCCTCTTTCCCCAATGGGAGGATGGATTCTATTTCTGTGCCTCTGCTCGTTCAGCAAACGTGACCTGGAAACTCAGGCTACAGTTTTTTATATGCTAGGTCTGATACTGTTTGATAGGAACAATATTTTAGACCTGCACTGGTCCTTTTTTGGATAAAATTGGAGAATGTTGGTCTGCACTGATCTCATCTGCTGTGTAACCTGGTCTGCACACCTGCTTAAAGATTGTTAATGAATAACTGCCATTGATCACTATATCACACCTGATTCGGCTCGATTAACTTCAGCACATTTCTTTCTGTTGGTTTCTTCACTAAACTGGCAATCTATACGTCTTATAGCTTTAGTGGTAATGCTCTGTAGCTTGTTATGAGTGACTGCAAGCTTCTGTAATTGCGTTAGGAGCGTAAAGCACAGTGACTAGGCTACTGTAGATGGCGTTTGAAGGATTCTCAATGTCATTCACTGTATACACACACACACAACACACAAACATATTAGCTTAGCGCTTAATTCTTATTCTGAAAACAGGTAGATGCTCTGCTTCTTTCACACATACACACACACACACACACACACATGCACGCACACATACAGGGCTTGCACAATATGAATAGTCTCGGCCTCCTTTCCTGCAGGAATTAGCATGAAAAATTGCTGAATGACGTTATAGGCTTTTTATACCTCCCTTTTTCTGTGCAGGATTCATCATTACCTAAGCACACACACACACAGAAATGCACATATAAATATCTTTGTGAAAGAGAACATTTATCACCTTTAACCCCCTTGAGTGCATGCAAGGATACACACCCACTCATACACTAGCTTACATTACTTTACAACTCCTTATGGTTCTAGGTTGGCAAAAAAAAAACAAGTCATGGCAGATTGATTTTTCATCTGACAGTAGGTATTGTTTTATTGGATATTTGCCATTATCATTACAACTCATTTAAAGACCATCATTATTTGCATGTTTGTATTTTTAAAATTGTGTTTCTGCTAACTTTTGCACTACTCTGGCTGATTGAAATATAGGTTTGTTTAATAAAAAGCCCACAGATTGGGCTGCTAATGATATTTAATGTAGAATATTTTATGTTGGATGTTTTTAAAGACTATGTTCAATTTTTTGTACTGGAATGAAGTCTGTTTACAGCACCATTAAAAGCTTTTCATTTTGACTCAAACTTAGCTGTCATGGAGTCAGCTTTCCTATGGTATAGATCAGGGTATCAAACTCAAATTCTGCCTGAGCCACATCGGTATTTTCATGAGCATTTGAAGGGATGTAAACTAAAGCTACAAATTCTTTTTAAACATATTATTATCTATTCTATTGATTAACACTAATAACCTAGGCTCATGAAGTAGTATAGGAAGATTAGAGGAAACAGAAAAACTAACAAACTATTCAACTGTTTGCACTATTAGGTGATGACTAAAAAACAGCAAATCACTTTGTATGAAATGTACTTCACTCATCAGTTTTTGGCTCTTAACTATGGAAAAGAGACCCAGTAGAGTGTGTTGTTTAGAGTGTGAATTCTAGATATATGAGACTGTTGAGGGCTGTGGACTGTTTCATTATCAATTTTTGCAAATTCTCATGGGCTGAAAGAAATGAGGCAGAGACCTGTATTTGGCCAATGTGCCGCAAGTTTAAACATGTAGTATAGTGATGTAATATAGATGTTACACATCTTCTTGACATTTGCAGATCATAAATTTTGTAAATGTTTCTTAGCAAGCTTAACTGCTTACTTTTTTATTGTACAACTGTATCCTTTTTTTGTAAATCAAGTGAGGCCTCAAACCCACACACACTGTCTGCTCCAACCTGTCGAACATTACACTGGCTCTATTGTTAATGAGGAATGTTTTACTTTTCCTCCAGACATAGTTTAAATTTCTACAACTGCATACTAACTAGAAGAACAGTAGAAATGTTACTGATCCATCCTGCATTTCGATATTGCCACTCATTGGTTTAGGTCTTTAGACATGTTTCAGCTTCAACCAACTTTCACACATTCTATCCATTCAGTTGAGATGCCTCTCCTGCCTTGACCTGTGATGACCTGCACAAATTCAATCTGAAGATCAGTGTTGACAGTGCATCGGCCTGTAAAAGCTCAGTGCAAGTGGGAGGATGAGAGTGGGATGTCACACAGACAGCAGAGAACCATAAACTCAATCTATCCTAATCATATTTCCTAACAGTGTTAGCAACAGCAAAGTTGATGAGTTGAATCAGGCTACCCACACACGTTTCTATCTTAAGAAGCGCTTTTTATTGCAAAGCAAGTTTACTCCCTGTGGGATGCATTCGTCAGACGTTTCAGGATGAGAGCGATGACACATAATTAGTAGAGAAAATTTGTGGACCGGATACCATTAATAAACGTGGTTCATTGTGAGAGTGTATGTGTGTGTGTGTGTGTGTGTGTGAGTGTGTATGTGTGCGTCACACAGAACTACTGTCTGTGTTAGCCTCAGCATATTGGCTGGGAGTATGTAAGGGGTTTCCAAGTGAGCTGTCTCGGCCAATGGCGATGCGGTAAGTGGAGAGGCTCCGCCCACTCACTAATAGCATAAGACTGACAGTTAGTGTGGCGGCCCAGCTGCTGGCAGGGAGACCCACCTACAAACACAACACAGGACACAGATATAGATAAATCAAAAGCACTGAGTATGGCTGTTCAGGTGTATCTCTAACATATATACACACAGTGTACTCACATTTGCCAGCAGATTGCTCAAGGCGATGTTTGCGTAGGAAGAGAGGAAGGCTGTAGAGAATGGAGACAGGTATATTTAATAGGCACAAGCACCAATAAATAAAAACTAATGTGCATTCTTACCCTGGGTCTGCTATGTTTACTGAAATAAGAATATCAGAATATTTTTGAGATATTCTGTGTTACAAACACCGCAGTGCTTAAGACAAAGAATTCTTTACCAACAGCAATGGAAACATTATAAACTAAACAGCATTAACAAGACTAATTACAGGAAAACAAGAACAGGAAAGACTGAGTATATAAGGAAAATACAAAGCAAAAGAGACTAAATGGGACAGACAGTGTGCAGAGTATGGAGAGTGATCAGAGCAGAATTTGGCCTGACTGAGTAATTGGGTAATATCTGAGCATTATCACAGGAGGAGTGTGAGTGTCTCACCACAAATAATGGAGAAAACATGAGTTCTCCAGCTTAATGAGAATAAAAGCCCTCCAACAGCCATGCAGCCCAGAGCGCCATTAAAACCAGCCAGCCCTGTGTATAAAACATCCTGCTGCACTGAAACAGAAAGGCCTGCAGACAGCGAGAGAGATTAACAGCATGAAAGGCTCATCATTTTCAATGAATATTACTATCATTTAAATGTTTTTCATACTCTCTTCCTCAGATATTTCTCAGCTATTTTAATTCTAATGGATTCTTAATTTTTTTGGTCATTGCATGCCATTTTCACCAAATGGAAAAGAAACAGCCATATATATATATATATATATATATAT
>CM075006.1:8326546-8345816 GCA_037576675.1 Pangasius sanitwongsei
TCAGTCAATTGTCCAAATACCTTTGAGCCCCTGAAAATGAAAGTACTTTGCTTAAAATGGCTGTAATTCCTAAATGGCAAATGCCATGTTTTTGTGGAACTTCTTAAAATAAAGCTGAAAGTCTACATTTTGATCACATCTTGATTTTATTTTTATTTCTAATCCATTGTGGTGGTGTATAAAGGCAAAATCACAAAAGCTCTGTCATTGTCCAAATACTTCCAGACCTGACTGTATGTGAAATGAGGAAGGAAAGAAGCAGGAATGTGAGGAAAGAGGCATAAAAGGAAGGAAGGAAGCAGAAAAGGAAGAATAAAGGGGAGGAAGAAGGATAGGAAGTAAGGGAGAAAGAAGGAAAGAAAGAAAGAAAGAAAGAAAGGAAAAAGAAAGAAAGGAAGGGAGGCAGAAGAAAATAAAGGAGGGAAGAAAAATGTATAGGAGGAAGAAGCAAAGAAATGAAGGAGGAAGAAAATAAAGGAAGAACTGTCACGCTTGTTTTGCAGTTTCAAATGGTTTCATGTTTTCTTCACATGACTCTCAATAGCCACTTAACATATGTAAAAATGTAACTGGTATTTAAAGGTTTTGTGCACTTGATTGCTGTAGTGCTGATTGCCTGGAGGAGGCACTGCAGTCTTAGGCATGATTTTCTCTTCCCTTACTATTTTCCATTGCTCATGCTCATGTGTCCAAAATGGTTGCCTACAGAGAGCACATTGTGGGTATTCTTTACTTACTAGAGTACAATGTTTGGACACTAGCCTGTGTGGGATTTCACAATGGATTCCAGTGTGCCTTTATATGTGACTAACATACCAAAACTCTCAAAATAGTATACTATACAGTGATTAAGGCAGAAGGTCCTCAGCATCGTTCTCTTGTCTCTCTCTCTTCCTTCTGATCACCTCACCCATTTTTTTCTTTTTCCTTTTCTTTCTTTTACTCTTGCTTTTGCTAGGCTGTGTCCTCTGAAGAGCAGTGAAGGTGTGAATGGTGAGAGATTGCCTTCAGTAACCACAATGTAGCTTGTGAACATTCACCCGACATCAGCTCTGATAACTAGACATTAAGCCTGGGGGGGTTTCTCTCCTCACTGTGAGACTGGAGAGTGTGTGTGTGAATGTGCACATTGCCCCTCCAGACCACGGGAAGTGGAAACGCCCCTCACCCCCCACCACACACACACGCGCGCGTGCACACACACACACACACACACAGACTTGCCTCTCGCGCACAGCAGCACAATGACATTTTCCTCTGATACACAGGAAATGAAGCCTGCAGCTTCAAACTTCGATCTTCTAGCTCTGGTGTGATGGAATACCACACATTGTGTGTCTCCTAAAGCAAGCAAGCCCAGATATACTGTATTTTTCTTCTCTGCATAAGTGCATCTTGAGAACACCAGCATGTTTTTTTTTTTTTTTTTAATTTTGCATGGAGGAATACTATGTAGACCTTAGGCCTCTCTCACCTCGGCCTTGATAACTAGTTACTATGGAAACGGAAATGTGAAAACAGGATTCTTGTAAGTTATGAGAATGAGCTCCCGTATCTTAGAGGTTTCTGACTGTAGAGATTATTTATGAGCTACAGAACCTTGGTACCTGAGAGACACACTGTAAATTAGAAGATGGTTTGGATGTTCATACAAAGTTTCAGTAAAATACCATAATTTCCTTCTTTGCCTGCTTTTGTCCCTGGATTTGGTTAGATTAAAAAATCCAAAATCTCATGCAATAATGAGGTGACATTTTGTTCTAAGACAATTTGAGATGATTACATGGTGGAAGAGGGACACACCCAATCCCCCCTCCCTCTTCCTAGCTCATTATTTCTCTCTTGTTTGCTCACCACCCCCTATTCTCTCCCCCCCATCTCTCTCTCTCTCCTCTTGTGTCTCTTTGTGTCTTTACTGTGTTTCTGCCACACCTGACCACAGAACTGCTGCAGGAACACAATGACACAATGACTGTTTCTTTTCTTTTTTCTTTTCTTTTCTTCTTTGTCTTCCAAAAATGTAGTTAAACCCATTCAAATGTTCAAATGTGGTAATGCTCCAGTGTGTAATCATATTCTGTTGTTCTGTTGCAATCAGCACTGTATTATTACTGCCAAGACAAGCTGCACTGTCTTTTCACCTAATTTATGCATATCTGTAAATGGGACTGACACGTTTATGGATACACTGTTTGATTATTCATCTCCTCTGTATGGTTAGTATGCATATGCTTTTAAAGCAATTTCTCTTGATAGGAACTTTTTACTTACTTGAAACAATGGCATATATCATTACACTAAGTAGAAATAAACATAATTTTTTTTAAACATGTTATCTCTGTTCAGAAGCACAACTAAAGCAGTGCTATGATAAATTGAGCCATGCTTTGTACTTGACTTACTTCTCTGTCCATGCAGATTAATTTTTGGGGTCCAAGTGGCTGATTTAATACTGCATATCTCTCCCCTGACCACCAACCCCCCCCCCCCCCCCCTTTTATATTCTTTAGCATTTATCATTCCGTTGGTTTTTGCCCAGATGCCCTAAATCATTGGTTGAACTGCACCCCAGACACAGAGAAACATTTGATTCATGGGTGAAACTTTGACTTTGGGGACAAATGATCTGCCAGAAGCTAAGCAACAATGTCACTGGATTTCTTTCTGTCTCTTAAAGAAATGACCTTTAAGAAGCTGTTTCTTAAATGACCTTTAAAAAGATTTTCTGCCTTCAAATGCCTTTTTGACAGTTTAAACATGAAGCTCAGAAAGATTAGTTTGGTGGGCAATTTGCTATCTGATATTAAACTCATATGATGCGGCTGTCAATTTGTCAAGTAAAAATGTACATACAGGTGACAAATTAAAGGAAAAACCAACATAAAGTTTGTTAGTAAGGTGTTTGGTTACCATGAGTCAGCAGGACAGCTTAGTGTGCTGTGGTACAGATTTTGCAAGTCTCAGGGTCTGTACTGGAGCAATAAGCACGGTTCTCCCAAAAGATATTCCTTAAGTTACTGTTTTGATGATGTAAAGAGTTGTTTAACACATCTCTCCAAAACCTCCAAACTGGATTGTGATCTAGTGACTATGAAGGCCATGGAATATGATTTACATCATTTTCATCCTGATCAAACCATTCAGTGAGCCCTCAGTCACTGTGGAAGAGACCACTCCCATCAGGACAGAAATGTTTCATCATAAAATATAGGCGATCAGTCAGAAGACTTTTGTATTAAATTACAGTGAACTTTCTCTCTAAATGAACAAGTGGATCCAAACCATGTCAGCAAAAATAAATGCCACTGTTTTATTCCCCTTTATTTCCCCACCCATATGTATTTACTAATTTACAGGTGAGTGCACACACACACACACAGTGCCAGTAGACAGTAATAATGGCTCAGTGTGTACCACATCACTTCCCATGCAAATGCTATGACTCATTCATCTCTTGTCCTATTAGACTTAATGTCCTCTTTTGAATTTTTTTTAATATTTCAATTTTTATCTCTCATTCTCTCTCTCTACCCAAACCACTTTATTGTGTACTTCAATATTTCATGGAATAAACACAGTAGCAATGGCTGCATTAGAAAAAGCATCCAACATATGTCATATGAAGTCAGTAACCTATATTCTGCATCTGTGCCCTTATACAGATTTATCTCTTTCCTATTTTCAGCATCACCATGGTGACTGTGCGTATGCGTGAGTTCATCACTTTGCCCTGAAACTGCTTTCAGCTCTCGAGTGTGTTATATTATTCTAAGCTTAGCACCTCCCAAACTGTCCAACTCAGATCTGAATGTGAATCTCTTACATTTCTATCTTCAGAGTATTAGACAATTAAAGATTACTAGTATTTTTTTACCTTTACAGTGAGCATACATTGTCTTTTACATAATCTCTGTGAGGTTAAGCAGCCTGTGCTGCATTGTAATCCTGAAGGACATGTTCTTCTGAGAGAGGATGATGGGATATGAAGGTTATAGTTGATACCCTCACCGTTGTCCACTGCATTTAGTTTCACGTCATTCCAAATGTTTATGATAACTGACACCTGTGTCATTACACAGCAACACAGAGAAAAAAAGCTTACGTCCCTCATTCATCACATCAGACATTCTTTTTCAAAATAGATCCAAAACTTGACTTTAAAAAGAACTTTTCTTATTGCAATTTTATGGGCTCTGCCCCCTTGTTTATTGTTATTAATATATGCCCAAAACAGGTTTGAGCCCAGGAGGCCAACTATTTCATAGAGGAGAAGACAAAAGTGTCCAGTCTGCATTTTAAGGTTTCCATAACATCACAATCTCTTGGTAGTGTTATAACACAAAAGGGATAAAGAGTGAAGCTAAAACCTGCAATTCACCCCCCCCCCCCCACACACACACACCTGCACGTGTCCCCCCGCCCACCACACACACACACACACACACACACACAGCAGTCTTATGAACAAACAATCCCTGTAAATGACATGGAAATAAAAGAGCAGAATGCTTCCAGCCCTACAGGGGAAGGAAATATATCATTATAAGCATTAAGTGTGAATGCAACAATGGTTGTTGTTAAAGTGTCCACTGTCATCTAGCAAACAGTGATTATCCTGTCACCATTCTCCATTTCACAGTAATTAGTAACTAGTATTTTTTTTCATTCATTGTTTCAGATGCATATATTAAATTCACTATGTTAACAACAGCAAAAAGGGCTTTTAATATCATATCTCAGAGCAGACTGCTGAGTGTGGTTATTGAAAGGGCTGACTGACATTAATTCACATTTCATTAAGTTTAGGAAAAATTTCACTCCCCTGTTAAAAAGTATCAGCTATCCACTGTCGGAGGTGCCTATAATTAGTTACATTTTCTAAGCTATGATTGGTCAATCACTGCTTAGATGAGGTATTTTAGCAAACTAAAAACATAATTTAATATTCTAACTTTAATTAGAATATTTTTCTCATTTTCTCATATGGAGAGTGTTTTTTTTTCTTTTTCAGTAGAAGAAAGTAGGCCTCTGGTCTGAATAAGTGTGACATTATTCTACATTAGATTTCACTCTGTTTAATTTTTACTGAGCTTTTCTTACAGGAAGTGAAATTGAATATCAGAGGAGGGAAGTGGGAGATAGAGTGCAGAAGGGAAAATGATACAGACTGTTTCTCTTTTTACAGATGAAATCCTTCTGGTCAGAGCTCTCAGCCTATTGATCCAGATTGCATTTAGTAGAGGCTAAGGCTATTGCTAATCTAGGGAAAATCTATCTGTGAGTGTAATTGTAGTCTTAAGGATACAAAATACTGATCCTAGATCAGCACTTTACTGTCTGTTTACACCAATATACGATAGCATAGACAAGAATCAATGTGGCCAATCGATAAATGTTAGAACTGAGCAGATACTCTGTGGCTCACACTTTCTAGGCTATGAGCACTCTATAGCTGGCTTTAGAGGAAAACAGTTTGCATATTTCTGATTTTGTTAAATTGGTTTTCTAACTGGCATCAGACACCTACGCCTACGAGGCCAGGCATGCATGGCTGCTGCTTGATGATTAGGCACAGCTTGTGGCTCTGCTTTCTGCATCAGCTATGCTTTATCAAGCCCCTAGAGTGTGTATGAATGACTCTCTAACACACATACACAACCACAAACAATGGCTTTACATAAAAATATATTAGACACTCACTCAGACACACACATGCACACACACACACCACCATTACTGTCTAGTATGACTCATACGGTAACAGAGAGAGAGGTGCTACTGAGGTGGGGTTTGTGTGTGTGTGTGTGTGTGTGTGAATGTGTGCATAATGTGGGGTTGAGCGAGTGGGAAGGGAAAAGAGAAGCACACTGATGGAATATTAACCTCTCAATGTCTCCCCTAAAAGCATCACATATATCAGCTTGATTCATCTTCAAGGCCTTTATATAAAGTATAATGTTACTCAAAAATGGCTGATTTCTCATGAGAAATCAAACCAACTCATACAACTCATGGAAAGGAGAATAAGTAAGAGTTAACACCTACTGAACTCCCTTGGTGAAGGAAAAACCTCTGGTGAAGGATATTATCTCAGTAATACTATAGCCACTTATAAGCCGTTAGATGCTTTGTATATGTGTTGCTTCTTCATAATGCAAACTGTTATGTCTATAGGCTACCATTATTCTATTTTTTTTACTGCTAGAAGAATGTTATCTCATGCTATTCCTGTCACTTTTAATTAAACCATTTCCATGCACTGTTGCTTATGAATCATTCCTTGCATATACATCAATCATTTTTGTTTTCTTTGTTTAGCAAAACAATGGTGAAAGTGAGAGAGATGCATGAGTATAAGCTTAGTCAAAGCTATTATTTATGCTTGATGATTATGTTCCAGTAGGGCTACCTAGTATCAGGAGCATTGATCTAGAACTTATAATTACATTTTTAGAAATAATGAACACCTGCCAGTCATCAACAATGACTCTGGTATAATGAAGAAAGTCTTCAGTGTTGCAGCATGAAAGGTTGAAAACTGTTAAAATGTAATAAAATGTTAAAACATAATGTTAACATTATACAGCAGTCAGTATCACCCCCCCTTCCTCACCTGCCAGTACCCCGAGACTTGATCCCAGCAGTGCGTGAAAAGCCTGGACTGGAGAGTATAGCAGCACAGCTGCAAGAATGATTAGAGATGACCCCAGCGCATCACAAGCGTAGATCTGCCCCACTCCCAACACTGCTCCCTGCACGAGCTAACAGAAAAAACAGATATGCACAGTCATTCACCACAGAGCAGAGACAAAATCCTAACCTAACAAAATAACAACAACAAAAATAAAAAAAACAAAAAAACTAATCATATCTAATTCCCATTCAACAGCATTTCGTTACATACATGGAAGAAGAACAGCTGTATCATTTTTTGCTGAGTTTTATCACAGCAGTAAAATGCAAAATAAGAATAACACAGTGATATGTATAAATTTCACAGTAGTCTGTATATAACAATTGGACCCTACACATCTAAAACAGACAAACTGAGAGCGACATCAGTGCACACAGGAGACACATAGAACATCTGAAAGGGTTAATAAAACTGAACCAAATATTGTATCTCTTGTAAACTTACAGTTTTTAGATTTGTGCTAAAATCTTAAGGTATGTTTAATTAGGGTTCCCCAGTTTCCTACCACTTCCCAGTAGGTGAACTGACAGCTCCAATTTACCTATTGGTGTGAATGTGTGTAAATGGCGCCCTGTGATGGACTGGTGTCCCATCTTGGGTGTATTCCCGCCCTGTACTCAGTGTTCCTGGAATAGGATCCTGATACACCAGGACTCTGACCAGGTTAAAGCAGTTACTAAACCTGATGATGAAGATAATGTATTTAAATGGGAACTTACTAAAACTAGTGCAAAATCTTATGCTTGATACTCATTATTCAAGAATACATTACACAAAGCAGAGATAAAATCCCGGCATGTGAGTATCCTGTGTGCATAGCATTAATTCAAAATGTTCTGATGCCATACTGTATATTTAATTGGTAACACATATGCTCTGAACATAGGCTTCTATGCATTATGTGTTTAATCGGTGGTAAAGTTTTCAACTGATTAAATAAAATTCTTGATATTAGACACCTACCTTTGGACTTTACTGTTGCCCCATTTGATAACAGTTAATGCGAAATATTGCACTAACTATACAATTTTCATTGAAATTTGTTTTGAAAATAAATTAAATTTATTACCAGATATCTTATATCTATTAACTCTCTACTAGTCTGAAAAGAAAAGAAGAAAGATTTTTGATAAACAAATGGAATGTTGGGACATTTTTTTAATTTATAAGTTTAAACATATTTTCTAACATTGCGCCATAAAAAAGTTTTGTGCTAATGTTTTATATTTTGTAGGTCCTATCAGGTTTATAATGTATATATATAAAAGAAATAATGTGAGGCCATAACTGGATTTACAATGTACATAATGAGAAATGCATTTCACTGCCAGTAAGAGTTACAGAAGCGAGTGGGAGCGCTCTGGAAATTTCCATTCGCCCAATAGGCTATTCATGACACAGGGCGGTAAAAGAGCTATAGCGGTATAAAAGTTACGACTCTTTCTTGCTCCCTTTCTTCTCACACTCTTCCTCTACTGCTCGCTCTCTCTTGGCTGAAGTTGTCTCCATGGAGACATGCCGGATGCACTGGATGCTGTTAAGCTGTATATTGATGAGGCCTGAAAGGACCGCCACATGGTGCAACTGCACTAAGGAGGCAAAAAGCAAATCACAGAGGACCTGACACAGCACAGGTTAGCATGGAGGCAATGTGGAAATAGATTCTTTGAAATTCAGACTAGTACGGAGGAGGTAGAATACTGGAATGCTATGAATTATAAATAGGCTATTTTTTTTCCCTTTAACACTCATACATGCTGAGGCTTGTTCTTCTGAACAGAGAGAGCAGCAGATGGAAGGACTAGAAAAGTAAAACGAGGACACTAGCAGTGTGATGATAGCAGTATGAATATATACATTCATGTTACAGTATATTATTTATATTGTGCCTATTATGGTTGCAGTCAGCACACGGAAAACTGCCTCACAGCTCTACAATCCCTGATTCAATCCTGAGTTTGCCTTTCTGTGCAGTTTCCCATGTTCTCACAATGTCTGTTTGAGTTTCCTCCAGGTTCTCTGGTTTCTTCCCACTTCCCAAAAACATGCCAGTAAGTGGGTTGGTTATTCTAAATTGCCCCTAGGCGTGAATGTGTGTGATAGACTAGTGTCCAGTGTACTCCCACCTCACACCCAGTGTTCCTAGGACAGGCTCTGGATCCACTGCAACCCTGACCTGGATAAAGTAGTTACTGAAGAGGAATGAATGAATGTTTTGGGTAGAGAGAATCCAAGATGTCATTTCACATCAAAACAAATCTCAAACTGCATCCATTTTTTTCAGTAATGTCACACAAACTTGCTGATTCAGGCACACTGGGGACTCTTATAAATTTATACATGAACAAATCATTACAACACTGCAACCGTTAACAGGGCAGTTATCTTGGACAATCAACATCACATTTTCCATATCATAGTTTGGTACTATGTTATTTTTTTAATGAAACAGTTTTGATATGGAGAAAAAAGCAGCACAGCAGACACATTTCTGACTGCTATCACTGATAGTTTTTGTGGCAAATCCCTAAATAGTGAGTCATCTGGGTCTGGACTACTTTTCTCTGCATGAACACAGTTATGTATACTCAATAATGGTCTGGAATAGTACAGAAGCATGCACAGCTCTAGCATCCCCTGATGAGTGCATTGATGTCCTAACCTGAGGTATGTCGAAGTGTGTGCTGTTGATGATTAGTGGTGCCACCTGTGGCAGGGCTGGATGGTTGGGGTAGTATGGGTTTTCAATACCGGTGCAGGCCAAATACAGCAGCAGGACAGTGTTGAAGGGGAACACACTTACAGGCACATCCCATCTGTCCAACACAGCAGCCATGCCACTGTGTAGAAATGTACTGAGAGAGAGAGAGAGTGAGAAAGAGAAGGAGGTATAGGACCATCACAGACTCTGTGTATGTGTGTACATACGTATGTGTGCATGTGAGGGTCCTACGTTGCGGCTCCAGCGAGACATGCAGGCAGCAGTAGCCACCAGTACCAGTCTCCTGCATTGCTGAACACACCGATCAATAAGGCCACCAGCATCCCGTTATAACCGTGTTCACCCCTGGAAACCTCTGCTCTGTAGCACATAAACACACCCACACCATGAAAATGTCTGTTTTGTCAAGTTGTGTGTATATGTGAATGTATGTGTGTCTGTGTGGAATCTGTGGTTTTCCCTCACTGTTCCTGGCCAATGAGGATTGCCATGACTGTGGACGAGAGGAGTCCCAGGCTTCCCAGAAGGGCCTGCCAGGGACTGGCAAATGACAGAGCAATAAGAATCAGAGCTCCACTCAAAGGGTTATTCACCATGATCACACCAGAGACACCTCGCAATAACCATTCCAGCAGCTGCATTAGGAAAGCTTGATCTGACAGAGAGAGACAGAGAAGCAGTGGAGTGCAAAGGTTTGCTACGACCATAGTATTTTTAATGGGGAAAAATGGAAATGTACATCGATTTTACAATCTACTGCATCTATCACTTAAAATTATTCTGAGATGTTAGAAAAAAAGGAAAAAAAACAAGGTTTTGCTATGACATTCTCCATCTCCAAACCTCATTTGAAGAAAATCAGCAAAATTGCTGACATACAATTTATTGGAGAATATTTGCATCACAGACTTTCTATAGAAATATCTGAACATACACTTTTTGAATATTGATTTTTGGAATAATAAAGAAACATCTATGAAACATAACACACTAAATGCCTGTGTACACCCCTTTTTGGGTGGGAAATCACTAGTTCATCTGCTCTAAGCAAAGCAGAAAGGAAGAATGAGATAGAGAAAGAGACTGAGAGACAGTGGGAGACTCCATCATCTGGACCATTCATCAATATCAAATGCTTTCTCCACATAGTTCTTTATATTAATAATATCTTTGTGGTATACAGTATGAGCTGACATTCTGCTGCTGTTACCTCTAATGCTGTTGCATTCACCTTTATTGGTTTTGTTGTTATTGCTCATATTTTTCTTAAATATATTCAGCTTTTCTAATAATTTCCCTCTCACAGTTCTGCCAATAAAGCTCTGTTTAGATGAATTGAGAGGAAAAGAGTGATGTAGTGTGTTTACTGGACTTATAAACATTCTGATCCTCAATGTCTTAGCATAATGGCAAGTCTAAAGCAAACAGTCGAAAAACTAAACTGACTATCGTATCAGTGAAACTGTAGCAGTGCATGATGGAACTTTCTGGATTTCTCATTGTAATGACATTGCTCTTTTGTTTTTTAGAGCTAACAGCAACATCTTACCGTTATCCCTTATATTTGAGATAAATGTAAAACATTTTTAAAGTTATATTTTTTCTCCTATAAAATCTGCACTAGCAATAACAATGATGCCCATGGTGTCAATCACTAACTTTTCAGAGAAATAATAAAAATATCAACATTAACCAGCAAATTATTACCAGCATCACTAAACACATCAAAGATATTTCAATATAAACATATTTAAAGTGTTTCTTTGTGGTCTTTTCTTCATTAACCTTCTACAGTTTGTATTACAGAGCTTTTGGTATGTAGGGGTGTAATGTGGACTCTTACCCTGCACGTATGCGTGAAAGTGCTCCATTTCTCCTGTGCAGTACAGCAGCTTCTGGATCAGGTGCTGCTTGAGGCCCTTTGGCTGCTCACATGTTTTTTTAGTCATAAACATCACTAACAGATAACTACAGGAATCAGGCAGCTGAGTCTCTTTCTCGCTCTCTCTTTCCCTCTGCTGTGGACAGGTTTGCTTTAGTGTTTCACTCTTTCTAACTAATTCTCTTTGCCACTCCCTCTCTTTGTCACTCTCTGGCTCTGACATTCACTCTTCACTCTGATGGTTAATGTAAACACCAAAAACAGCAAAGCATTTTGTGTGTAATGTATTGGGCCTTCATGGAGAGTAATGGACAAAGTCCGCTCTAGGGGGATGACCACTATCTTCTGTTCTTCCCTTGCAATCACACACTCTTCTGTTAATCTCTCATCCTGCATCCTGTTTTAGGAAATATTTATTTTCTCTGTGTGCTCCATATTGAGAATGAAAATAAATATTATATTATATTAATAAGATACTTTATTTAGATCAAACAACTTATAGAATAAAGTTTTTACTGGCAAACATTCAGGAAAAGGAACACTAGTTGTTCTGTGAAGTACACCATAATGAACATCATGCTTAAAACAACAGACTGACCAAAAATGAAATGTATACATCCCAAATGTAATTTATCAGCCTGAATACCTAGCAGAATACATCTGGATTGAACAATTAAATAGTATGTTATCATTCAATTCATTTCTATTGTGCAATTTCATCTTCAAACTTTGGGCCACACCCCCTACTCAAAGTCTGATACAGTGTGTGGCACTAAACGGTTTTATGATGGCTACTACTGTTTGGGATCTGACTTTTCTTTTTTCTTTAGATAACAATATGTCATACAGTTTTAGAAACCACATAAGCAAGTCAATTTGAACAACATGACACAAAACTGGTGGTAATAAATAAATATAAATAATATGAATAAATGTACAGCATATATTCTTATTTGTTAGTTACATCAGCCTGGTTGCCTAAATGATCAAACTTGCCAAACATGTCTTTAGTAATCGGATTTTTGCCTGAACTGGAACAGATTTGCTTTCTGTGCAAATACAGGCACCTGTGGTGAACTCTGTTGAACTTTGAAGACTACATGCTGAGGTCTTGAAGTGACAGCTCACTGTGGTACTGTTTATATAATACACTGGTTGGGGTGCACTTATATAATGGCAAATGACTGGTGTTAGGTCGGAACACAGCATGTGCTTTCAAAGAGAGAGAGAGTGAATCATTAACCATTGGTATTCCCTTGTACTCACTACTACCTACAACATCCCAAGAGCAAATCTGTTGTTTTTTTATTCATTTTAAAAAAGCATCAGAGAGATAAATACTTGTTTTTTTCTCTCTCTCTTTCTTTTAAAATTTTGTGCTATGAATTATACATTTCATCTTGAACAATTATAAGCCTGACTGAATACCTCATAACCAGCTGACATGTGACAGACAGTGGGGATGAACAAAAGAGAGGCGGTCAACAGTTTAATTTTGGCTTCGTTAATTTGGGCAGCAGCCTGCCGTGTGTGTGTGTGTGTGTATGGACAGCACCAGATGAGTCTGCCTGGTGACAGATAGGTCATTTGCACTCTGTGCTCGACTAATGATATCTTTATAATCTGGCAGACAGATCAGCCTCTGGCGTTACTTTTTTGCTCTCTCTCTCTCTGATTTTGTGTGTGTGCATGTGTGTGTGTGTGACAGAGAGAGACGGAGAGAGAGAGAGAGAAGAGACGTGATATATGAGTGTTGGACGTTTTAGGACAGGGTCCACATTGATATTCTGCTCTCGGCTTGACCTTAATCAGTAGCAACTTGTATTCTTGGTCACTTTGGAGCACGAGCCCACTAACATTTAAAGGACATAGACATGAATAAATACATACAAAGAGGTTTGTGTGAAAGATGGAGTAAGAGAGAGTTAATGAGGAGGTGATTAAGAAGATGATTATTCAAAAGCCACAACTAAAATTTTTTAAACACCCTTATACAACTTATACACACTGTCAAACTGTATCATATGTCTCATATGTGTGTGAAAGACTAAGAAAACTAAAGTTGTATTCCATTTATATGTTTGCGCATGTTTTTTTTACTTTAATACTCTTGAGATGCATGTATACAGAGATATTCCCACTGTGTGTGTGTGTGTGTGTGTGTGAGGCATACTGAACAGAAGCATTTTCTCTAAAACACCACCTGTTAGTGTGTCCCTTGTACAACAGTCCCTGGCACACACACACATACATACATACAGTCACATCCAGATCCACTGCCGATCTGGCTCAGATATCACAACACTCACACTCATCTGATTTCTAATACACCTGTTTCCTGTTTTTCCCGAATCACTGTCGACTTAAATAGCTCAGTCATGATTTGTGAAAGTTTGCCATTTTGCTATTCACAGTGCAGCTCTGAGTGCTTTTTCCAGATTGCTTCTCGGGTTTTGACTTTTTGACGCTTGAGTCCAATAATGGACCTGTATCCTAAATATACCAGGAGCATTTTAGATGGTCGTGAATTTTTTAGGTAATGGGAATGTGAACTGGTAACCAACATGATAGTGGATAAAACTAACACACTTCTTAGTTCTAGTAACAATATTTGATGCTATGTTTTGTTCAAACTGGAGCTTATTTACAAACCTTAAGTTTCTTTATTTTAGTGCTTCACAATATCTCTTTACAGAACTGAATGACACTCTCCTTGTCTGTACAGAACTGGCCGATACACACGTACACACATATACATACAAGCATCCATGTACACGCTCATTAAGGATGCACAGGCTGTGTGGCTGGTTGCCAGTCATTAACTCTGCATGTGTCAGGATGTAATTACTTGCCTGTTTATTGCTGAACCCTTGATACAAGAAAATGCTAGTCTGGGCTTAGTCTTGTCCTGTGCGAGAGTGTGCGTGTGTGTGTGTGTGTGTGTGTGTGAGATAGAGAGAGAGAGAGAGAGAGAGAGAGAGAGAAAGAGTGTGGGGTGGGGTGAAGTGCAGGGGGTGTACATGTGTAAACATGTGCACGTGTGGGCACTGATGGTGACACATACCATAAACATTTCTCATCACTGTCACTTTGCATTGAACAGACTGCACCTCTCTGTGTCACTGACTGTAAAACTAATGTGTGTGTGTGTGTGTGTGTCTGTCTGTCTGTCTGTCTTTAAAGGTTATTCAGATAAATGAGCCAGGAAGCAGACTGCAGTTTGATTATTGCTCACTGCTTTTACTGCTTTTCCAATTGAAACATTTCCTCTGCTTCCCACTCTACCACTAAATCTTCTCCCAGAATGCATCATTACCAACACAGCAATCCCCTGCTTTCACCTTATTTGTTTGGCAGCGGATTACCTAATTTGTTTCTCATCACTTTACACTAAAACTGTGCTTTCATCTGTAATAATAAAAGACAGACATTATGTAATTTAGAGATTCATAGTTTACAGGTACAAAATAAGTGCTTTGCGATAGATAACTGGTGGTTATTATAGATGGTTGGCTGCAGGAAGTTGGATTCTGGATGGATATGTGGTGGCTGGGTTAAGGATAGACTATGTATGGATGGGGGCAGATAATGAGTAGTAAACTGTAATAATATTTTCTTGGGGCAGTTATTGAGTAAAAAATTGGATGGGATAGATTATAAGGATAGCTAGTGTGTAATTGGTGTTTATGGTGGATGATAAGGGATAAATAATGAATGGTTAATGATTACTAGTGGGTTATTAGGGTAGATTATGGGTGGTTAAGCATCAGTAATTGGTTTAGATAGTGTGTTGTTAGGGCATATGGCAAGTGTACATGGCAAAGTGTTGGGGTAGATGTTGAGTGGTTAAGTCCTGGGCTGCTAGGGATAGATAATTGTAAATAGTGGGCAGTTATGTAGATAATGGGTGGTTAAGGGTATATAGTGGGAGGCTAGTGAAGGTTAGTGAGAAGTTCAACTCATGTTCTAGATGGCTAGACTTGGGGGACGTTTTTTCAAAGACACTTCATTTAAGTCACCATTTAATTAATAGGGATAGTAGGTAGGTGGTTAGGGGTAGATAGTAGGTAGCTGGGGGTAGATAATGGCTGGTTAGGGATAAAGTGTGTATGGTTGTGGTAGATACTGTTTAAGGGCAGACAGTGGGTGGTTGGAGACATGGTGAGTCCTTAGAGAATAAAAAGTGACTTGCTAAAGGTAGATGAGGTAAATGAGTATTTTGGTATACCTTGGTTAAATAATATATAGAAATACACAATATTGTGTGGCCAAAAGTATGTGGACACCTTACTATCGTACCTGTATGTAGGCCTTCCCAAAACTGTTGCAACAAAGGTGGAAGCACACAACTGTCTACAATGTCTTTGTATGTTGTAGCATTTAGATTTCCCTTCACTGGAATTAAGAGGCCCAAACCTGTCCCAGGATGACAATGCTCCTGGCACAAAGTGAGATCCATGAAGACATGGGTTGGCAAGGTTGCTGTGGGAGAACTCAAGTGGCCTGCACAGAGCCCTGACCTCAACCCTACTGAACACCTTTGGGATGAACTATAACTCCAACTGTGAACCAGACCTTCTCACCTGACATCAGTGCCCAAGCTCTCCAATGCTCTTGTGGCTGAATAAGGAGACATTCCCATAGCAACATTCCAAAATCTAGTGGAAAGCCTTCCCAAAAGAATGGAGGCCATTATAGCTGCAAAAGAGGGGACCAACCTTGGAATGGGACATTCAACAAGCACATATGGGTATGGTGGTCAGGTGTCCACATACTGTTGTCCATATAGTGTATATGGTAGATAGTAGGTGGTTGGTGCAAATAATTGTTGATTCTTAGTTAGATAGTGGGTGGCAAGGTATGGATACTGAGTGGTTGGGATAACACTGGGTGGTTAGGATTGAGGGTAAGTTTGTTAGTTGGTGTGTGTGTGTGTGTCTTAGACATAGGGTGAGAGAGAGGGTGCAAATGCATCTCTCTTAGTGGTTGACTAATGATTCATTGGTAGGATCTTACACATAACCACAGAGAACAGAAGTGTTTAGCTCAGCTGATTGAGGGGGAAGAGGAAAAGAAACTGATGTGGAGAGAGACAGAGAGTGAGTGAGAGAGAGAGAGAGAGAGAGAGAGAAAGAGAGAGAGAGACTTGTGAGGAGAATTAATTTTAGCAGTTGGCTGTGTCACTGAGGAAGAACTCTTTGGAGAAAGGTCTCTCTCTCTCTCTCTCTCTCTCTCTCTCTCTCTGACACACACACACACACATACACTTTATCTGGTGAAATACTCTCATTACAGCAGATATGTGTTAAAGCCTCTGTATGTGTGTCTGCTGTATACACACTGCTCTGTTAACACATTACTGAGCAGGAAAAAAAAACATTTTTGAACAATAGAGCTATTTGATATTCCGCTTATGTGTTGTGTCTGTAGTGAGAAAAGGACACAACATGTGTATGTGTAGTTGTGTGTGTGTGTGTGCCTGTGTTATCTCTGCAGGCTCTCTTAGTCATGCCGAGAGGAGGCATCTGCCATGCTGCACACTGCTAATGGTTCTCCTGGGCAATGGCAAAATTCACAGCAATGTTTGTGCATGCCTGTGTGTGTGTTTGTGTGTGTGTGTGTGTGTGTGTAGGTGGGTGTGTTCTATACTCCTGAGAGATCACATAGCAGAACAGCATAGTAACTCGACCATGGAAAACAGGGCACCAAGCTTTAAGTGAAGTATAATAAATAAACTTTCTCTCTGTCAAAATCTCCATCCTTCTCCATTCTTCCTCTTTCACTCACTTCCCTCCCTCCATCACCATGACAACCAGGACCATCTGAAGGGTGAATAGGATTGTACATCTTTACTGCACAATGTTAGAATCATCATAAATTCCTGCATCTTTACTTTCTCTAGCTCTCTTTTTTTTTAATTAAACTACTCCACATAAACACTGTGCATTCAGTTATGTTTGGATGGCTGTGATGGAGAGCAAGTGGTGATGAATTCTGTGAGTAAGTTAAGTCAGGGAGCAGTAAACCAGTCTAAACTGGATCAGGCTCTGATGTGTAAAGTATTATGCATATCAGAGTATCAGTTACCTCAACCACAATGTGCCCTTGAATAAACCAAGTGCAGTGAAAAAAACCCCCTGAGCAATAGACATCTGGAATAATATTTGTTCCATGAACATTGAAGCCAGAACTAAAATGAACATTGATGATTTCAAGTAAATCAAGGTAGAACATGAAAACGTAATTGAAAACATAATTAGCACAGACACAGAAGAACAATTTAACAGATTTCATCCTCTGTACTGTTTTATATGTATGATGCACTTCAGCTTTATACTCAAAAAAACAGATGTTTCACTCAGAACACAGACATGTCTGGGGATGAAACACTGTCAGGGTAACCTGAGAACCTTAAGTGATAAACAGCTTAGCGCTGTGATAAATACCCAGGTAACATGTCACCATCCAAACAGGGACACAAAGAGATTATAAATATACACACTAATAACTAACTGGACTAATAAGAAACAAGTGAGTCCATTTAACAACCTTAGCAACAAAGTATCAAGAACAGGAAGCAATAACCATAAAAAGACAATGAAGATAAAAACAGCCTAGGGATGGTGTACATAGTATGGATCAGTGAAGACAGAATAGGAGTGGATGTGACACTATGAAAGTGTCTGCCCACTGTCTCACCATTTCTCTCTACCAGTTCTCTAAAGTATGTGTGATTACCATTCAAAGAATGGAAAAGTGTTTTGCTTGAAAACACACTTATAATGAAATTCTACTGGCAACCTTTGAATTCTGTCAACACATTTAAAATATATTACATATATATTTACATATTCTTCTCTGTGAAAATATATTCCCATTTCTGAAAGGATGAATTATATAGACTTAGAGTTTGATTTACAAATACCTTTGAGTGTGGAGTTCTACAAAAGTTCAGGCCCTGGATAAGCATTTATAGAGGCCCAAAATTAGCTACGTATGGCTTCTAATAGAACTTAATGTGACCTCCTCTGCCTCAGACAGACAGTGAAAAACAACCCCAGAGGAGCAGAGAAAATGGCCTCCTGACACACAGCTAAGACACATACTGTAATAAAGTCTTGTTATTACAGCTGTGCATTAATGGTTCTCAGTCCTTGGGGAGCTCTGCGTGGCACCCTGTGGTGCTTTTTCAGTCTAACAAACCTGATTCATTTCAACATTTCACTATCAAGGCCTTGTAGTGTGAGGTATCCATAATGGAATTATGCAGTGCAGAGACATTACTATAGCTTTACTATTTCTACTCTTTTTTCTGTCATGACATAATCACAATCACATTCAGTGGTCATGAAGATATCAAAAACATGCAATGCTCGATTTTATGCCTTTTTGCCTTCTGCACATGTACTATGATCACTTTATGGTCTGTTATCAAAAGCACTATACAAATAAAATTGAAATTGATCACCATAATTAAAATGGCAGTTGTGTAAAAAAAAAAATCACAACAATAATAACAGTGTAACTGCTGGAAATTAAGTAATCATTTGCAAATATTTCTCCTGAACTTTAATTTTTAGCTTAATTTAATGTGATTGTTTAGTGGAGCAGGTTAGCTGTACTGTATATCTATACTATATATTAGGGATGGGCAATATGACAAAAATATCATATCATAATTCTCAAAGGCATTTCTATGATACACAATCTGTATCATGATATATGCTTGCTAACAAACCGCCACCAAAACAGTAGCGTTGCATTTAAAAAAAAAAAATATATATATATATATATATATATATATATATATATAAAATAAAAAATATATATATTTATACAATTTTAAAGATTAAGTAGAAACTTTTTTACATCAAATCAGCTCCTCATGGTCAATATTTATAATTGTTAACATTTATAGAAATTTATATATATATATATATATATATATATATATATATATAACAATATCCAC
>CM075006.1:8423000-8439584 GCA_037576675.1 Pangasius sanitwongsei
TATCAGACCAGGCCACCTTCTTCCATTGCTCCGTGGTCCAGTTCTGATGCTCACCTGTCCATTGTAGGCACTTTTGGAAGTGGACAGAGGTCAGCATTGGCACTCTGACAGGTCTGTGGCTACACAGCCCCATTCACAGCAAGCTGCGATGCACTGTGTGTTCTGACACCTTTCTATCATAGCCTGCTTTAACTTTTCAGCAATTTTTGCTACAATAGCTCTTCTGTGGGATCAGACCTGACGGACTGGCCTTCACTCCCCATGCGCATCAGTGAGCCTTGGGCACCCATGACCCTGTCGCTAGTTCACTGGTTGTCCTTCCTTGGACCACTTTTGGTAGGTACTAACCACTGCATACTGGGAACACCCCAAAAGGCCTACCATTTTAAAAATGCTCTGACCCAGTCATCTAGCCATCACAATTTGGCCGTTGTCAAAGTCTCTCTAATCCTTACGCTTGCCTATTTTTCCTGTTTCCAACACATTAACTTCGAAAACTGACTGGTCACTTGCTGCCTAATATATATATATATATATAATGTATGTATGTATGTATGTATGTATATCAGGAAGGTTTCAACCCGGGTCCACTGGGTTCTTCCCACTTCCCAAAATATGTCGATAAGTGGAACATCTACACATAAAATGCCCTAGGTGTCAATATATGTGTATATGTATGTAGCTCTGTGATGGACTGGTGTCCTATTCCGGGTGCATTCCCTGTGTTCCCAAGATCCACTGCAACCCTGAATAAGATGAAATAGTTACTGGTCATTAGTTTATTTTTGTTCAACATACTCCTGCCTACATTATATAGTGAAAATGGGAGACTTAGAAATGCACACAGTGAAATGACGAATCATTCATACATACTTTGAACATGAATGTTGTATAACACAAAATTGGTTTTGAGCACACCTGCCATAAAAACCTTTACCACACCGGCCCTTTGTTGATAACTTTGGACTATTTTAAGATGAAGTGCCCACAATCATGGACAGACAATTTAATGTAACCATTTACCGTCATTGTGGAGGCAGGGGCGTGGTCGAGCGCCGGTTTGTGAATGGAGGGTGGAGCCGGGAGAGTGAGTGGTAAGGACCTACACCTGTGAGGGACTTTGCTAAAGAGTGTACTGTGTATCAGTGAGTGGCGGCAAGGATAAAAGGAGGAGAGATAAGAACCATGAGGAAAAAAAGAGAGAGACTTTTTTGGACTTTTTACAGTCCTTTATTTAACCAAGTCACATTATACATAAAATCATGGCGACTCAATAAATAATAAATAAATACATATAAAAACCATTTCAATAAATTAGGTTAAATATAACAGTGAATCGTTGAAATAGTGAGGATTAGTTTAGCTCTGATGCAAAGCAGAGCTCTCCTTCTTCAATGGATCACGGAGCTTTCTCACAACACCAAACTGCCTCAAACATCATCAAGTCATTCATACTCTTATAAAAATTAAAATCAATCAAAATTCTTGATTTAGCCAGTCTGGAGAAAATTCTTTTGGCATCACAGTCTGTGTTTCGTGTTTTTTCTGCTCAGGTATATTGCCATTTTAGCCTGACCAAAGATAAAATTAATCAGCTGGCACTTGAACCTGTGTTTCCTGACATATTTAAAACCAAGAATAAAACACTGAAAAGTAAAATCAACATAAAAAGACCTTAAGTTGCTCCATAAAAACACAAACAATGACTATAACCTAAAGCAATGAATAAAAGCATGAAAAACAGTTTCTCTCTGTGAACAAAATGGACAGTCATGTGTAATATCAGAGTTTAAAATGGTGTCTACCCTCCCACTCCCTGCCATGTGGTGTCTACCCTCCCACTCAGCTTTTTCTTATTTAAAACCTTAACACAGGCCCTGTACAGCAGCTTTCCCGACACTGTTTCAAAGTTCATTTCCCCTTCGTCCTGGCACTCCAGGAGCGGGCCTCCGCACCCGTCAAGGTCAGGAGCAATGTTCAGCTGGGGAAAAGGTCCTTCCTCTGCAGGACCGGTCTCAGTGATCTGGTAGTCCATCAGCTGAACACGCTCCTTTGATGTTAGGGTGGACCTCCATTGGTGCAGGAGCCGATTGACAACACACAGGGACCGTAGTCCCATACGTGCTACCAGGTCCTCTGCCCGCGACAGGTCCATCCCCGCGATGTTTACCAGCTCCCGGAGCATCACGATCCTTGAAGAGACGAGAGCCCTGGACAGTGCAGGGGCAGTCACACCGGAGATGTCCAGACGCCCGCCGTGAATCAGGGGCTCCTCCAGCAGCCAGTGTAACGTTCTGCAGCCCTTGCTTTGTTTTTTAAAAGAGTTACAGATTTTAAAAAGTCCACAGTAAAAACTCGGTAATCCAGAAACTTCCAGCGTTTTAGTGTCCATTAAAAACAAAGTTCTGTACAGCCCTAGTCCTCCCATTGTTTGCAATAATCCATTGGCTGCTGCTCTCCACACTAAGTCTTTGGGTCCAATGAGGAGTCTCTGGATAAACTGGAGATGAAAGGCTGCAACCCTGCTGGCTAACTGGATCAGCCACTGCCCCCCTTCCTCTTTGGGCAGATGAAGGACACTCTGAGGAATCCAGTGTAGACCATCCCAGAAGAAGTGCACTAGCAGAGCCTGGATGTTTGCCAGCAGGTTTGGCGGCGGATCCACGCATGCCAGCTTGTGCCAGAGGGACGACGCCGCTAGGTTGTTGATCACCAGCATTCGTCCCCTTTAGGACATCCTTGGGACCAGCCGCTTCCACCTGCTCAGTCTGCCTTTCACGTGCTCTACAGTGCCTTCCCAGTTTTTATTTAAAAACCTCATTGTTTCCCAAGTAGACACCCAAGTACTTAACACCACCTTTTTTACACACTAGGCCTCCTGATAGTGAAGGCTGCCCACCTCCCCATTCCCCAACTAAAATGGCTTCACTTTTTCCCCAGTTTACCTTAGCAGAAGATAAAACCTGAAAGTCACTTAAAATATCGATTAAAATGTTTACATCCTGCTGTGAGCCTATCATTACCCCCAGGTCATCTGCATATGCTGACAGACATAGTGAAGCACTGGCGTGTGGAATGTTAAAACCAGAAAGATGACTTCTCAGGAGGTCATCTAAAAGAGGTTCAATTGCTAATGTGTATAGCATGCCTGACAGAGAACAGCTTTGTCTGATACCTCTGTACACCCTAAAAGGAGCACATAAACCACCATTATCCTTCAGTACACTCTCAATTTCACTGTACAACACCTTGATCATTGCTATAAACCCTGGGTTGAACCCGAAGGCTTCCAGCACCTTCCACAAATATTCATGTTCAACCCAGGCAAAAGCCTTTTCCTGATCTAGAAAAATCAGACCAGTCTTTAAGCCCAATAGCCTGGAGATGTCCAAAATGTCACACATTAAATATACATTATCAAATATAGACCTATCAGGCACGACTGGTCATGGTGAGTGATGTGCTCCATAACCTTGGTCAGTCTCAAGGCTAATGCTTTTGAGAGCAGCTTACTGTCAGTGCACAGTAGTGACACCGGGCGCCAGTTCTTCAGGTGTGTCAGGTCTCCCTTTTTTGGCAGCAGGGTCAGGATGGCCCTCCTGCAGCTCAACGGAAGCTGACCAACATTCACGCTATCCCATAGAACATCCAACATGTCCTGCCCTATAACTGCCCAGAAGGCCTTGTAGAATTCGACAGGGAGACCGTCTATACCTGCTGCCCGTCCATTCTCCATGCCTTGGAGAGCTTTGTGGAGTTCTGCCAGCATCAACTCTCTGTCCAGCTCCCTGGCCGCTTGCTCTGAGAGCTTTGGCAGGTTCATGAGAAAGCTCTCCTCCACTATCTGTGCCCCTGACCACTCACTGCTATATAGCTTCGAGTAGATGCTGACTGTCTGCTTGCGAATTTCAGTGGGCTCCGATAAGAGATCCCCTGATTCTCTTTGCACAGCATGTATGAATCTTTTCTGTCCATTCTTTTGCTCTAAACTGAAGAAGAACTTAGAAGGAGCATCCATCTCAGTCATGCTTTTAAAGCGTGAGCGGACCAGCGTCCCCTGTGCTGTAGTGTCTAACAGGTCATTCATTTTGGCTTTTTTACTTTTGAGGGCTTCAATGTGCCCTCGACTTCCTGTGGCCTCCAAATGCTGGAGTTCCACTATTTCTATCTCCATAGCTTTCAGTGATCTAATGATGTCTCTTGTGACATTGAGAGTGTACTGTTGACAGAATTCTTTTATTTGAGAATTAATCATATCCCACCATTCTTGCAAAGAGCTAAAGGCTGCCTTCTCAGATATAAAACAATTCCATAAATAAATAAAAGACTCTCTAAAATTAGTGTCTTCTAAAAGTGCAGTGTTAAAATGCCAGTAGACACTATTAGGCTTTACATTTTTTTTACTGATAGTGCACTGTAGCATACTGTGATCAGAGATGCCTAATGGAACAATAAAACACTTTGTAAAAAACATCAGTTGATTCTTAAAACCATAAAACTAATCTCGCCAGGGAGAGTGTATTATCTATGGAGTGGGCCCATGTGTACTGTCTCTGTATTTTGTTTAAGTTTCTCCATATATCGTTCAGCTTGTGGGCCTCCATCATCTCCAACAGGTGCTTACGGGAAGCCATGTTAGATTCTGTGTGATTCCGATCTAAATTATCTGCTGTACAGTTAAAATCTCCACCCAAATTTAAAATATCAGCAGTGTTACAGTTAGCAATCATGCTGTTCAGCTTATCTAAAAAGCCCATTCTCTCCACTGCACTGGTGGGAGTGTACACACAGATAAAAACAAAAACCTCATTCTCATAAAAAGCTTCCACTTTTAAAAGCCTCCCATTTAAAATCTCTTCTACTGAATAAGAACATGGAATATAATTGCGAGCAAAGAGCAAGGCTACTCCTCCACTTAGTGATGTGTTGTGACTTACAATTGCCAACCCGTCCCACTCCTTCACCCAATCAGCAGCATTGCTGACAGCACTGTGGGTTTCCTGCAGCATCACAACATCAATCTGCTTCTGCTTCACAAGTTCATAGAGCTTAACTCTCTTATTGTACTCTCTTGCTCCATTAACATTCAAACTCTCCACATGAATCCCATTCATTAAAAAGTATAGATAAAATAAACAGAGGGTAAAAACCTCTCTATCATAAGACACACCACACATTCTATAAATCGTCATTAGAGTTTTCCTTATTCACTTTAGTTATCAGTTTCCTTAAGCGATAGACTTCCACATCAATAAAAGCACCTTCTCTTCTGAAATGTTTAACACCATGAATAAACTGTTTTCAGTCTGGGAAAAACTCCTCAATTACAACATTTTTTTTGTCACTTGGTGCTTCTCAAAAATTCTTTTATTTCCTCAGCACGGTAAACAACGCTTAGCTGTTCCTCTTGCGAGCCAAGATTGAACACAGAATCTGACAAACAGTCTCCACTGTCTGACTATCATCTGTTTTTGGTTTCTTTCTTTGCTTGGTTTTTTCCATGTCCCTTACCTTGTTTCTTTCTCTTAATTGGCACTTTAAAAGTAGGGCTTCTCCTGGTCTGGTTCAGCATCTCTGGGCCTCACTGTGACCAGTTCAGCCGAGCAAGACCTTACCAGGCCCGGTTCGGCTGCGCAGGGCTTTTCTGGGGTTGCTGTAGCTCCAGTGGGCTTCTGGGCTGCAGGCTGGGCTTGGGGCTCACTCTCCTTCAGTTCTGGTGCAGCAGCTACTCCGGGTCTTTCAGCAGCCGGCCGAACTGCAGCCGCAAGGGGAACGACCACAGCAGGCTCAGCTGCTTCTTGCCCCGGCCACTCAGAAACACGGGAGTCACTTTGCCTCTCAGGACAGGCTCGAACAAGATGCCCTGTTTTACCACATTTGAAACATTTTATGTTGGCATCTGAAGGGGCGTATTCGTTCAATACGTCCAAGTAATGATATTCTCCCTCACAGCAAACACTAATGCAGGTTTGTTTGTTTCTCAAACGGAAGGCTGCTTCCTAGTGAGGCGGTATATCTCGGTTGACACGTTCTCAAGTGCTGTCAAAGCTTGTCTCAGTTTGAAGGCGCTTTAAAAAACTGCCTTCATTTTGTTTTCTTTTTTCAGCCAATTTTGTAGACTGCATCAGTGTATCTTTCGCGTTTTCCAGTCATCCACAAATCTTTGTGCCTGTTCCGAAATTCACGAATAAAATGGCATGTTACGAGTCGGCAGTGAGATGTTCTCAGAGAAGAAGTTATTCATGTTTTGTTTTGTCACAAATTAGATGCTGCTATAAATCACTGGGAGGCCACAGACGATTGTCATATGATTCATATTCACTGTACTGCATTATATAAAGTCAGTTAATATAAAGATTTTTCAAAAGTATTTTTCCTAAATTATTTTGAATAGTAATACAATGCTACAATTACAAAAAATCAATAGTACTTATAAAAATATTATGTTATGGCTTCGGTTCTGGAACAATAAAGAGCATATTACAGTGTTAATAGCAATTCAGCGTAATACTGCCATAACATAATACCATTATATTTTGTGGCGGTTTTCATACAGTGCAGATCTCATAGGTTACAATCCTAGAGAAAGTAAAAGAGAATGATTTAAGTTAAGCTCAAATATATTATTTTTTAGCTCAAGCTGTTAAGTAGTAATATATGTTAAGCAGAAGTGTATCAGTAAGTTTTCTCTTTTATGTGTTCTGTAAAATGAACAGTAGGAAGTGCTCTCTGCATATGTTCTTATTTATTTTATTTTTTTTAAATTCCTTCTGGAACAGTCAATAACTTAGCGGCTTGTAGCTAGCTAGGGGCAATGCTGGCAATGCTCCAGTGCAGCAGAGATTAGCTACTGCAAGCCAAGGCAGTAGTAATAGAACTGAAACGATCTCACCTCTTTAACCAATTGTGCACTGAGTGAGGTTAGGACCACCTACCTTATTAACATACTGACACAGAAATACAGAAATAATTAAATGTAGAAATAGTCATGTAGTTTTACTGCTAAAACTGAAAATAAAGTGATACAAGTGCAACTTCCTGGTGGCTTCCTCCATTTCTACGAAGTAGAGGATCAGCACAGGTCTGACATCTGTCCTCTTCAATAGCGCTTGCTCTCTTTTCAAAGTTTACGCGCCGTGACCGCGGGGGCGGAAACCTTCATGCCGTAGCCATGACGTAGCCACTCTGACTTACTAGGCCGTCTCATTCTGGCGTTCAATGCTGAGGAGGAGTCTGGCCTAGAAGCCTCAAAAGGACGCAAACGATAATTCCGTTTGAGAAACACCCGCAAACTTAAAAAAAAAAAAAAAAAGCTGAGAAGCAGTCACGTGTATTACACGGGCGGGACTTAAGTGAAAGGAAAATATGAGTCAGTACATGGAAGTGAGCCAGAACGATTCATTCACTTAAAAAGATTCGTTCAAAAGTACCGATTCGTTCACGAACGACACACCACTACTTCGTACACTTATTTAAAAATATGTATCCTCATTCATGACCACTCTCTCAAAACTAGTCTGCACTGACAAATATCCTTCTTGAAAATAAATTCACCAGACTTTCTCTTTGTGGATTGGACATGGCACTTTTAATAAATCATAGTAAAACTTGTCTCTTGAAAACCTGAATGAAACAATGACTTATAATATCCAAAAATATACTCACTGGCGCCGCCTGGTGGTGTAATGATGTAACTTATGGAAAGGGTCACGGAACGAATAAGTGAACAAATCTGAATGAATATTTTTGGTGAACGGAATCAAAAGGTTCGAGTCACTGGGATGAATCGAAATTACCACCGCTAATATTTATCTTTATTCTTAAAGTTAAAGCCTAAATCTGATGTTGATGTTAATATTTTAAAAAATGTATAAAGTTATTTAATTTGAAATCTCGACACTCAGTTCAAGTGCAATATATTAAATTACAGAAGTTTGCTTTTTCAACAATTACGTTGAGCTGTTGAGTAAGCACACATGTATTATTAAAGCTGATGTTGGTAGCCCATATATATACTTTCTGGGTAGCCCAACTGAGCCCTAGTAACAGCCCATGTGGACCCCAGGTAGCCCATATTGTAGGCCCCACCAAGCCATGCTGGCTGGGTAGCCACTTCACTCTGCCTCTAGATATTGTCTGTTTTTGCTTCTTCCTTATTAGACTTAACTTATTGGGTCATTAAAATGTGTATTCAATGCTGTTGTTTTGCATTAATCAGTCGGATTAATACCAATTGTCATTAAATGTATCAAAGAGAATAAAAGAAATTTATTAACAAAAGAATTTCATGCTTTGGGGTAGACATCAGATATACAGTCAGGTCCATAAATATTTGGACATTGACAAGTTATTGTTATTTTCGCTGTCTACCACAGTATATAGGAGCTGACATTAAGTAATGAGTATGGGTTCAAAGTGCAAACTGTGGTGTATGACAGAGGAATTCTCTGAAGAAAAACCTCTTCACAACAGTTAGACAGATCAAGAACACCCTCCAAGAGCTAGGTGTATCTGTGTCAGCAATCAAGAGAAGCCTTCAGCAGAGTAAATACAGAGTGTTTATTACAAAATGTAAACCATTGGTAAGCCTCAGAAACAGGAAGACCAGATTAGATTTTGCCAAAAAATAAAGCATGTACAGTACTGGGACAACATGCTATAGACAGATGAGAAAAAGATGAACTTCTAACAGAATGATTAGAAGAGAAGAGTCTTGATAATAGAAGGAACTGCTCATGATCCAAACACTTATTGGGATTAGCTCATATAGTGTGACAAGTAATAATCGTAAAAGCTTCTGGAATCGCACAGTGTAAAACTGGCTTTAGTAGTCAGGTGAGAAAGTGGGTCATGTGACTGATCATGTAGTGTAGTTTGTAGTCGTTGTGATGCTGGGAAATGGAGTTCAATGCATGTGTTTAGTTGTGCCGTTTTGGGAGTTAGGAAAGCAGCACATAGCCTAACAGCACCTGAAAAATGACGCTTGTCACGTGAGAGAGGAAACATTCAGGGGCATCGTCAGTTTTTAGAACCAACTAAAAGTGATGCAGGTACATTTTAACAAATTTTTAGCTAAATTCAACTTGACTATATTTCCCTCAGTAATGTCTAAATTATGTTAGTTTAATTATGTCATTATACTGTTTAGTGTTTACTGTTTCTGTTGAACCAGTACACCTGTTTTTTATTTTAAAATCAATAAATATTCAGCGATACACCACACTACAAAAGAGGTTCACTGGGACGAATGAATCATCATGTTCACTTTTCCATAGAAATCCCTCTGAATGGCCTGTGCTTACTGCATTTACTAAATGTAGGACATCATAGGAAAGGTTATTAATATTCATGAAAGAAGTTTTACATCATTGGTCGGTGAAAGCTCCTGGCTGTGACATTTTGCTGGCAAATTTCTGAAATGTGGGATCCTCCAGTTTTCTTCCCTCCCTGTGACTGAACATCACATTCATCTTTTACTGCCACATAGTGGTCATATAAAGCTTTTAATAAACCATTTTAATAATATAGTATTTTTATACACCTTTTGTTTGTTATATAAATAAATATATATAATTATATTCTTGGTAAATAATTGTGTGTATTGTTCCATTATTAATAAAAAAAATTAAATTATTTGATTTTTAGTTTTGTTGTCATATTTGTTTGCATGTTTAGGGGAAGTTATGTTATATACACAGAAATCTTTGTAATCAGTTATATATGTTTTTAGTTGTTAGGATCTGTTTAAGCTGATTCTTTTGTTAGAAAAATGTTCTCATTATAATGTATTTATTGCAGTAATAAATATATATTTTTTCCATTTAGGTTTAATAGCAATAAGGGAAGATGTGGCTATATATTACAGCACGAATATGTTTTTACCACTCTCGTTCAGACTGAAAGTAAGGGGCATATTCGTTCAATACGTCCAACAATGATATTCTTCTTCACAGCCCACACTCTAATTCAAGTTTGTTTGTTTTGCAAATGGAAGGCTGCGTCCTAGTATGGTTGTACATGTTAGCTGCCATGTCCTCAAGTGCTGTTGAAGATTGTTTCAATTTGAAGGCTCTTTTTAAGTCTGTCTTGACATAGGCACCCCTGAGTTTTTATGACATGTAAGATCAACACTGTTTTTGGTGATGTAGGGATTCATATTTTGTTTTAAATAAAATGTTGTATAAATTAAATGCTACCCATGTTATAAATCACTGGGAGGCAACAGTCGGTTGTCTTATGATTCACATTCGCTGTATTGCATTATATAAAGTCAGTTAATATAAAGATTAAAGTATTTTTCCTAAATTACTTTTAAATAGTATTACAATACTACAATTACAAAGAATCAATAGTACTTTTACAATATTATGGTATTACTGTTATGGCTTTGGTACTGGAAAAATAAAGTAATACCATTATATTTTTGTGGTGGTTTTCATACAGTGCAGATCGCATAGGTTACACCCCTAGCGAAAGTAAAAGAGAATGATTTAAGTTAAGCTTGAATATATTATTTTTAACTCAAGCTGTTAAGTAGTAATATTAGTGCTTGTTCTCTTTTCAAAGTTTTCCAGGGGGACGGAAATCTTCATGACATAGGCATGACGTAGCCATGCGGACTTATTAGGCCATCTCATTTTACCGTTTAATGCTGAGGAGGAGGACAAATCTATGAAAATGTACAATGCACATACTACTGTATGGTTGATATTGTGTAAAAACAGGTTTGTGTGAAATTCATTAAATTAACAGCTGAAGTAACTAACAGGTCAGCACAGTGGTGCAGTGGATATCAGTGCTGCCTCACAGCTCCATTGTCACTGGTTCAATCCTGTGCTGTGTGGAGTTTCACTTGTTCTCTGTATTCACGTAGGTTTCAACCCAGGTCCAGTGGGTTCCTCCCACCTCCCAAAAACATGTTGGTAAGTGTAACATCTACACATAAAATTCCCTAGGTGTGAATATATGTGTATATGTATGCAGCCCTGTGATGGACCGGTGTCCCATTCAGTGTGCATTCCCTTCACATGCCCAGTGTTCCCAGGATCCACTGCAACTCTGACTAGGATGAAGTGGTTACTGCTTGTAATGAAGGTTCTCCATCTACATTCTCTTTTATTCCAACTTCCTTCTTTTATGTTACAGGTGGAGAGAGATGTGGTTCTACAGAAGGAAATAATAATATGTAATAGCTTTTCTTAGTACAGTCACAACAAGCATTAATCATTAATAACAATACAGTAAATAGCTATTAGATTGTCTTGTAGAAATATTGTAAAAATGTAGAAATATTCAAATAGGCAATAATGTGCTCTTAAAGAAACTATATGAAAACAATATGACTAAGGAACGAGCTGTACCACACATCATATGAATCATATAAACTGTATTAATAACAACAATAAATAATCCTCCTTATTGTTCAAAACAACATAAACTTGCCGATACTTAACAAAAATTACAATGCAAGATGCAAATGTTAGCGTCAACTGTATACATCTCAAACTGACGGTAAGCAGAAGGGGCTGAATCATTCAGTCATTTGACGGCAAACAGTGAACAGCCCGAATGCACAATAAAGTTGCTCACCCTGACAAACATATACATATAGTGCATAAATATGACAATACATCCAATTTTCTGCACGAACAAATTCACCAAAGCAAGATTAACTGTATAAACAACACTTAAAGTACTGGTTTTCCTTCTGCCTATTGCTGCACTGGAAAACTGTCGTCCGCATAAGAAAGCAATATTATTTCAGGCAGTCATATGATAATACAGTCCTTTAGCGCCCTCTGCTGGGCTGGCTTGCACTTTCCTTTCCAACAGCCACCCCCAAATTTGTTCCGCAAATTTGCAGTCATTGGGACAACCCTTTGTCCTCATCATCTGAGATAACTGGGAGGCAGTTCAGATGGCCGATAGGTCTGACATAGGTTCAGTCGTTCACCTTATCTTCTGCTGTATGTATTCACCCATCAAGTCCTGTGAACACCTAGATTATTCGTCCAACTGGCCATAGTGCTCTGGGCAGTTGAAGGTCCACTATGAGTACCACTGTGTCTGGTTGGAGGGGATCTTTGTCTGTTTCTCCCGTGTTTCCGATGCAGGCAAGTCATTTTTTAGGAACTGCGACCAGAATCTGTCAGCACGGATTTGACAGACTCTCCAGCACCCCCGAATGAGTAGATTGGAATAATGGTAAATGGTTTGTGGCAATGAAGGATCTAGCCACCCCATCAGAAGGAGATTTGGGGTAATTGGGTCTGGGTCAGCCACATCAGATGAGACATAACCTAGGGGCTTGGAATTCCTGATTCCCTCGATTTCAATTTGGTTGGTGTTGAGCATTTCCTCAGTCACACTCTTGGGCATTGATGCTTAAGACTGTCTTTATGGAGCGAATTAGGGGGGTCGAAGATGATCTTGATCTGGTGCTCAGCCAGGTGCTAGGGTGCATGTCTTGGAAAGTGTCGTGGAGTTCTCACTCACTTCTTTTGAAATTAGTCCCTTGGTCGGACAGTAATTCAGCAGGCTTGCCCCTGTGAGAAATGAACCTCCTCAGGGCCATTAGAAAGAAGTGTCTATCTAGACTGGTTAAGATCTCAATGTGTACTGCTCTTGTAGTTAAGCATTTAAATAAGATCCCCCATTTCTTTTCATTACGGTGACCTATTTTAACTAGGAAGGGGCCAAAGCAGCCCATTGCAGTAGAGAAGAATGCAGGGCAATGCACTCGGAGGCAGGTAGGAGTTAGGTCTGCCATCTGAGGAAGCACTGGCTGGGCTCTCCATCTTTGACATTCCACATGGGCCTGTTGCTCTTTCCGAACAGCTTCACAACCCCGAAGTGTCCAGTACTTGCGCTGTAGTTCCCCAAAAAGTAGTTCTTTTAGTGCTTTAAGTTATTGTCAACATGCCGAAAGAGCATCCTAGTCACGTGTTGCCTTGGATCCAGAACAATTGGATGAACTATTTCTGGATCCAGCTGGTTACATCTACATAGTCTGCCACCAACATAAATGATGTGCACTTCTTCATCTGACTTGATGATGGTAATGGTTTACCAGCGGTAAGACACTGGGTCTCCTCAGGGAAACTCTCTATTTGGGCAGCTCATAAGATCTCCAATTCTGCTTTCTGATAAGTTTCAGCTATAGGCCCTTGTGAATCAGATGGGGTTGCTTTGTGTAAGTACTCTGCAGTGTACTCTCTAGGTCTGTGAAACAGTGGAACTCTTTGGGGTCAGGAGGGGCAGTGCAGGTGTCTGTGACAGTGTTAAGGCAAGAAAGAGGTTTTTGTAGTTCTTCTGACTCCTCCTTTCTGGGGACTGTCAGGGTATTTGGCCAATGGTTAGGTGAGAGCTACAGAAAGGAAGGTCCTTTGATCCATCGATTTTCATCTGTCAGCTCAAGTAGGGTCTTCTCCCTTTTGATGTCATCAGCTGGGTTGTTCGAGGAGTCAACATAATGCCAGTCTTTGTTATTAGTTAGCTCCTAGATTTCAGCAACCCATGTCCCTAAGAATACCGTGAAGTGACAGGAATCAGACTGGATCCAGTTAAGGACGGTGGTTGAGTCTATCCCCAGGATAACTCGGGCAATGTTTACAGTAAGTTCCCTCTGCAACGCAAGTTGAGCACCAGTGAGGGTGGCACACAGCTCCAGCATGGGCACTGAAAGTTGTTTCTTGGGAGCTACTCATGATTGGGCAGTCATGATTGCTACTTCGACTTGGCCATGTGGGTCCTCAATACGCAGATATCCAACATACCCGTAGGCTCACTCTGACGCATCACAGAAGAAGTGGACTTCTTTGGTGCAGCTGGGGTGGTCTAGATTAAGTTTTTCATAACATCAAGGCAAAGTGTGTTTTTCCACATGTTGGAGTTCACTCTCTCATGCTTTCCAAGATTCAAGAATATCACTAGGGAGCAGTGGGTCATCCCATTCTCTCTTATTATTCCACAATAGTTGAAAGAGAATTTTGGCCCTTATTGTGAAGTGGGTCATACTGGCTGGACAGCACTCTGTAGATATTCCTCAAAGGTGTAGGGCTTGCTACACCTCTAGCGGAGTCCCAGAGCAGGGTCCTGCGGGTCCATTTGACTTTGATTGAGCCACAGGTCACTATATTGAGACAGTATTTCTGGGGGAAGGTGCCTTATGGGATCTGGGATGTTACTTGCCCTTTGCCTTAATTCAAAGCCTCCACTAGCCAGTAGTTCTCTCAACTTGTTGACCGATGCTTTGGCTGCTTCAAGGGAAGCGAAGCTCTGGAGCCATAAAAGTGTCTTTCGACAGCGTCATCTCTTTCTTTACTGTGACATGCCTCTGAAGTGCATATGTTGTACAGCATGGGGAACAAGTTGTCCCAAATGGCAGGACTTGCCATTCGTACACACTAGGAGGGCTGTCTCTCTGCATATCATGCCACAGGAACCGTAAGAGTGGTCTGTCTTCAGAGAGTAGCCTCACCTGATGAAACATACCTTTAATGTCACCGCTGACAGCTGTGGAATGCTCTCTGAATCGCAGCAGGATGCTTAGCAGGGAAGACCTCAAATTAGGACGAAGCAGGAGCAGTTCATTCAAACTGTTTCCTTGATAGTTAAAGGAACAGTTGAACACAATTCTGTTTTTCTCCTTGTGAGTCACCATATGATGTGGTATGAACCATGACTCTCTAGATGACTCCCACACTTCTTGACTCACTTTTGTGACATATCCTGCCTGTTCAAGTTTCAGGATTTCTCAGCTTTATGCTGTGGCAAGATCTCGATCCTTGAGGAGGCACTTATCTGTTCTCATTAGGTTGGCAAGGACTGAAGTTGGTGAGGCAGACAAAGTGGGCATGGACTGCATCCGTAGTAAAGGTGTGGCATATCACTGTACTCCATTTATTTTCACTCGAACTGTTTTAGTCTGCAAGAGTTACATTGCAGTCTGATCTTTTCAAGACCTGGTCATCAACTTCTCATTCTTGTATGGCAAGGTGTGAAGCTGCTAAAGCTTGACCCAACTGAACTGCAGTGAAAGCTCCTCCGATCTTATAAACTCTCTCAGGTTTGCTGGCTGGTGAGATAGTGAAGGACACAGATGAACCTTCTATTACTCATAGGTCTTGTCACACCGTTTTTAGTGTAAGGCTCTCTGAGGGACCCTGGAGTTTCAACTTCAGTGCCGCCTCCTGGAGGAGAATGGTTCGCTCTATGATTCTATGATCTGGATTGGGCTGTTTTGGTCTCTCATCTGATGTCACTGGGGGAGGTGGTGTTGGCCAGTCTTCCTCCTCTTCTTCAATAGCTGATTGATGGACAGACTGAGGATGTATATCAGCTACACCATGTTCTGGTGCCAATTGAAGAGGATGATGAGGTGACAAAGACTACTCTTGTCCATTCGACGTTGCATATCCAACACAGTCTGGTGTAACTTCCTGTCATCTTCCTGCAACTGCTTAAGAACTACTAATGTGGGCAGGGTATACTGGGATGGTACTGGGGTGCTCTCATAGAGGGGAACATGAGCTGAGACTGAGGGCATTCCTTCTAAGCCTTCTATGCTCCAGTTGTGGGGAATGGAGCGCTGGGGAAGAGGTATAAGGAGGTATAAGGCGGGTCTCTCATTCCAAGAAATGTTGACTGGGTTGATCAAATACTACTGGACGTAGAAGGTCAACCTCATATTCCTTTGGAGTTATGATCACTGGGGGGTGAAAGTTAGAATGCACAAGTCCTTTGATCTCCATCTACATTCTCTTTTATTCCAACTTGCTTCTTTTAGGTTACAAGTGGATAGGGATGTAGTTCTACAGAAGGAAATAATAAGTAATAGCTTTTCTTGGTACAGTCACAACAAGCATTAATCATTAATAAAAATACAGTAAATAGTTATTAGATTGTCTTATAATGTCGAAATTTTCAAATAGGCAATAATATGCTCTTAAAGAAATTATATGAAAACAATATGACTAAGGAACGAGCTGTACTACACATCATATGCAATATGATGCAATAAGAATGCGATAGTAGTTCAGGCAGTCTTATGATAATACAGTCTGTTAGCTCCCTCTGCTGGACTGGCTTGCACTTTCCTTTCCAGCACTGCTTATTACATTACATTACATTTATGGCATTTGGCAGACGCCCTTATCCAGAGCGACTTACAACAGTGCTTTGAAGTCTATCAGAAATACATTCTGATATTGGCTCACTAGGTCATAAACTAGGAATAACATCAGTCCAAAACTCTGTTGGGGAGGTAATAGACAAGCGCTCAGATAATACTTTTTTTTATATAATAAGTGCTAACTTAAGTACTTTATGAAGAGGTAAGTCTTTAGATTTCGTTTGAAGACTGCCAGTGACTCAGCTGTTCGGACATCTAGGGGAAGTTCATTCCACCACTTTGGTGCCAGAACAGAGAAGAGTCTTGATGCATGCTTTCCTTGTACCCTGAGACATGGTGGGACCAGTGCTAGAGAATCGGAGGGAGCGTGGTGCCGTGTGATAAGTGCTTTGAGATAAGTGGGTGCTGGTCTGTTTTTGGCTTTGTAGGCAAGCATCAGTGTTTTAAATCTG
>CM075006.1:8439684-8453220 GCA_037576675.1 Pangasius sanitwongsei
CATTGTGGTGGTGTATAGAGCCAAAAATGTTAGAATTGTGTCGATGTCCCAATATTTATGGACCTGACTGTATTGTCTTACATTGCTGTGCTCAGATCGCCACACATCCTCCAACTCTCCAAAGTCTCAACAATGCGTTTCATTAGTTTTCTTGAATGAACATGAGGTTCTAGATGATTTCTATCAATATCAACAGTGCAATTAAAGTCTCCCCTCATTATTAAAAAATTTAAGGAGGCACATCTAGCAATTGTATATGCCAGCTTTTCTGAAAATAGAATCTATCTCTTAGGAGGACTGGTGCATAAACATTTAAAAGAACTACATTTATTTTTTCATACTTGCACTAACTTTAAGTAGACGGCCTTCAACAACCTATTCATGTGTATAAGAGATTGGTAAAAAAAAATATATTTGAAAACAGAATTGCCACTCCTGCACATAGTGAGGTTTTATGGCTGAATATGATGTTTCCTTGCCATTGTCTCTGCCATTCCACTTCCATGTCTTTGGTAGAATGTGTTTCTTGGACAAAAGCAATATCAACACCCTTTGCTTCCATAATTTCATAAAACATTTCTCTTTTTTGATGTCTCTTGCTCCATTTAGATTTAAGGGTGAAATCCTAAAATTACTCATGGCCAAGAGAAGAAATATTGCTAAGGGTAAATCAAATAAATGTTGCTTATTAATTTGCCATGTCATTGGCATCTTGTGCTTTTAATCTTTGAACTATTTTTCTGAGTCGATAGACCTCAGTTTCCAGAAGTCCCGCTGTCTCATCATAGTTTTCAGTCTATAAATAGTAGCCGATTTGGAAAATAGTTGTCTACAATTACATCCCTTTTGCCCTCCGTTGTTTTGAGGAACCTGCGGACCTGCTCTAGATTCTAGCTGTTCTTCCTCTGATCGTCTGGAAGAGACGAATCCGAGGATTCACGCTCACTGTCCGAACTCAAATCTTCTACGCAGCTATCTTTTGTGACTGATTTTAAAGAAAATTTTCTGTTTTTTTCCCATTTTTGCATCTCATTCTAGTCTTATTTTTAGTCTGTGGTATTTTAAACACAGCACCGTCTTCTTGCACCTTAATAGTGTCACCACACAGTTCAAGAATTTCCTTTTCAATATCTATATCTATCTATAGTATCTATACTGGACTGAGAAAGTCCATCATTCATTGTAACTGTGCCTCCCCCAGTGTTCTCCTCAGCGAGTAGATGAGCTCCAGTGGCCTTTGCAGCCTCTGCCCTGGCCTCAGTCAATAGCTCTTCCTGACTTTCAGCTCCAAACTGAGCCGCTGCCTCATCCTGATTTGCCTATCTTGTCTCGACAGTCTCCTTTTCAGCCTGTAGCGCAGTTGCCCTCTCTGGACAGTTGTGTGCTACATGTCCCTCCTGTCCACACTGAAAACATTTCATTGGCTCTGATGTTACAAACATTGTGTGTTCAAAATGATCAACTTTTAAACTTTATAGCAATATTTAGCTCTTCATTGTTTTTTCAGAATCATATACACTTGCCTCCTGAACGAGACTACATATTTCCGCTTTGTTGATTTACAAAACTTCATAGCTAATGAACGGGGGTAGGTTGGACAAAGTGATTTTTTTTGCCGGACTTACTAACGGAAGAACGCTGTGTGTGTATTTCTGAGTATGATTCCCTGTTCAACAACTAGATTAACTTTATCAGTTGAGTCCAGAAACATAACAACTACACTATTCATTCTTGATGCTGCTTTTAAATTCTCATAACCAACAACTTCACCAACCGCAAGACTACACTCCTCCACCGAAAAATCCACGCCGACAGGTATTTTAACGCCGTGTTCATGTTTTTGGCTGAAATAACCAGCGTAAGCTGCCCCTTCACCCAAACACCCCAAGAAGTGACAAAAGCTCACAGAAAAGAAAGATTAAACACCAAAGATTAAACACCAGTGATATTAACAATTAACCAACCTTCAGAAAAGTTTAAATCACACACACACCCTCGCTCTGACACACTCCCCACGCATGTGCACGAGAGAGAGAGAGGGAGGAAAGGAGTGTTTGTGTGTGTGTGTGTGTGTGAGACTTTTTTTTACAGTCCTTTATTTGAACAAGTCACATTATACATGGTAAAATCAGCGTGACTCAATAAATAAATAAATATTAAAAACATTTCAATAAATTAGGGTAAATGTAACAGTGAAAAATTAGAATTGTGAGGGTTAATTGAGCTCAAGTGCAAAACAGAGTTCTCCTTCTGACACAGAACATAGAGCTTTCTCCCAACACCACACTGTCTCAAACATCTGTAGATCATTCATACTCTTGTAAAAAATAAAATCAATCAGAATTCTTGATTTAGTTAGTCTACAGAAAATTTCTTGCATCACAGTGTATTTTTGTGCCATTTTGTTTCTTCTGCTCAGGTAGACTGCCATTTTAGCCTGACCAAAGATAAAATTAATCAGTTGGCACTTAAATCTGTATCTCCTGACATATTTAAAACCAAGAATAAAACACTGAACAGTAAAATCAACATAAAAAGACTTTAAGATGCTCCGTAAAAACACAAGCAATGACTGTAGTTTCTCACAGTTTCTCTCTGTGAACAAAAGGACAGTCATGTGTAATATCAGAGTTTAAAATGGAGATAAGAGTTCACAGTGATAATACCATGTAAAATCCTCCACTGGAGGTCGGCAGCTTTTTTGGTTAATGGTGGTTTGTACAGTGCCCTCCACTCTGGTTTAATATCATCATTAAAACCAAGAACACTTCTCCATGAGGTGTCTATCCTCCCACTCAGCTTTTTCTTATTTAAAACCTTAACACAGGCCCTGCAGAGCAGCTTCCCAGACACTGATCCAAAGTTCATCTCCCCTTCGCCGCTGCACTCCAGGAGCGGACCTCCACACCCGTCAAGGTCAGGAGGGATGTTCAGCTAGGGGGAATGGTCCCTCCTCTGTAGGACCGGTCCTATATGCACTGCGAGGTCCTCCGCCCGAGTCACACCAGAGATGTCCAAGCGCCCCCCATAAAAAAAGGGGGCTCCTCCAGCAGCCAGTGTACAGTTCCACAGTGCTTGCTTTCTTTTTAAAAAAGTTCCAGATTTTAAAAAGTCCACAGTAAAAGGTCAGTAATCCGGAAATGTCCAGCATTCTCGTGTCCATTAAAAACAAAGTCCTGTCCAGTCCCAGTCCTCCGACTGTGTGTAATAATCCAGAGGCTACTGCTCTCCATACTAGGTCTCTGGGTCCAGTGAGGAGCCTCTGTATGAACTGGAGGCGGAAGACTGCAGTTCTGCTGGCTAACTGGACCAGCCCCTGCCCCCCTTCTTCTTCGGGCAGATGAAGGACACTCTGTGGAATCCAGTGTAGACTGTCCCAGAAGTCGTCCACGAGCAGGGCCTGGATGCTTGCTAGCAGGTTTGGCGGCGGATCCACGCGTGCCAGAGGGACGACGCTGCCAGGTTGTTGATCACCAGCGTTTGTCCCCTGTAGGACATCCTTGGGACCAGCTGCTTCCACCTGCTCAGTCTGCCCTTCATGTGCTCTACAGTGCCCTCCCAGTTTTTATTTAAAAACTTGTTTTCCAAGGTAGACACCCAAATATTTAAAACCTCCTTTTTTCCACACTAGGCCTCCCGGTAATGTAAGTTTCAAGTTTCAAGTTTAATTTATTTATATAGCACCATTTATAACAGCAGCAGCTGACCAATGTGCTTTACAGCATAAAAAAATAAGTAGTAAATAAAACGTAAAATTAATAAATAAAATCACAACTAAAAACCAAATTACATCAATAAGAAATGAATCCAGGAATTCCATCAAGTCAAAAACAGAGATGGAACATCAAGGGACATTGAAAGCGATGGAGAAGTAATGTGTTTTGAGTAGAGATTTAAAAACCTGTAAAGTAGGAGCAGATCTAACATGAACTGGTAAGCTATTCCAGAGTTTAGGGCCTAAAACAGCAAAGGCACGTTCCCCCCTTTTCTTTAATTTAACTCTAGGAACAGTGAGCAATCTAAGACTACCAGATCTAAGAGCTCGAGCAGGGTTATGTAAAGAAAGCAGTTCAGATAGATATGAGGGAGCTAAGTTGTTTAAAGACTTAAAAACAAAAACAAGGATGTAGGCTGCCCACCTCCCCATTACCCAACTAAAATGGCTTCACTTTTGGCCCAGTTGACTTTGCAGAAGATAAAATCTGAAAGTCTTTTAAAAAATCAATTAAAACGTTGACATCTGTTTATGAGCCTACCATTAGCACCAAGTCATCTGCATAAGCTGACAGACAGAGTGAAGCATTGGAGTGTGGAATATTAAAACCAGAAAGATGACTTCTCAGTTTATTTAAAAGAGGTTCAATTGCTAGAGTGTAAAGCATGCCTGATAGGGAACAACCTTGTCTGATACCTCTGTACACTCTAAAAGGGGCACATAAACCACCATTAACCTTCAGTACACTCTCAATCTCACTGTACAACACCTTGACCATGGCTATAAAACCTGGGTTGAACCCGAAGGTTTCCAGCACCTTCCACAAGTATTCATGTTCAACCCGGTCAAATGCCTTTTCCTGATCTAGGAAAATCAGACCAGTCTTTAATAGCCTGGAGACATCCAAAATGTCTTTTAAGTAACAAATTAAGTATACATTATCGAATATAGACCTGTCAGGCACACAGTACGTCTGGTGTTGGTGAGTGATCGTCAGTCTCGAGGCTAATGCCTTTGAGAGCAGCTTACTGTCAGTGCACAGTAGTGAGACCGGGCGCCAGTTCTTCAGGTGTGTCAGGTCTCCCTTTTTTGGCAGCAGGGTCAGGACGGCCTTCCTGCAGCTCAACCGGAGCTGACCAACATTCACGTTATCCCACTGGACATCCAGCATATCCTGCCCTATTACTGCCCAGAAGGCCTTGTAGAATTCAACAGGGAGACCGTCTTTGCCTGGCGCCCGTCCGTTCTGCATGCCTTGGAGAGCTTTGTGGAGTTCTGCCAACGTCAACTCTCTGTCCAGCTCCCTGGCCGCTTGCTCTGAGAGCTTTGGCAGGTTCTTGAGGAAGCTCTCCTCCACTATCTGTGCCCCTGACCACTCACTGCTATATAGCTTCGAGTAGAAGCTGACTGTCTGCTTGCAAATTTCAGTGGGCTCCGATAAGAGATCCCCTGATTCTGCCCGCACAGCATGTATGAATCTTTTCTGTCCATTCTTTTGCTCTAAACTGAAGAAGAACTTAGAAGGAGCATCCATCTCAGTCACACATCTCAGTCACGCCCCCTGTGCTGTAGTGTCTAACAGGTCATTAATTTTGGCTTTTTTACTTTTGAGGGCTTCAATGTGCCATCGATCTCCTGTGGCCTCCAAACGCTGGAGTTCCACTATTTCTATCGCCAGAGCTTTCAGAGATCTAACGATGTCTCTTGTGACATTGAGAGTGTACTGTTGACAGAATACTTTTATTTGAGATTTAGTCATATCCCACCATTCTTGTAAAGAGCTAAAAGCTGCCTTCTCAGATTTAAAACAATTCCATAAATAAATAAAAGACTCTCTAAAATTAGCGTTTTCTAAAAGTGCAGCGTTAAAATGCCAGTAGGCACTCCTAGGCGTTACATTTTTTACTGATAGTGCACTGTAGCATGCTGTGGTCAGAGATGCCTATTGGAACAATAAAACACTTTGTAAAAAACGTCAGTTGATGCCTAAAACCATAAAACCGGTCCAGTCTCGCCAGGGAGAGTGTATAGCGGGCCCATGTGTACTGTCTCTGTATTTTGTTGAAGTTTCTCCATATATCGCTCAGCTCGTGGGCCTCCATCATCTCCAGCAGGCGCTTACGGGAAGCCATGTGAGGTTCTGTGTGATTCCGATCTAAATTATCTGCTGTACAGTTAAAATCTCCACCCAAAATTAAAATATCAGCAGTGTTGCAGTTAGCAATCACGTTCAGCTTATCTAAAAAGCCCGTTCTCTCCACTGCACTGGTGGGAGTGTACACACAGATAAAAACAAAAACCTCATTCTCATAAAATGCTTTCACTTTTAAAAGCCTCCCATTTAAAATCTCTTCAACTGAATAAGAACATGGAATAAAATTGTGAACAAAGAGCAAGGCTACTCCTCCACTTAGTGATGTGACTTAAAATTGCCAACCTGTCCCACTCCTTCACCCAATCAGCAGCACTGCTGACATCACTGTGGGTTTCCTGAAGCATCACAACTTCAACCCGCTTCTGCTTCACAAGTACATAGAGTTTAACTCTGATTGTTACTCTCTTGCTCCATTAACATTCAAACTCGCCACATGAATCCCATTCATTAAAAAGTATAGATAAAATAAACAGAGGGTAAAAACCTCTCTATCATAAGACACACCACACATTCTACAAATCGTCATCATAGTTTTCCTTATTCACTTTAGTTATCAGTTTCCTTAAGCGATAGACTTCCACAACAATAAAAGCACCTTCTCTTCTGAAATGTTTAACATCATGAATAAACTGTTTTCGGTCGGGGAAAAACTCCTCAATTACAAAATTTTTTTTGCCACTTGGTGTTTCTCAAAAATTCTTTCATTTCCTCAGCACGGTAGACAACGCTTAGCTGTTCCTCTTGCGAGCCAAGATTGAACACAGAATCTGAAAAACAGTTCTCACTGTCTGACTCTCTGGTTTGGTTTCTTTGGTTTTGGTATCTGTTTTGGTTTCTTTCTTTGCTTGCTTTTTCCCATGTCCCTTACCTTGTTTCTTTCTCTTAGTTGGCACTTTAAAAGTGGGCTCGCCCTCCATCTCCACGTCTCCCCCATCCCCCTGCACTGCTGAAGTGTCCGGTGCTTCCAAGCGACAGCTCTGCACCCCTGTGCCTGCCTCTGCCAGCGCAGGCAGCTCCAGCACTGCACCAGAATCCATTAAACAGTGCCTTTCCAGGTCCGGTTCAGCCAAGCATGGCTTCTCCTGGTCTGGTTCAGTCTCTCTGGGCCTCACTGTGACCAGTTCAGCCGAGCAGGACCTTGCCAGGGCCGGTTCGGCTACGCAGGGCTTGGGGCTCACTCTCCTTCAGTTCTGGTGCAGCAGCCACTCCGGGGCTTTCAGCAGCCGGCCGAACTGCAGCCGCAGGGGGAACGACCCCAGCAGGCTCAGCTGCTTCTTGCCCCGGCCGCTCAGAAACACCGGAGTCACTTTGCCTCTCAGGACAGGCTCGAACAAGATGCCCCGCTTTGCCACATTTGAAACATTTTATGTCGGCATCTGAAGATACAAAGATGTTATAACTGAAACCATCAACAGTGAATTTAAAAAGAGCATTTAACTCTTCTGTACCTTCTTTAAAAACCATAAAAACCATTCTCCTAAAAGACACCAGGTGCTTAACAAGTGAGGACTTACAGCCAAGGGGGATTCTCTTAATGGGGGAGACCAGTCGCCCGTACCTTGAAAGCTCTTTAGTAATTATTTCATCAGACATAAAAGGAGGGACATTGGACAGTATAAGCTTCTTTGCTGGGGAATTTAGTGGGGAAACCAGTTTGAGTTCATTGTTTATCACTACACCATGTCGAGTCAGTTTGCTTACTTTGTCACATCTCCAGTCGCTAACACACACTCCTCAACACTCGCCGCACACACCACCCGCACACCGTGCCGGCGAGACTTTCAAACTGCCACGTGTTCGGATTCGCCATGCTCCACCGACACGCTACTCACGCACACACACACACCACTGCTTGCTCGTTCACACACACTCACACAACAAAAGTAATGAATCCGAGACGCCAACCGCTCTCACATGCTCAACACGCCACACTCGCTCTTCCGGCGCGCATGCGAGAGAGAGAGAGAGAGAGAGCAAGGAAAGGAGTGTGTGTGAGAAAGAGACTTTTTTTGACTTTTTGACGGTCATTTATTTTAAACATTTGTGTGTTCACTTAAGCAGAATTTTTACACATTTGCTTGGGAAAGTGGTTAAATAAATAAATAAATTAATTAAAAGATAAATAGTAAATAAATAGGTAAATAACTATGCAATTTAATTTATAAGAAACTAAATAAATAACCACCCAGCCAACTATTAAAGGTTGTTTAAAACGCACAGAGTCTAAAACAGAAAGCACAGAACCTCTTCATTCGAACTCTAGTGCAAAAACCAGTTCTTCATTTAAACCAGAGCACACAGCTTCCCCATGGCACCAGATCAGCTGGAACTGTTCCAGGTCCTTCATGCTTTTATAAAAGTTAAAATCAAACGTGATCCTTGTTTTAACCAGTCTTCGAAAGGTTGCTGTTACATCATGTTGTGTGTTCTGTGCCACTTTGCTTTTTCTGCTGATGTAAATGGCCATTTTTGCTTGGCCCAGAATAAAATTAATCAGCTGACACTTGAACCTTTCTTTTCTCGTGTACTTAAAACCAAGGATAAAAACCTGTGGGGTAAATACTGCTTTAAAAGACTCAAAAAGTCTCGCTAAAATTCTAAAAAGCAGACGGAGCCTAAAACAGTTCATAAAAGCATGAAAAACCGTTTCCCTCTGTAAACAGAAAGGACACTCGTGTGTGACCTCTGGGTTTAAAATACAGATAAAAGCGTTTACAGAGACGATGCCGTGCAGTATTCTCCACTGCAGGTCACCTGCTTTTTTAGTTAACGGTGGTTTGTACAGTGTTCACCACTCTGGCTTTTCATCATTATTCAGCCCAAGGACTCTGCGCCAGGGCGTGTCCGCCCTCCTGTCCAACCATTTCTTATTCGGCACTTTAACACTTCACCCATAGAAAGCCTTACCAGAGGCTGTGTTAAGGGCTATTTTTGTTTTCCCCATCCCCCAGGAGGGGGCCTGAGACCTCTGACAGATTGGCTTCAATAGTGCTTACAAGAACCAATTACAGTGCTTAATGTGTTTAAGAACAGCATCCTCTCTACACTCAGAGTAGGAGCATATACACATATAAAAACAAAAACCTCATTCTCAAAACACGCTCTCACTTTTAAAAGTCTTCCTTTTAAAACTTCTTCAACTTCATAAGACTGTGGACTAAAAGACCGTGAAAACATGAGAGCAACACCACCAAGAGAGGTGCTGTGACTTAAAAACACGAGCCCTTTCCACTGCATCACCCAGTCCGAGGAGTTCCCTGCGTCACTATGTGTTTCCTGGAGTAAAATGACGTCGGCTCGCTTCTGCTTCAGCTTCAGGGTTACCGCAGTGATTGCACTCATTATTATATAGTAGGTGAGCGCTAATCTGATGTAATTCAACCCTTTTTTTTTTATTAAAACAGGGCTAGACATGCTAAAACGTACCTTCATACTTTTTAAGTTTGGTCACGATTGCTTTAAGTCGGTAGATCTCAGTCTTTTCAAAGGCTCCATTTCTCATTAATTTCTTAACGTCTTTCACAAACTGCACTATATCAGGAAAAGTCTCTTCTGGGTTCACTGCCCTCTTACCATTAGTCTCTTTTAAGAACTTAGAGATTTCTGCTGCCGTGTAAAATACCTCTTTTTCATCAGCTTGTGAACAATGTGACCAATTTGAATCGGAAGAGCCATCATCACTCTCTTCCTTCACCTCTGACTCATTTTTTTAACCTGCTTATTGCCCTTGCTTATAGACTTTTTTTTCTTTTGGTGGGGACCTTAAACTCCGGTTCTACTTCCATCTCAACATCTGTATCTCCGTCATTTCTGATGTCGACACTACAACCGCCTTCCGGTTCCTCCTCCTGGTTTACCTGCATGGGGGGTTCTGATGGAGCTTCGCTCTTTCCATCCTCGTTCTCACCTGTCGCAGGCACAGTTGCTCCTGCTTTGTCCCCCGCGGGTTTTGCCACAGCAGCACCAGGGTCTCCTCCACCGTGCCCTACCACGACCGCAGGGGGAACGGTCTCGGCAGGACCCACCATGGGAGAGGCCGCAGCTATGGGCTCGGCCGCAGGAGGGTCAGCTGCAAAGGACTTAGCCACAGGGGGAGCGGACACAGAGGGCTCATCTCCCCCAGGGTCACTGGTCCGCTGAGCTTGCCTGTCATCCCGACCATCTTTGGTTTTTCTGGACATGCACGGACCAAGTGTCCTGTTTCACCACAACATAATCAAAGCCCTCTACCCGAAATTTCATCACCAGGTCTAGCTCCTCCGCACCATTGTTCAGCACCATGTATGCGATTCTCCTGAAGGACATTATGTTTGAGTTTTTTATTTCTGGCACTTTGCTTCCTTTTTTTCGTTTTGCACGATTTCATTTGCTCTGTCAACTGAGTTAAAAAAAGATCACAATAGCGCTGTTCATACGGGAAGCAGCCAAAATGGTGAAGTACCCAACCGCTAAAACACACTCCTCTACACTAACGTTGCACACAATCCTCACACCATGCCGGTGTGTGAGAGATTCATACACGCTATCACCTGGATTCGCCACGCTTTCAGCGCCAGGTGTGCCGAATGCAGGCTCACCCCTTGCCGAAAAGCAAGCTCATGCGCACACACACCCACACGCACTCCCACAACCACGTAACACCTAAAACATCCACTTAAATCACTCTCGTAAGTTTTAACAAAACACACTTAAGGAAAAAAATTTTTTGAAATCGCTCACAAACTCGCTCCTTCACACCCACGCATGCGCAGAGAGAGAGAGTTTGATGTTTTAAACATCAAGATCAAGATATATTGTCCAGGTATATCAAAAAATATAGGAAAAGTCAAAAACTGATATCATAAAACAAAAGAAACATATTTTAATATCAAAAAAACAACAATAAAAACATCATATAGTTCATTATCATACATAAATGTTCATGGAGCCATCACAATCAACTTCACATATGCAGTTATTAACGCCCCACCTGTTTTTAAAGGTCTCTATATCCATTATTAAATTATAAAAAGCAAATTCAACCTTTAAACATGATTTTATCAAACCCCTAAAAATCAATGTAACATCAGTCTGTCCCATTCCAGCAATCTTATTTTTCCGTGACAGCCAAATAGCCAACTTTGCTTGGCCAAAAACAAAATTCACTAATACATGGGTCTCCCTTTTGGAATGTTTATATTTAGGACCATAGATAAAGAAAGCTTTAGTAAAAACCTCCCCTAATTCACGGCAGCATTCTTCTAAAAAACAAAACAGAGGAACAAGCCGTTCACATTCAGAAAATAAATGAAAAACTGTTTCCGACTGTCCACAGAAAAGGCAACCCTTCCCTACCTGTGGATCAATGTGTGCTCTGTGTCTGTTCGTAGCTATTATACCATGCACAATCCGCCACTGCAGGTCTCCAGACCGTTTCTCAATGGGGGTTTGTACAAGGTCTTCCAACCACTTAGACTCTTTTACGCTCTCCAGAGTATGACAATGAAGAGCCTTTACACACATCACATATAGTTGCTTCTTCCCAACAGCACTGAAAAGTCCTGACTGAGGTGACGCAAAAGACAGGATGTTGCCATCTGTTTCTTGCCACTTGCCATTTCCTGCTGAAACCTCCAGGTCTGGGAAGGATAATACTTCCTCCTCACCAGGTACAATCAGGGACATGCTGTAATTCTGCGGCAATCGTTCCTGCACTTCGGTCAGAAGTCTCTGAGCAACTCGAACAGATCTTATGCCAAGCTTAAGCACCAATGTCTCTGCAGACAACCAGCCATCCTCGGAGGGTAGATGCCCTACTTTAGTGATGCTTGCAGAAAGAAGAGCATTTCTCAGAAAAAGGGATTTAAAAATGTCCAACTCAAGTGCTGGGTTGAAAAACAAAGGCTCTTCCTTTAGCCACTGAAAATGAGTGTCACTTAACTCCTGAAGAGTGTCCATGATTTTAACACTGACTTGTGAAAAGATGTCAGACCACTTAAGTCCAGTTTATCACAGTCCAATAGAAACAAGTGACGATCAAATCCCATCTTTTCTGCTCTTCTCAGAAGGGCACAAGCAACCCCGAACCAACTCACGTCCTCTCCATAAAGAAGCCTTTGAGCTGTCTGGAGTCTGAAGGCCTTAATCCGTGACCTAATGTCGATGGGCCCCTGACCCCCAACCTTGTCTGATACCCCTTTGAACCCTTATAGGAATACTGAGACCACTGGCCAATTTAATTAAACAAGTATCTTCGAAATAAAGCAGTCTGATTAGTGAAATAAAATTTCACCAAAGGTTTGAAGCGTTTCAAATAGATAGACATGATCTACCCTATCAAAAGCCTTTTCCTGATCTAATGACAAAACCTCCACATTAAAATTATTAAAAGAAGCAAAGTCAAAAAGATCCCTCACCAAATGCAATTTATCTGCAATAGATCTACCCTCAGTATGACCCTCAGCATCTACCTTCAGCTCCATCAACCTGCTCTGGGCCTTTTCTTCCTTTCTCCTTCGTGTGACAACCAGAGTTGCTTATATCCGTATGAGATGTAGATGGGCACGGGTCATTTAACACTTCTTTGTGCAGGCACGAAAAACGTTTATGCCCCAAGTCACCGCATTCAAAACATTTACAGTTTTTCTCGATTACTAAAACACTATAACCGGGCTTTTGAGCTAAAATTTCAAAACCATAATGCCATTTATCAAAAAGCACACCCAATTCTCTAAACACTACTCCCCTGTTTTGACACATGAGTCAGATTTGTTGAGCTGTCACTGCAGAGCTCTACACACAAATCCCTTAATTTCTTATTGCGTACACCATGTGGTCATTTTGAAAGCACTAGCATTCAATACTGTTCACTCAAGTCAGCACAGCTTGAGCTCAATTAGCACACAGTTCCCCAGGTGAAAACATTAAGAGTCAAAATTGAACACACATCAATCAGATCCTTCAACAGATAGATAAAAGGGCCCGAATCAGTTCACTGAGTTTTGGAACAATGGATCCACAGAGAAATGAAGGAATAGGTCAAGGAGGGAGGAGGACGAGAACAAGAACAAGGAAGGGCAAGGAGACAAGCAGTCTCAGATGAAATTTGAGCCACTTTAGTTGACCATGTCCTTGTCCATGGTATGACTATGAGGGAGGCTGAGCAACGAGTACAGCCAAATTTGAGTTGCTTCACTGTCGCCTCCATCATCAGAACCTTCAGGGAGGAAAACAGGTAGGTGTACTTACAGTAAGACGGCTCTGAACAGTAACTTTTGAGTGCTGTACTCTGTGCTGTGACAACACATACACTGTTGCATCAAATTGCCTCGCATACAGATAGAGTTTCAGTATGTTTCCATTTTTTCCTGTAAAAAGGATGTGTGACAGTTACAGTAATGAGTGCTTCTATTTTTGTAGGACACAGAGACGACCACCTGGTGGAGGCTAAGGCTTTTGTTGGAGGAGCAAGGGAGGGAGGTTGTAAACATGGTCATTGCCAATAATGTAATCAGCCTGCGAGAGATTCAAAGGAGCGGGATTGAAAATGTGTTTCATGTGTTTTGCAGAGAATCTCTGAGATTGAAGGCCAGCCTGTTCCCCATGAAATCATCTTTGTGGATGAGGCTGGTTTCAACCTGACCAAAAGAAGGAGAAGGGGGAGGAACATAATTGGCCATCGGGCTAT
>CM075006.1:8476482-8492766 GCA_037576675.1 Pangasius sanitwongsei
CTGAAGCAGGTGAAAACCTGGCCAGCAGGAGCCATCTCTGCTCTTCAGGACTGTTTTGAACACACTGACTGGCACATATTCAGGGAAGCAGCAACTGATTGCGACTTCACTGACTTGGAGGAATACGTGACATCAGTGACCAGCTATATCAGCAGGTGCATTGATGACGTCTCCGTCTCCAAAACCATCACCTCACGCTCCAACCAGAAGCCGTGGATGACTGCAGAGGTGCGTGTGCTACTGAGGACCTGAGACTCTGCCTTCAGAGCAAGCGACAAGGGCCCAGCAGTGGTAGCTTCCAGACTGTGCAATAGTTTCTTCCCTCATGCCATCAGACTCCTCAATACTTAGAAACTGGACTGAAGGAACACATACACATACATATGTACACACACACAACTGAGCATCCTCCATCCTCTCTGCAAGTTTTTGTACATGTTTATGCTGCTGCTACTCTTATGTTTACACTATTTCAGCTACTTATATTGTACTAGGTCACTTTTAAACAGAACTGCGTACTTGTCGGCGCTGTAGTCATTGTACTGTATCGTTCTGTCTTATGCTGTGATAGCTCAGTGGTTAAGACGTTGGACTACTGCTCGGAAGGTCATGAGTTCAATCCCCGGCACCGCCAAGCTGCCACTGCTGGGCTCTTGAGCAAGGCCCTCAACTGCTCAGTTGTATAAATGAGGTAATCGTAAGTCGCCCTGGGTAAGGGCGTCTGCCAAATGCCATAAATGTAAATGCTGTCTGCACATGTGTGCACTTTATGTATAAATTATGTTGTTCTGTGTCGTCTTATGTAGCACCTTGGTCCTGGAGAAACGTTGTTTCGTTTCACTATGTACTTGTATATGGCTGAAATGACAATAAACTCCACTTGAACTTGAACTTGTCCTCATCTGAAATGAAAGATGCTCCTGAGTCCTGGTACATACCCCACCACACTGTGCGTCACAATGGTAAAGACCGCATTGTGTTTGATTGTTCCTTCTCCTACCAAAATCAGTGTCTGAACTCACAGTTTCTTCCTGGACCAATCCTTGGGCCTTCCCTCCTAGGAGTTCTGCTCCATTTTAGGCAGCACAAGACTGCAATCAGTGGAGACATTAAATCAATGTTTCACCAGGTGCGCCTGTTACCCCAGGATAAACCCCTCCTGCGATTCCTCTGGCGTGACCTGGACTGCGAAGCTCCTCCAACAGTGTATGAATGGCAAGTTCTCCCATTTGGCATGACCTCAAGCCCTTGCTGTGCCATTTACATCCTCCAGAGGATCATCAAAGATGCACTGGCAGATGAGTGCATTAACTATTCCATACACAATTGCTTCTATGTGGATAACTGCTTACAAAGTCTCACCACAGCAGAGGAAGCCAGAGACCTCCTTCATAGCCTGCGTACTACCCCCTCTTCTGGTGGCATTGAAATCAGACAGTGGGCCAGTAATGATCCTCAAGTCATCCTACCTCCTGAAGCCAGGTCAGAAGGAAAAAACAGCTCTGGTTGTCACACCATCTTTCCCTTGATCCCTTAGAGTCTACCCTAGGCCTCCTCTGGAACTGCCATTCAGATGCACTCAGATACAGGCACAGAGCAATTGAACCTACAGTGAGTTAGCAGGTGACATAACCACAGTGACATCACCAAGAACAGGATATCCCTCCGAAATGTATAAAAAGACAAGAAAACTTACAGTGGAGGTTGCGAAGAGACCTACGGCAATATTAAAGGAGCTGCAGGAATATTTGACAAGAACTGGGGCTTTTATCAAGGTGGAGGAAAATTAGGAATAGCTACAAATACCAGTTGATTTTAATACGATTTAGAAGTACATATTCCCTTTTAAAGTGCATGTACAGTTTTTTTAATACTGGGGTTTATTGTGCATAAACAAATATTTTTAATTCTACACATTATTCTTGTGGAAACTAAATAAATATAAATAATGATAATTTACAGTCCACGTTGTGACTGCAGAATTTAATAAGATCAATAAAATGGGAGGGGGGCTAATTAATATTCATGATGGAAGCGCTACCTGATTGCCCAGTGATACTTTTCTGTTACTTTCGTTGTGAGTTTTTTGTCTGTTTGTTTAGTTTTTGTTCACAAACGTTAGCACATGGAAATAGATAAAGGCAGTAAATTATGCTATTTGCCCCGGTGTCCGGAGCCATTGTTGTTAATGGCTCCGGACACCGGAGCAGCATTTAAACGTCAGAGCCGGAACGTTTCACCGGCCAATCAGGTAGCTTCCTTCATGAATATTAATAACTGTTCTCATGCCATTGTACGTTTAAATTTAGCAGCACATAGATGTCGGTCACAAACACACAAAATGATGCAAAATTTAAAATATTGATTTAGACATTTGTTTTATATATGTATTAGATTTAGAACCGATCTTTTTACTTAGAAGTGTTATTTAAAATGTATTTGTCAGCCATTAGACTCGTCTCCATAGTAACTCCATAAAACCCACTGAGCACAACCGTACGTCGCGTACAGCGTTCATGCTAAAGGCTCGCGCGCCGCTCAGACGGTCGAATCTACGTAAAGAGGAAGCGCTCTGGCTCTTTCCAAAATGGCGGCCACCATAGAGAACAGTAGTGCTGGAGCTGCGAATAAGAAAAAACATTTAGGAATTCCTGAAGCAGTGTTTGTAGTGAGTAATCACCGGTCAGAATAATGTAAATGAAGTGTGGAATAAACATGGGCTCTTTTGTAAGCGTTTTAACGTCTTTAGAGTGGAGACCGTGGAGATTAGCCGTTAGCGTAGCCCGCTGTACTAACATGGTCCAGGAGCTAAAGTTCCTCCGTGTCCTTTTAAGGCTGTGGTCCATGCTGGCTAACAGGCTAAAGCTAACTCACGCCTTTATTATAAACCTTAGGCTTGGTCTTGCGGATATTTTTCAGTTTGTGGTCGCTTCTGAAACCTCAGCCCAACTTTCAGTGAGATAATTATTTATGACTGTTAAACTGTTTTCTGGATTATTCTTCTTAGGTCTGTTACTGATCTACAGATCTGATCAGTGATGAAATGTGATTTGACGAGAGCATGCACATGATAAAGAGGTGAAAAAGTGAAATACTGAATTTAAGACAGCATGGGATGAAAATGAAATGGAGGTGTGAATGTGTGTAAATTTTACACGCACAGCAGTATGATGCTCTTGTGTGGAGAAAATTAAGAGAAGTGCTCTGTATTCTCTTTTATCCTCATCAGATCAGGGTCTAAGAATACTATCCAGCTAAAATCCTGTTAGAGAGGAGTTAGTACAGCAAGAAAACAACACACAAGTGAAGGGATTTCTTTAAATAATCTAAATTGCTGTTCATTTATTTGCTTGGTGAAGATTCAGGTCTTCAGTCTTAGTTTGCAGATCCCGACAGCCAGGAGACATTCATTCCAGCAAAGAGTGCCAGAACAGACAACACGTCACGATGCATGTCCTTCTTGTATTTATTCATTTGACCGATGTCTTCTTTTTATCCAAAGCGACGTAGAAATGGGCTGAGCAGCTCAGGTTAAGAGCCTCGCTCGGGGATCCGACAGTGGCAGCTTGACAGTACCGGGGATTCAATCTCACAACCTTCTGATCAGTATTCCAGAGCTTTAATCGCCGAATCACCACTGCCACACAGTGTAGCTTCCTTCTATACATGCTGGAGGATAGTAGGTCAACTCGAGCCGTACTAGAGGCTTAAGGGAGTGTGTTGTGTGATACTTATTGTAATGTGATAAATATGACCAAAAATGTGTTTTTACCTTTTCCTTGAACACACTTTAGTTGTTTAGTTTTTTTTGTAATTGCAATGGGCTGTGTCCCAAACTGCATACTACTGTATGTCAGTATAGAAGTGGTGTACTCATTAGACGCATTATTTATGTTGTTTGTAGGAGGATGTGGATTCGTTTATGAAGCAGCCCGGCAATGACACGGCAGATGTCGTGCTGAGGAAGCTTGATGAACAGTACCAGAAATATAAATACATGGAAGTCAACCTGGTTCAGAAAAAAATGAGGTGTGGAGAATTTTAATCCTTTCTTGTGAAATGTTGCTCAATGGTGGAAGAGTAACTTCGTTATAGCAGTGAAAATTGCATTAAGTTTACATAAACTCAACAAACTGGTGTCGGCTCAGCTGCCATCACTAAGGCTAGTTTGGCCGCCTGCTATTGGTGAATTGGATTGGTTAGTGTATTTACAAAACGGTAATATTCTTTCCAATATTGTAACGATGAGGTTTCTTAGCTATTTTTAGTTCTGATCTAGTTAATGTTTATGTAAACTAAAGCTTTGTATCCCATAGAATAAGCTGATACTGCTTTCATGAGTTAAAACGGTGTTTTCAAATCTTGAACCATGAAACCGGAAGTCAAATCAAACTACAGACCATTCATCATTTCTGCAGTCAGTAAGTCTAGATTGGTTATGAAGAAGATTCTTTGCCAGATATAAAAGCAGTCACACCAGGGAAAAACCATGAAATGCAATACACAGACAGAATTGCTTTACAGATGTGACATTAGGACAGCATGCCACACTAAAATACAAGACCTGCATTTCATTGCTCTAAATGCTTTCTCTCTTTAATGAAAACTGGTGTTGCTTTTTAAAAAAAAATCAGAATTCACATCAGAAATTAGCATAGTTTTCTGTTGTATTGCATTCCTCTGCTATCACTGCATTGCAGTAGTGCCACACTGAAATGCATCCACTGTCTAATCACAGCACTAAGCTGCACTCAGGGGTGTGGTTGTAATCAGAGAAGGGCCTGAAAGTGTTATTTTCCAGGAGATGTTGCAGTCCATATGAAAAAACATCCTTTATAGTTTCTTATTGGCAAAATTCATATTCCTGATTTTTTTTTTTTGTTTTTTTTTTGTTTTTGTTTTTTTAATAAACCTGTGGAAGATGTAATGCTTATATTGAAATGTGAAACAGTGCCACCATGTGTGAGAGTGAGGATGACTGCTATATACATTTTTTTTTTTTGTGTGTGAATGTTTGTTTTTGCTCATTCAGGTTGAAAAACCAGATTCCACAAATCAAGCAGACATTAGAAATCTTACGGCACATGCAGAAGAAAAAGGTAAATTCAACATTATTTATTCAGTCTCCTAGATGACTTGATTTATCATTCTGTCTCCATGTTTATCTCTAGTCATAGCTTCCTGACTATGCACTGTCCATTGTGTGTTTTTTCATATATTCTGTAAAATGTAAATGTCTCGATACAGGACACTACAGATCCGATGGAGACACATTTCCTATTGGCTGATAATGTGTACTGCAAGGCCTCCGTCCCGCCCACGGATAAAGTGTGTTTGTGGCTTGGGGTAAGTCCTCGGACACACTTCTGCAGGCCCATTCCACCTTAAACCCCAGGTTTTACTGATAAAGTTTTGAACAGAAGATCCAGAATAGTGTCACTTTGTTTTCTGATGAAGTCATCAATTCTCAAACCATTCACAACTTGATATATTGAGAGAGGAAAAACAGAATAGGTGATATATGGTCATGGCTGTGTAACAGTCTGCTATTTTATACAGCTTTTTAGTCCCTCACCTGATAGCACAAAAGGTGAGGACGGATGATTGGAGAAATGTCGAAAAAGAGCATTAAATGTTTAGAATTAGTCATCCTGTTTTTTCTGTTAAATTGCTACGACAAATCTAAATTCTGTGTTTCATTTCAGATTTCATGCCATTGCCTGAATAGTGGACTAATTATCTTTCCTGTAGTTAATGCTAAAACCACAGGACATCGCTATTTTATTAGTGCAAATAAATGCTGATAAAACACAGCAAAGAACAGGTCAAACCACACTTCAAATAACAGCCAAACACAGGCTACAAATTACAGCTTCAGTGCTTCATGGGGTACACTGTTAACAACCAAAATAAACCACCACGTTCAACTCCAGCTTCATTCTCTGTTTTCTGGTCTAAACTAGCTGAGTGGAATCGGACAGTGACGTACAACATGTGGCACAGAAAGCACTTTTTCACACAATTCGTAGCTCATATATAAATCATTTTTTGTTTTGCACAAAAGAACTTAGAAAGTCTATGTTAAAGGGAAAAACATGAATTTTGAAAATATGAATTCCACAACCCATATAATCAGTCAGCCATCCAGTGTGTTAACCACTTAAAATCATATTTTTGAGTTCAGGGTTACTTCTCTTTGCTCTTAATAACATTTAAAACCAGTGATGGTGGTAGCTACTCAGCAGGTTTCTTCATTGGTGATCTCTTACTGTAACAGGCCAACGTAATGTTGGAGTATGATATAGATGAAGCTCAGACACTGCTGGAGAAGAATCTCGGCACGGCTTCTCGAAACCTGGAGTCTCTAGAAGAGGACCTGGACTTCCTCCGAGACCAGTTCACAACCACTGAAGTCAGTATCCTTACACAGCTGCGTCTCCTGCCAGGTTGACCTTTTTGGTCACTCACCCAAGCAAAGAATATGTTTGAATTAAAATAGATCAGAGGTCATTCTTTTTATGATTTAACTGATTTCATTCTCATTTTTGGTAGCTGAGTTCTTTGTAGTTGTAATGTAGTTTTTGACATTGCATGTAGTTATCATACTTCTTATGTGTTACTGAAACTCCTTTTGTTTCAGCTACTGAATGGTACTAAATCTGAATATAGACCAATGTCAAAAACTGCATTACAACTACAAAGAGCTCAGCATTGGCACTTTCACTCAAAGTTGTAGCATGAGTCTAAAACAGCAGTGTAGATCCAGCTGAGACCCTCTGAAGAACCCATGTAGCTTCAGTGTATCTTGTACCTATCAATCAATCTTAATAGGATCACAGAGAATGTAACTGATGGAGATGTTCATGTATGATCCCAGGCAGGTTTCATGTGTTCTCAACAACGGCTCTGGCTTTTATCGTTTTGCATTTTGCATCGTCAGCTTGTCCGCTCTCCGGTTAACCTGTTTCAGTTAATGCCAACAGGTGAACAAAACAGGGAAAATGCAACCTGCAGATATGGCTGTTTCAGGGAGAACTCTTCCATGATGTCATTCTGCATTCACGTCAGAGCGTCTTCTGTATTTTAGTAGCTCTGAGTGGGATACAGCGGCTAAACTATGAAATATCTGCTTTTTTGTAATTAGAGCATTCAGTAGTTGGATGGGAAATACAGTAATTACGCAGCGAATGCTTACTGTCAAAAAGGAAGATAATTTCATTCTCTTCTTATGCAGGTTTCCTTTGCACTCGTACAAAAACACATCTCCACCCAAATCTATTCAGCTTACGTCCAGATTTATTTGCTCACAAACAAAATGATATGAGAACACCAGAAGTGTTGCTTCTTTTGTGTGACATTGTTCTCCTCATCCTTGGTAAGTGTGCTATGCCCCTACTTTCCCACTGGCAGAGAAAACTTTTTTTTTTTTTTTTCCCCTAGCATGTTGAAGAAAAGATCAGTTTTGGAATGCATGGTTTGAGGCATTGATTTTTTTTTTTTAAATCCTAAATGCAATAAGGATTTTTTTTTTTTTTTTTAAACAAAAAAGCTTAAATTTGTTTATGCTTCTTTGTACCACTGTCTATTTTACCAGTACTATAAAAGTCATTTAAATTAGGATTTTGTGGAAGCCACTCAGTCTTTCAGTATTTAGAATTCTCTCAGTACTGTTTTATGAACAGATGTAGGCCTTAACACTTCCTTCAGATATGGCACGTGTCTACAACTGGGATGTCAAGAGGAGGAGCAAAGACAACCTTCTTAAATCAGCTGAGAGGTCTTAGAGGAGATGTAACGCTTCCCTGTCAAAGAAACACCCCAGTCAGTTTTCCTCCACACTGTTATCTATTGATTTTGTTACTTTTAAAGTATTTTTTCAAGTAAAAAGGAAATGGAAATGAAACAGAAGTCATAATGTCAGTTTTCTTTCTTTTTTTTTTTTTTTTAAATTATAATCAGTAGTTGTTTGCTTTATTTTACCTGGTTATTTTCATTCTGTACTTACTGACTTAAGTCTGGTGTTCATGACACTGAGTTCAACTGTTTCCTGTTAATGGGAGAAATATACTCCTTTTGAAAAAGTCAGAGTGAGGAGACACTGGATAAAAGGGGTGGATTGTTCTAAAGGGGAAAAGTGTGTTTAATAAACCCTTTCAGGGGAAATGTGTGTTCACTGGTTAACCTTCCCATCTGTCCTGACTCCTTCCACTTGCTCATGTCTCTCTCCTCTTTCTCTTGACTCCATAGCCCTTACCTCTGCTGAAACCTGTGCTTTTTCCTCTCCCTTTTTTTACTTCTTTTCATCTGTATTTATTTGTTAAATTGTATCCATTAAAACTGAATGAGCAACTCACAATGAAGCTGTAGGGAAAGACACAAAGTGAACAGAATGGTCCGTGTTTTTTCTTTTTCTTTGTTCCTGTATAGCTCTATCTTGGTACCATGGCAGCGCAGCAGGTAGTGTTGCCCCCTCACAGATCCAGGGTCTCTAGATTCCTCCCTCTGTCCAAAAGCATATCAGAAGATGGATTGACTACTCTAAATTGCCCCTACGGATGGATGTGCATGTCTGCGCACACTCATAGTGGTCTGCAATGAGCTGTTCCTGTTACTGAAAATGAATACACTCTCTGACCACTTTAATAGAAACACCTGTACATCTGCTCATTCATGCAGTTATCTATTCAGCCAGTCATGTGGCAGCAGCACAATGCATAAAATCATGCAGATACAGCAAGCTTCAGTTAATGTTCACATCAAAATCTGGGGGGTGGGGGTGGGTGTTGGTTGTTGGTGCCAGATGGGCTGCTTTGAGTATTTCTATAACTGCTGATCTCCTCGAATTTTCACACACAACAGTCAGTAGAGTTTACACAGAATGTTGGGGATAAAAAAAAAACAAAAAACATCCAGTAAGCAGCAGGTCTAAAGGTAGAAAGATCTTGTTGATAAGAGAGGTCAGAAGAGAATGGCCAGATTGATTCGAGCTGATAGGAAGTCAACAGTAACTCAAATAACAACTCTTCCCAACCGTGGTGAGCAGAAAAGCATCTCAGAACAAACAACACTTTGAACCTTGATGTGGATTGGCTACAAGAGCAGATCACTTCCAGTTCCACCATGTCAGCAAGAACACTAATCTGAGGCTACACTGGGCACAGACTCACCAAAACTGGGCAGTTGACGATTGAACAGATGTTGCCTAATCTTTTTATGTCTTCAACTGTCCAGTTTTGGTGAGTCTGTCCTCGCTGTAGCCTCATGCTTCTGTTCTTGGCTGACAGTAGTGGAACCCATTGCTGCATGTATTTCTGCATTGTGCTGCTGCCACATGATTGTCTGTTTGGAAATGGTGAGTGTATACCTAGGTGTCTTGTTTAAAAGATTCTTTAATATTTGTCTTTCAGTATAATATGACCATTATGTTTTAAAATGTTATTTTAGAATGCAACATCAACAGTAATCCTAATATCAACAAGCATCATTCCTTGTGTTCCAAGTACTACTTTACGTCCAAATTTCAAACTACTGCCATGGTGCCTTTTATTTAGTTATCCCAAGTTTGCATGCATAAATATGTTGCATTGAATGAGTGTCGAATAAGTAGCAGACTTTTTGGTGTACAGTGGACTATTTGCCAAATTTTAACGTGTTCTTAAGTATTAAATATTAGAATCAAGAGTATTTTAACATCGATTTTGAAAGGATTGGGCAGTAAACCTAGGACTACTGTACAGAAGAACAATCTGAATAATATAAACTCTTTAGTAGTAGTGCTCACCAGCATCAGGTTGCCTGCAGGGTTTTAAAGTTGACACCACTGTGTTGGAGACATGACAGCCTCCAGTATTTCAGTTCATGAGAAAGCAGTATATGCCATGTATTTACATGTATGCAAATCATCGGTGTTTGTCAGCTTCACTGCATTCAAACTGCAACGTGTCTTAATGCATGGGCTGGCAAGATATTTCTAAGGCATGCTGTTGGTGTTGTAGACCAAAAAAAATTAATATTTCACTGCCATTTAGGCTGAGAGTCCAAGTACTCTGTTTTGTGTCTCTGTTACTTAGGAATTGTTCTCTATGATGCATTTTAAGGAAGAGAAATTGGAAAAATCTAAGAAAAAGAGAAAAGCTACACATGCTTGGACCTCTGAAATAATATTTCTGAAAAAAAATGCATTTTATGTAACACTTTCATGCACTGGTACACACAAAGTTTGCAGCACAAGACCTATTAACTCAATTTGACAAATTCATTATATAAAAAAAAGGCTCCGGTTTTTGCCATAATATTTTAATCTGTAGTACATCAGGTTCTGATAAAGAGGTACAGAGTGTTGTACAACTATTTGTAGGTACACTCATCATTAATATTTCAGTCTTTATGAGCTCAGATTCACTTGCACCGGAAAACAAACCGAGACTGAAGCCCAAATCCAAATGTGCGCCAATGCTGCAAGGATTTAATTGACGGGATTGAATCCAGCACTATGGCTAAAGCTGCACAATATGGATAAATCACTAAACAAAATGCAACAATTGCTGTCCGTTCAGTTGTCATATTGTAGAGGACAATATTGTGATCAGTATAACCATGCAATATTATATTGTGCAGCATTAAGAATAACAGACTTCATTCAGTCAAAGCAGCAATGTGTACTACAGCCTGGTCCGATTAGATGTGCTTGAGAGAGCAATTTCTGATGAAATTATTGGGATGCCAAGAATCTGCATTTTACTGTTATAAAAGTCTGTTTGGACTTGGATTGGGGATGAAGCTTGTTGGTGTAGTTGGTATGATGGGGTTCAAAAGGGTGTTTGTAAAAATAACAGTGCAAAGCAATTGCCCATATAGCATGGTTAGGGGTGAAATTTACTGTGTAACATACATGAAGCACCTGAAAGGATTACGGTTTAAAAATATTTCCTTTTTCATGATGGAGATGTGTAACGGTATTTGTCATAGTGCACCTCATTTCCACGTTCGTCTTTCTTTTTATTTAGAAGCTTACATAAATCCCTTTGGTGAGTTAACAAAAGCACAAGTTTATGATTCATCTTAAATGTTGTACATTAAGCAACAGGTTTTGCTCAAACAAGTCCAATGTGTCCAAAAAAAAACAAACAAAAAAAACAGGCAGGATATGAATGTTGATTTTTCATCTTAATATTCAGGCCTGTGTTTCTGTGTTATGTGGTATATTGCAATACACCAGTTTCTTTCATTTTACCTTTGATATGCCGCATATACACCTCAACCAAAGAATAAGTAGTCCAGTCTTTTTTTTTTTCCTCACGCAGCATTTCAGCATTCTGAGCTCAGTAGTTCATTTCAAGTCCTCACCTTTGGCTATTCTCTGATGGAAATGTCTGTGCATGTCTAGAGAAGACCCAGTCTCTAGAGGCTGTTTACCCTCAAGGGAAACATGTCATGGCTTTCAACTGATTGACAGATGTGTAAGGTGCTGAACTAAGGTTCTGATTGTTTTGTTTTTATTTTTTTTTAGAAGAGGCTGAAGGAGCTGAAATGTGTGTCAGTGTTCATTGTCTTGTTAGTCTTGTAAATGGTTAGCTATAAGGGGCAGTAACTAGTGGAGAACCAGAGGGTAGAGGCTCGGGACCATTCAGCAGGCAGGGAAGGAGTAATGTCATAAGTGAGGATTGAAGTTTGCCTTTCTATTCTGAGAGATCTGAAGTTTTGAGTCTGAATGCTAGGGCTCCAGGTGGCTCAGCAGTAGCACCGGCGTTCGTTCTTCGTTACCTCCTCGGATGAGTGCACCACGTTGGGCACGAAGCCACTCCGCACACCCTCCCAGTCTTCCTGAATGGTGATGTCTCCATGTTTGACCAGCTCAAAGATGTCACGTGTCAGCTCGGTGAACGCCCTCTCTACATTGATGGCATCGCATGCTGAAGTCTCCACATAGCGCATGCCGTAAACAGCCGCCAGCTTCTCAGCCTCATGCCGGGAGACCTGACGCTGCACCTCCAGATCACACTTGTGGCCCACCAGCAGGAAGACGATGGTGTGTGGTTGCACGTGGCTGCGCGCCTCCTCCAGCCACTCGCGAACATTCTGAAATGAGCGGCGGTTTGTGATATCGAACAGCAGCAGGCCTCCCACTGAATTACGGTAGTACGCTCTAGTAATGGACCTGTGGGAAGCATGAACAGTTGCGAGTGAGTCTGAAGAAAACACGTGTGCACACTGTGAGGTCCAAACTCATCAAACAAAGGTTTGTGAATAGTGAACTAGGATCGGCTCTGTGCTAAGTTATGACTGATGGGCAAAAACAGATGCAAGTGATGCACTACAATTTTAAAGTTATGGTTCAGAAAAAAAATCTCATGTACAAAAGTTTAAAATTATGTACCCTATGTAGTTAATCAGCCAAAAATCATGTTTGGTCCCTGATGCTTGCTTCGTTAGTATTGCGCTGGAGCTCAGAGGCTAACTTAACTAACAAGTCATTGAAAGCTATCTCTTACAAAATTGTTTCCATAAATACACGACTGTAAATCGCTGCCTAAAACTACACCCAGTTGCTGATGTGGTTTAGGACACAGTGTGACCATTATAAAAATGGACAACTACACTTCGTATGCAAATGCATACATTTTAGTGGCAATTTAAATTTTTTTTTTTTTTAATGTGTTCACAGACATTGATTGGTCACCTGACTAAACCATTCATGATCACTTCTGCTCTGAGAAAACATTTCAGTATCTAAAATGCCAAGACACTGTAACGGTGATTGTAAATTTGTTAAAACATTCATGTAAGTGTCCTAAATGACTTTGACATGGCTAAGACTGCAAACTGTGTGTGTAATAGAGAGTAAGAGGTTATATGGAAGCACTGAATTGGAGCTGTTGAAAAAAAGATATATAAAGAGATTTAAAGCGTTTCGTCTACAGGGTCACTAGAATGACATTAATGACACAGTTTTGTGTAGGTGCCTACGTGTTGAGGAAATAACATGTGCCTCAGTGAATCACACTGATCAGAAATATCTCTCGCTGACGTAAGTACAGATTTGTCACCACTGAAGGAGTGTACAGGCATTCGACCATCAGAGGAGAAATGCTTCAGTGTGGTTGCCAAGGGGACAGCAACCTTTGGGATAAAGATAGCTGTAAAGTTAGCCTGATGAGCTGCCTAGTGAAGGCTCAAAGTCATTGTGTAATAGAAGTTTATTTATTGCTTTCATCCATGTATAAAGAAAAAGCCCTAAATGTATACATTATGTGCACTTATTTCATTGTTGACTTTCCCAGTGCTTTTGTATAATTTGAATATGGTCAGTAAATAACCATTAGTTCCTACAATACCTGAAGCGCTCCTGACCCGCCGTATCCCATATCTGGAGCTTTATGCGTTTCCCCGGCTCAATCTCAACCAGGCGAGAGAAGAAATCCACACCAACTGTAGGGTCAGACACTTGTGCAAACCGCCCCTCTGTGAAGCGCCTGATCAAACACGATTTACCAACCGTGGAGTCACCGATGACGATCAGGCGAAACTGGTAAAGCCATATTGTCTCCATGTCTATCTGTGGAGATCAAGCAGGTAAAGGGTTTATTGGTGCACACATCCAGTAAATATGCTATAGCCTAAAGACACATCAGATTACTTCCTTGGCTTCTTCCTGATCCTTCAAACTGGATTGTTTGTCCAAATTAGTTGCTTTTTTAGGTAGTCCTTTGCATCTTTTCTTATCAGGCCTTCTGTCAAGACCAATATTTTTACGAATTTTACATACTGTATCCCAAAGTCTAGTGTCCTAAAACACTAAATTTCTTTACAAATACAGTATCTATCTTGCCATCTCCTGGAAGTGCAAACTTTGTAGTCCAGGCCTCTACCAAGGGGTCCTGCATAGCCAGTTCCACTAGTCAAGACCACATTATAATATATAGGGCAGGAAATGTCCAGGACCAGAGCAGGAAGCCTCTGTTGTTGGAAACTTCTTTGCCCGTTGGAGCTGTTACTACTTGAAAGTTTTAAGTATTTAATTTAAATGTCCTTTATTAGTAGTATTAGTATTATTAGTAGGGTTACACTGATCTGAGTCTGGTATATAACGCAGGAACAGATTCTGATCAAATGTTTTCTAATTTGATATTTTCTGACAGATGTTTTGCTCTCAACACATGGTGATGACCAACATGATGCTGATCCTAAGACTTATCTAAAAACCTGTCTTTTAAATGATTTGCATAACTTGAAGCTTTTGCATAACCAAAAGAAGCTCAGCACTCCAATATTGTTATCCTTTATAAAAAAAAATTAAAAAAAAAGAGTGGAACCTGTGCATTCCTAATTATTAGACATTCTCAAGTCATAGATGCTCGAAATATACTGCTTCTATGTTAAAGGTAAAGTGATGTATAGCTTTCGGACTGTAACCTGGCCTCTGACGGTCAGCTCTTACACAGCAAAAACTCACTGGTCACTAACTCGTGTTTCTAATTCAAGCTGAGACTGTACATTTGAATTCAACACTGCACGTCTTATTATAATTTAATGCTGGGGAATTCGTTGTGTTTTCTCAGACTCAGTGCTCAGGATTATAGCGAGCCAGTCCACACACTTTACTGAAACACGCAGTGATCAGCCGCGGCCCTGCTCTCTCATACCGGAAGTGAGGCGGTTGCCATGGGGAGCGCTTATCTACTGGATCTACATAAACATCATGCTCACAATGGGATGAGCCATTACTGACACTGATCTTTTATTCCGCTTATAACGGTTTATATCGCATATATTCACTGTGATTATCGTGCTGGTTGGGGTTTGATTAGGCTAAAGGATCCTGCTCAGATCTCTGTGTGTACATGAGCAAACAAATATGATATAACAGTAACCATTAGTGACTAGACTATGACTATAGTGACTACATTATGACCAATATCATATATATATATATATATATATATATATATATATATATATATATATATATATCATCTTGCCATAACAGATCTCTTTAAGCGCTTAATTAACGATAATATTACAGAATAAAAGGGGGAAAAAAACATGCACGCCCACGTTTAGTTAGTGTACTTACGGCGTCTGGTCGGGTTGATCAGAGCTTAGTAAACCCAAATGCCATGGTCCTAACAGGATGATGGACTTTCTAGAAAGCTCACACACACATCACGAGCCAAAGCAGCACATACACACCCTGTTCAGTCTCTCCTTACTCTTTAACAGCTCAGCGATCACAACAGAGATCAGAGGACACCGGGAAGCTACTACAGTGTAGTAAACAGATGTAATCACACCAACGCAACGTGGCTCTTTAAATCTGCGCAGGCAAAACAGTTCTCGCAGAAATCCCAGACATTAAGAAGTCAAAGCAGTCATGACGCCTTTCCGGGGTGTTTGGATCCCTCCACGCTTTGGACACAGCGAAATGTTTGGAAATTGTGCTGATGAAATGGCAGCAGTATCAGAGACATCACACAGCCTGACTCATCCCGCATCAGCACCACTACCGTAAACCAACGAAGAGAGGCGCAGACTTAAAACCGTGGCCTTTCAGCTGACTTGCAGAGACATGATTCAGAGTATAGCCTTCTTACAACATCCAGGAAACATTTTCAGCTTAGGAAATAGCAGGGGTTGTGTGCACATTTTGTAACTAGCATTTATTTTTGTGTAAAAGTCACTGTGCAAACCCCAACTCCCTCATGATCCCAGAAATGATTAATCTTATGATTAATATATACATGATCATTTTTATTTATTGGAACCACACTCTCAGACTTAACTGTACTTTTCCTTGTCATTGGCTTGGTATCCTAGGTACCTTTAATATGTTTAATATGTTTTTTGTTTGTTTGTTTGTTTGTTTGTTTTTTTACAGTGTACTGTAAAAAAAAAAGATAGATTTAAATTAAAGTATTAAACTGTAATTGCCTTACCTTACACTACATGTACTTAAAAGATACATACTAGAAGTACAGAAGGTACCAACCCCAGTGAAAAGGAATGGCATAGTTAATACACTTTTTTCTAACAATACATTAGAACTTTTTATTGCTGAATTTTTATCCATAGAAACCAAATCACTTACAGTTAAAATGTAGGCCTATACATGTAACATTTTGCCATTATATTACACAAGTTTACATGATTCATACTGACATCATTCCTGTGGTTGTTTTAGGCTATATAATTATATATACAGTCAGGTCCGGAAGTATTTGGACAATGACAGAGTTTTTTGTGATTTTGCCTTTATACACCACCACAATGGATTTGAAATAAAACAAT
>CM075006.1:8492866-8510609 GCA_037576675.1 Pangasius sanitwongsei
ATTGTTTTATTTCAAATCCATTGTGGTGGTGTATAAAGGCAAAATCACAACAACTCTGTCACTGTCCAAATACTTCCAGACCTAACTGTATATATATATATATATATATATATATGAAAAATGGGCAACTATAAGGATCTGAGCAACTTTGATAAGGGCCAAATTGTGATGGCTAGACGACTGGGTCAGAGAATCTCCAAAACGGCAGGTCTTGTGGGGTGTTCCCAGTATGCAAAAGTGGTCCAAGGAAGGACAACCGGTGAACTGGTGACAGGGTCATGGACGCCCAAGGCTCACTGATGCATGGAGGGAGCGAAGGCTAGCCTCCCTGGTCCAATCCCACAGAAGAGCTACTGTAGCCCACATTGCTTAAAGAGCTAATGCTGGTTATGACAGAAAGGTGTCAGAACACACAGTGCATCACAGCTTGTGTATGGGGCTGTGTAGCCACAGACCAGTTAGAGCATCCATGCTGACCTCTGTCCACCACTGAAAGCGCCTACAATGGGCAGGTGAGCATAAAAACTGGACTATGGAGCAATGGAAGAAGGTGGCATGGTCTGACGAATCATGTTTTCTTCTACATCATGTGGACGGCTGGGTACATGTGCATGGCTTACCTGGGGAAGAGATGGCACCAGGATGCACTATAGGAAGAAGGCAAGCAGACGGAGGCAGTGTGATGCTATGGGCAATGTTCCATTGGGAAACCTTGGGTCCTGGCATTCATGTAAATGTTACTTTGACACGTACCACCTACCTAAACATTGTTGCAGACCAAGTTCACCCCTTCATGGCAACAGTATTCCCTAATGGCAGTGGCTTCTTTCAGCAGGATAATGCGCCCTGCCACACTGCAAACATTGTTCAGAGATGGTTTGAGGAACATGACAAAGAGTTCAAGGTGTTGACTTGGCCTCCAAATTCCCCAGATCTCAATCCAGTCAAGCATCTGTGGGATGTGCTGGACAAATAAGTCCGATCCATGGAGGCTCCAACTTGCAACTTACAGGACTTAAAGGATCTGCTGCTAATGTCTTGGTGCCAGATACCACAGCACACCTTCAGAGGCCTTGTAGAGTCCATGCCTCGATGGCTCAGAGCTGTTTTGGTGGCACAAGGAGGACCTACACAATAGGCAGGTGGTTTTAATGTTATGGCTGATGGGTGTATATGTGTGTGTGTGTGTGTGTATATATATATATATATATATATATATATATATATATATATACAATGGCCCCATATGTATTTATTCACCATATATCTGTCAAAGCTGTATTTATCGCAAGAGTAATATTTTTGTGGCAAAATGTTACAGTTTCAAGCAGCATAAGTGGTTTGCTACAGCATAGATGCCAAAAGTGTTTATTGCAGGTTTGTTTGTGCTGTGTACATATCAGTCAGCTCATTTTCATTACATCACGTATATTGTTTTTTACTTGTGCGTCCCATGTGGCTTACATATACAGCACAGTAGGAGATCTAGCACATAAGCTGTGTGTGTGTGTGTGTGAGAGAGAGAGAGAGAGAGAGAGAGAGACAATATATCTCAAACTTCAACTTCATATCAAACTTTAACATGAAAGGAAATGTAGTTTTTTTAAAACTCTCCAATGAGCCACCGATAGACACTTGCTACTTGAATACAGTATTCCAAGGAGATGTTTTTTGTATTTTCTAGGCTAGCTGAGACCTGGAATAACACTCGACACTTGAAAGTATTTATGTGTTCTTGTGTTCTTGCTGGAGTGCAATTTTGAAATGGTGCCAGACTTTCCTGGATGCTCCACAGCCGGCTCCTGGTTTATTTATATACAGACTTTAGTGTTCTTTCTTTCTTTCTTTCTTTCTTTCTTTCTTTCTTTCTCTCACCAAACACTTTATTAGGAATACCTTTGCACATACTCATTCATCCAATTATCTAATGAATCAATCCTGTGGCAGCAGTGCAATGCTTAAAATCATGCAGATATGGGCCAGCAGCTTCGGGTAATGTTGACATCAACCATCAGAATGGGGAAAAATGTGACTGTGGCATGATTGTTGGTGCCAGACAGCCTGGTTTGAGTATTTCTATAACTGCTGATCACCAACAGCATAAATCCATGGACCCAACTTGCCTTGTGTCAACAGTCCAGGCTGGTTTTGGTGGTGTAATGGTGTGGGGAATGTTTTCTTGGCACACTTTAGGCCTGTTAATACCAATGCCTCTTTGAGTATTGTTGCTGACTATGTGCATCCCTTCATAGCCACAATTTACCCATCTTCTAATGGCTTCTGAAAGCAAAGGTCATCTCAGACTGGTTTCATGAACATGACAATGAGTTCAGTGTTCTTCAGCATGAAAGTGCACCTGAAAAGTCTGCAGGAACTGCATGATGCAATCATATCAACATGGACCTGAATCTCAATGGAATGTTTCCAACATCCTGTGGAATTCATGCCACGAAGAATTGAGGCTGTTTTGAGAGCAAAGCGAGGCTCTACTCAGTATTAGTATAGTGCTCGCTGAGTGTACTGTACGGTTAAATGATGCATTTAAAAATCCTGATATTGAACCGTAATAATAAATAATGCTTTAAACATGAGATTAAGGATGAAATTAAAGGCCTAAATCAATGAAATCGTGTCCCAAATGACCGAACATTTCATTAAAAACGTTTTTATTCAGTCTTGACAGAGCTAAGTGAAAGCCATGCTTCTTTAGAATATGATATAAACATTTTTCCTTCACTTCATAAGTCAGCATCTTGAGAATTTCAGAAAGGTATCATGTGTTGGTTTATTTTGGTTTACCATTAGCAAGAAAACCTAGACAATGTGAAAATTCAAAAAGTGTCTCTGCATACTGTGTCTTGTATCTGAATTCACCCTGCTTTAACACAACCCTATAAATAAGTGTTAGAATTATTTATTCACAGAGGCTAGGAGATAGGCCTATTTTTAAACATTTACAAAGTCAAGACTACATTTCACTCATTATGGATTGAAACCTATTTTTTCTGCCAATTTAAAAGCCGATTTGGAAGGTTTTCCTGAAGGAAGCACATGATGTTGCGTTTTCGAGGCGGTTTTTAACAGACTAGGAAACGTGGCAGTGAGCTGTACTATGGCTCCGTCCCAAACTATCCACCCAGCAGCCTCTGCCGGAGGTGGCGCAGTCTGCTGTGTAGTGCTGCAGTGGGCGGACTGAGATATCCACCACCCAACTTTTAGCGGGTTTTTTTGTTTGTTTTAAACTCCACTTTCTGAGTAGACTATGCAGCGGGAGCGCTTGTTAAAGGTGCTGGTTGTAGGGGATCTGGGTGTAGGGAAGACGGCCATCATCAGGCGCTATGTGCACCAGGTTTTCTCTCATCACTACCGAGCCACCATCGGAGTGGACTTCGCGCTCAAAGTGCTGCACTGGGACCCGGGCACCGTCATCCGCCTCCAGCTGTGGGACATCGCCGGTAAGCACCACATCTGGACACGCTCATCTAGCTGTCATACTACACAGCTGGGAAGGTTTGCAGTCAAACCGCTCATTTTGAAATATTTAGCAGCAGTCAGCCATTTCTGAGATGTCCACTTACAGTAGTGTTTATGTGATTTTACATAACCATAATCTTTATAATAAACACATGTGAAGTAGACTTGTAGCGCATCTGTTTTATTTTTCATATATATATTCTCCATGTGATCACATAGCATAGCATTTTATTCACATAATCACACATAAACTGGTTTTACAGTAAGGGAATCTACAAGGACTTAAGGCAGGTTATACACCCAGAATGCAAATATGTTATTGGCTCGTTTTATTCCATATAATATTATTTTATTTCAGAGAATCGTTGTTGTTGTTGTTGTTGTTGTTTCTAGGGTTGCACAATATATTGGTTGTTTCTGTTAATCTTTATTGCTTAACCCGTAATTCTGATACTGATATCACAAAAAAGGCTGTAATGAATAACAGCTAACAGATATTTTATTGATTGGTGTGATTATCCTGCTCAGTCTGAGATATCCCACTTATAATCTCGGACAATCCAGGTGACTTTCTACAAGTGATTTAATGAATCACAGAATTCAAACAATCTGACAAAATAATTTGGGCCAAGCATCAAGTGCTCATTACAGGGGCTTTAATATTGTGCAAGGTATAATCACAATTACACTGTGTAACTATTTCATTAATATGCAGCTTTAATGTGTTTTCTAGTTCATATCAACCTTTATGTGCAATACTTTCTCAGACATATAGGTGCCATCTGTACTTTTCCTTGTTGTTGGGGTTGTACTGTCAAGGGTACATCTATTGTACCTTTAGTAACTTTTAAATGGCCTTTAATTAGCTTTTAGAGTGTAGCTTCAAAGGTTCATTAGTGGTCATTAAAGTTCAATTATATACCTTGAATCAATTTTAAAAGTACATTATATTCATGTTTCCAGGTAAACGATACATAATAAAGGTACAAAAGATGTCCCCTTGAAGATACCACAGCAGCAACATGGAAATGTACAGTTTGGTACCTTTATTTCTGAGCGTGTCCTATATTGTTTTGCAACCTTATTCATGCCTTCTTCTCATTTTGATGTCTAAAGCCATTCTTATAGATTTAAAATATCACAGCATTCTGTATGAACTGTAAAACACGGTATGGGTTTTTCTTTCTCCTAATGCAGTTACAGTGTTTACACACAGTTAACTATTTGCCTCTGCTAATCTTATTACACAAACACGCCCATGGAATGCATTGTTTAAACAGTACTTGTCATTTCTGATATTTGAGTGCGTGTGCACGTGTGTGTGGGATAAATGTCTTTCTGCCCATGCCCAAGATACTGAGATGGAAGTCGCGTGGTGTTTTCAGCTGGTTCCATTCATTAGTTAGTGTCATGTGAGGAAAAGTAGGAAACACACACCCCAAGTGTACACACAGTGATATATAAGAAAACACTCATACAAGGCACAGATATCAACCGAGAATGTTTAATTTGATTGTAGTAATCAGACAGCACAGGTTTCAGATATGTGATCTTGTGACCAGTACAGTGTCGTGCTTTTCTGTGCCTCTTCCTCACATTTTGCCATGTTTTCCAGGACAAGAGCGATATGGCAACATGACTCGTGTGTACTACCGTGAAGCAGTAGGGGCACTGGTGGTCTTCGACATGACCCGAGCCTCCACTTTCCAAGCTGTACTTAAATGGAAAGGTGACCTGGATGCTAAAGTGGCCCTCGGTAGTGGTCACCCAGTGCCAGCTGTCCTGTTGGCGAATAAGTGTGACCAGCAGAGACTGTGTGCCAAACTACCCAAGCTGGAAAGTTTTTCTAAAGAGCAAGGATTTGTGGGCTGGTATGAGACGTCGGCCAAGGTAAGGAGCTATCTCAGGGTTACTGTTTGTGCAGAGTTTCACATATTCTCGCTGTGTCCTTGTGGGTTTCCAGTTTCCAGTTACCTTCCAAATACATACAGTTGGGGTCATAAGTTTGCGTACGCTTAGCAGAATCTGCAAAATGTTAATAATTTTTTTCAAAAATAAGAGGGATCATAAAAATTGCATATTTTTGCATTTTTGCAAATTGCATTTTTTATTTAGTACTTCCCTAAATAAATAAACTATTTCACATAACAGATGTTTACATATAATCCACAAGATTTACACAAATGAACCAGTTCAAAAGTTTACATACGCTTGATTCTTAACACTGTGTGTTGTTACCTGGATGATCAACCTGGATGTTACCTGTTTTTATGTGTTGTGATAGTTGTGCATGAGTCCCTTGTTTGTCCTGAGCAGTTAAACTGCCCACTGTTCTTCAGAAAAATCCTCCAGGTCCTGCACATTCTTTGGTTTTCCAGCATCTTCTGCATATTTGACCCCTTTCCAACAGCAGCTATATGATACTGAGATCCATCTTTTCACACTGAGGACAACTGAGGGACTCGTACACACCTGTTACAAAAGGTGGCTCTTAATGTAGTGTCTTGCCTTCTTGAGCATCAGTGAATGTTTGCACCTTTTGTAATAGTTGTGTATGAGTCCCTTAGTTGTCCTCAGTGTGAAAAGATAGACCTCAGCATCATGCGTATGTAAACTTTTGAACATTGTCTTCCCATCCAGGGTGTATTCCTGCCGTGTGCTCAGTTTTACTGGGATAGACTCCAGATCCACCATAACTATGATCAGGATAAAGTGCTGACTGAAGATGAATGAATGACATGCTTTTGTTTGAAATGTGGCCATTTTTGGTTAAGTGTATGAGTATTGTGTGTTTCTTCTAAACCGTCCTTTTCATTTTCCCTCATTTCATTTCAGTCAGGTTTCACTCACATAAATATTGTTGCTCCACTCATTACTAAACAACTACCAGATAAAAATAAATAACAAATTCACCAATTACAATCAGAATTGTTCTTAATTTCTATTTTAAATTTGAGAATGAAGTACTGTATGTGATTTTCATCTGATTAATGGGGGTTTACCATATTTATGACCAATTTTAGTTGCTACAAAGGCTGCTACAAAGTATGCCCTTAATAAAATGTGTAAATTGCAGCTGTTACGTAAGGAATAAAACATGGCGGTCTGTGCTGTTGAAAATAACCCGCAGCATGAAATGTTTTATTCCTCTTATACCACAGCGATTTGCCATCAGTTACAATTTTTAATTTATTACACTTCATGGTTTTTAACAGTTTATAATTACATTTAATGTTTATAATTATATTTTACATTTATGGAACATCTGCAAAATAGGTTAATTCCTGTTATTTCTTAGGCCTATGTTATAGCATCTACAAACTGTCATCCCTTATCAGCCTTATTTATCTGACACAGTGCTGGAGACTCCTTTCATAAGTGTTACATAAATGTGTTCTTACAGAAAGCTTCACCATATCAGTGATCATTCAATTTTTATTAGTTTTAGATTCCATACTAGTCCCTATGAACGAGCTGTTACTATAGTAACAATAACGCATTAGAACTAGCGCATTAATATAAATCTAAATCATAAACTTAAATCTTTTATGTTATAGCTGGAACTATTGTCAGGAGAAGCTTGCTGTTACAGAACATTAATCCACATCTTCTGATTCAAGAATTAAACAGTGCTGTGGTATAAATTCATATTTAAAAAAAAAAACTGCACTGTAAAAATTCCCACTACACCACTGAGCATTGCACCATGTAATAAAAAAAGAGTGGATGAAGAGAGTGCAGAGAGATTGCATCAGTTATGCATAATGCCATTAAGTACGTTATCTACACATGTCAATAACGTGTCAATTATTAAACTGCGTCAATCAATCAGTCAGGTTAAGCCACTTCAGTCAGTTAATTACGAAACTACAATATAGAACACAAAAACAAACACTTTGCTATCCAGTCTGTGTTGTTCGCCCTTGTCTTGTGACACAAGGCTGTAAAACTTGTTTCGCTTTCTCTCTCTCTCTCTCTCTCTCTCTCTCTCTCTCTGTATCTCTCTCTCTCTTTCAGGATAACACAAACATTGACAAAGCCATCATGCGCCTGGTTGAGCACATCATGGCGAGTGATGTCGAGAAACCTGCAGATGACTCAGACCCCAGTCGGGTGATCCTGCCTACGTCTGACGACAACCTCCATGAACACAGGCAATCCACCTGCTCAGCCTGTTCCAGACTGCACACACCTCCCAAAGAGCATGAGCAATTCTAGCAGCAGAGAAAATAGATATATGTAAATTACATTTATATAATTAAATGCTATTGGTGATGACTGTTATTATTTATACCAGCAATTCTTGTTTATACATTCAATGCACAGTTAAATGCTTAAAAAGAGGAACTTGTTTTTAAGCTGTACAGTTATTAGTTTGCTGAACTAAGCAACACAGCAGGACTGTTGAGGAAACTGAGGGCAAACCATTAACACCTCTGTCAAAAGCAAATGTCACCAGTAGAAAATGCTGCCTAAAGCACCAACAGCACCGTAACAGAGCAGCTATGTGGGCAAATGGAATGGGAAAAAAAAAAGATTAATATTTAATTTAAAAAAATTGATTGATGAATTATTTATACAATGGATATAAAAATTCTACACGTCCCTGTTAAAATAGCCGTTTTTTGTGAAGTAACAAAAAAAGAAACTAAGATTAATCATGTCAGAACGTTTTCCACCCTCAATGTGAAATTACAACGTATAAAAATTAAGTGAAAAACAACCAGAAACCTTTTTAGGGAAAAAAAGGAATAATAAAAAACGTACAATGATCAAGTTGCATAAGTGTGCGCACCCCAAAACTAATACTTTTAACACAAAACTACAACTTTTGATTTTATTACACCACTCAGTCTTTTTGGGTAAGAGTTTATCAGTGTGGCACATCTTGACTCGGCATCTCCAGTGCACAGCCCGCTTCAGGTCACTCCACAGATTTTTAGATGGATTCAGGTCTGGGCTCTGGCTAGTTCATTCAAAAACATTGATCTTCTTTTGGTTAAGCCATTCCTTTGTTGATTTGGATGTATGCTTTGGGTCATTGTCATGCTGAAAAGTGAAATTCCTTTTCATCTTCAGCTTATTAGCAGACACATGAAGGTTTAGCACTAAAATCGACTGGTATTTGTAGCTATTCATTATTCCCTCCACCTGGATAAAAAGCCCAGTTCTGGCTGAAGAAAAGCAGCCCTAAAGCATGATGCTACCACCACCATGCTTCACCGTGGATATGGTGTTCTTTTGGTGATGTGCTTTTTTTTGCACCAAACATACTATTTGGAATGATGGAATTATTATACCTTTTGGACTTGGTCTCATCAGGCCATAACACATTTTGCCATATGGTTTGGGGTGATTTAATTGAGCTCAGATGTTTTTTGTGAGAAAGGGCTTCCATCTAGCCTCCCTACCCCATAGTCCAGCCATGTAAAAAATACAAGAGATTGTTGTCACATCCAGAGAGTAATCAGAACTCGTCAGATATTCCTGCAGCTCCTTTAATGTTGCTGTATGTCTCTTGGCAGCCTCCCTGGTAAGTTTTTGCCTTGTCCTTTTATAAATTTCAGAGGGATGTCCTGTTCTTGGTGATGTCACTGTGGTGCTCCATTTTCTCCACTTGTAGATGATGGCCTTTATGGTGTTCCGTAGTATATCTAATGTTTTGGAAATTCTTTTATACCCCTCTCCTGATAGATACTTTCAACAAGTGAGATATCACGCATGCTTTGTAAACTCTTTGCGGACCATGTCTTCAGCAGTCAGATAAAACCAAGAAGATGTGTTGGTTTCATTTTTTATATCACAAAAACATGCCATTTTAACAGGGGTGTTAACAGGACTTTTTATATACATTGTATATGCCCAAAATCTCACAGACTTTTGTTGCAAATTTGCATAATAACAAAAGAAAAAAATAGTTTTGACAGCCTTAACTGAAATACATGTCAATACATGTTGTTATGATGTGTGAAAATGACATGTTTTAAAGGCAAAACAAAAAAATCATAATGTAGATGCATAATGAAGTTTTAAGGTAATAGGGGTTAGGGGATAAGGTTTAGGGTTAAAGTTGAATACAAATCTGATTGAATTGAATTCTGATTGAAATCCTTATGAATTCCCACCTGTATCTGGTTCAGAATGGATCTGGTTTCCATTTTATGTTGTGTGAATGTTTATAAGTGAAATTCTCCAGCCTTAAATTCTAAGTGTGTGTATGTGTGTGTGTGTGTGTTTATGGGAGACACTAAGCAGGTGTGTGCCTGCTGTTTAAATCTGTCCCAAGCTGTTAATGCTGCATATCTGAATGGTAAAGCTGCTCTGCTGAAGTGTTAATGGTGTTATAATCCATATGTCCCTGTGCACTGTGTAACTAATTATCCCTGGCAGACACCCTGTCCCTCATCTCTGCCCTCCATAATTTTAAGATCGTCACAGCTGTTCCCAGCTCTAAAAATACTCCACAGAGACTGAATAATAGGTGTTTTTGAAAAGTAGCTTTCTTTCTGTTGAATGTGTACTGATATGTTTGCCTGCATTTGGCCAGCAGGTCTATTTGTGGCCTAATTGTAATTTGGAATTGTTTCATGTCAATGGCCCTATTCTGCATCTACAATTACAGCGTTTTGTGTGAACTGAAAATAGACAAGCATCTGTTTCAATGACCTTTCAGCGCCATTTCCTCAGCTGACATAATGGCATCATTTGCATCACAAAATAAAGCCGGGGGAAAGTTATTTATTCAATATGTCAAACGTCTATGGCTCATTGAGATTTGTTTTGCCTTGTGAATGAATGATTATCTGATACTCAATCCCAGTATGGTATATCACATGAAATGATGAGGCTGTTGGAGGGCTCAGTAGTCCACAGCAGGTATGTTTCTTGAGCTGCTAGTGTTCATTGGAGACATATTTATAGAAGGTTAATCATATTCCTCTTCATAATAGCAACGTTTTAATGCAACAAAGGATGTTTTGTTTTTGCATTTTGTAAATGCCGTGTCTCTGGGTCTCCTTTCCCACCTAAACATTTCAGTCTAAACCATTTGAAAAACTCATCCGCTTAAACACCCTGGATTGTCACTTTCACAGTTCCTTCACTCTAACAGCCCTGAAGAGAAGACACATTTAATTACTTACGCTGTTCTGGTCCTGGAAATAAAAGCTTACATTCTGCCTCCTCTTGGAACTGGCAAATTGGCAAAGTGAAAAGAAAGATAGGCTAATGGCTAATTGGCCAAATCATGTTCGGCTAATAGCACTTTGTTACCCTGCTTTACTAATTCATGTAGATTGTGTTTTAAGCTAACATCACATCAGAAAAAAGAAGAAGTGAAGTGAAGTGAAGTGACGTGTGGCCAAGTATGGTGACCCATACTCGGAATTTGTATGAAAGAAGACACATCAGCAACTCTTAACACTGGTTTGTTAAGAGATAAGATTGTTTTAGCATGTTAAAGTGATATAATATGCCTTTATTATGGCTGATCTGACTTGATGTCATTTAAAAAGCTCGCTTAGCATCATCTCCACTTTGGAAGAATTGTCTTGTCTGTCTCGCTTCTATTTATGGCTACTCTATTAGAAAAAAAAAAATCTTTGGATGGTTAATGGCTCAAGCTCATTAAATGGATTCTACATTTTCTGAAAGGAAAACCAACTGTTGTACAGGTCTACAGTCAACCATTAAGGGTTCGCTCAAACAGACAAAGCAAAGAACCCTTGCAAGATAGATAGATAGACCCCAACCCCCCAGCAGAACATTCAGTACTTAACATTTTAACCTGGATGTGATTTTTTTTTTTGTATTATGGCTTTCAAGGGCAATGCTGAACATTGGACAGGATTTTAATATTTAAAGCAACATAGCTTTAGCCAACTTCTGTCAGAATTGCTAAATCTACCGTAAATGAAATTAATCATAAAAAAAGGTTTTAACCAAAAACAAATTTTGCACAATTCTCCCTCCAAATGTCACTCAAGATGTTTAAGTGGCTGAGGATTGCTTTTTTTGTTTGCACTGGCACAACTAGGCTATTGTAATCAACAAATGGACAGATTGTTCATCAAGACAAATAAAGTCTATTCAGTTAAATTAAATTGAACCAGTACAGTTTGAAGAACCAATATGCCCATTTGTCCTGCTTTCCAGCATTTCCAGCTCAGAGAATGTTCCTCCAATCATGAGCCGTATCTTGTATACAGACATGATACACACACTTTTACATGTATTTACTGTGCAACACCTACACTGGATGCTTCTATGTACAGTATGTGTGTGTGTTATGTGAGGGGCAAGAAAATAAAAGTCTGTGGAGTTTGGTGTGTGTGTGTGTGTGTGTGTGTGTTTGTGTGCGTGTTCAGGTTTTAATTTAAAAAGCAAAAACAAACAAGCAAACAAACAAGCAAAAAAAACCTAAAAAAGCCAAAATATTTGATTTGGTTGCTGAGGTTAAGGTTAGCGTTAGGCTTGGCTGTAGGCATAGCATTAATTAGCTGCATTAATAATTATGGCATTGGAAGGTCCTTTCAAGGGTAATAAAAATTGTGTGTGGGTGTGTGTGTTAGAGCTGGAGGTATCTGCTGTATACATTTGATTTTCAAATTGTTTTCTTTTCTGTGGAGCTAGTTGTCAATCTGATTGATTAATCTGATATGGTAGCAGTGACAGACCATTTTCATTTTACATTTTACCTTCATCCAAAGCAACTTACAAGTGCAATGGAATACAGTCCTAGCAGAAGCTGGACATTTGATGGTTAAGGGTTTTCCTCGAGGGTCCACTAGCGGCTCTCCGGCAAGCTTCCAGACACAAGCACAGAATGCTATCTGCTGAGCCTCTGCAGCCCACAGACTTCATTGCAGTAATACATCAGCATGCCTTGATGCATTGTAACAGTTTGACCAAAAGCAATTCCTCTTCCGATTCCAGCTGTTGGGTTTTATTCAAAAGCAGAAGTGTTGCTATTCTTTGTCTGGGATGTTACAGAGCCTATGTTGTTCATGCCGTTAAAAACAAATGCAATAAATAAAAACTGTACTAATCATGTGGCAATGGTTATTATGAGCACGATTTGCAGCATGAGTGCTAAAACAGATATTTGTGATATTTCATCCTCTTGTTTGATTGACACTGAACTCTGATGAGGTAAATTGTGGCCTGCAGCAACAGTTGCCATGATGGGGCAGTTGCCATGGAAATAGTTCAATCTATTTGCCTCTAGATGGAGCTGCTCTATTATCAATGTGTGCTAGAGCGTGGTCTATAGAAGCAGAGCCACTACAGTATAGTTGTGGTTTTGTAGATCGCCCTAACCACTTCCTTACACTGGGAGGATAAATGCACATTTACATTATACCATACAGTAGGAAAGCAAGGTCACCCAATAAGATGTCATAAGTGTTTTTTTCAGAATAAAAATTGAAATAAATTTTAAAAATGATTTTAACCATGTTCAGTGTTCTGGCTTGACCTAGACAGAATAATATTAGTAAATATCATTTTTTTTCCCCCTGATGTTATGTATTACTTTTTTAAACGTTGACACATGCTCATTTCTTACTCATAAAAGAGTATAACCAGATGTAATTTACTTATGTCTATTTTTTATTCAGCTTAGCACACACTTATGCTGTCCTGCTGTTCTGTAAACTGAGTAAGATAAGATAAGATAAGATAAGATAAGATAATCCTTTATTTGGGGAAATTTGCACTGTTACAGCAGCAAACGATAGGAGACATAATACTTATAATAGTAATTATATACAATCTGAGTATAAAAGTATAAAAATATAAAAGAGACACACCAAGAATGCACAAAAACACAAACACACAACAGTATTAAGTAAGCCTGCAGTATCCAAACTGCTTATGACACTTGAGTTGTTATTTGGCTGGAGTTTATCATCTGTGTTTGCCAGATTTTACAGACTGAATGTTGCTTCTTTGCCATCCATGTGCTCTGGTGTGAATTTGAGTGATCCTCACCCTCAAACATGTACATGCTCATGAGTGATTCTTAGCCACAACATAGTATAATATCAACACACTGAGTGATTCTGAGTCTCAATAAAATGATGGCACTATTTTTGAGTCAGGCTATTGTCAGGAAAAGACTACCATCAGGACATATTACTAACCCTTGTGACAACCAGCCTGGTGGTCCAGAACAAATGGAAACAGAATAGAAGGTTATATATGTAATCATGATTCTATGACTGAGTGGAGGACTGACTGGGTACTGGGTACCATGGCCAGAGAAGGAGCCTGATGAAGAGAGGCGTTTTATAGGCTACACACGTGAGGTCATAGTCACGAGGTGACTACTTTGCTATTAATATTTGGCAAGGAAATGAGCAAATGGCAAAAGAATTCCACTAGTTCTGAAGGAAAGCACCCTGGTGGTCTTCCACTTGGTTGTAGAACATGATTACAAAAATAACCTTCTGGTCTGATACTGCAATTCTGCTTTTGTCTACTTGTCCACTTGCCAATTTTTGCTATATAGACAGTATCTATGGTATATAGAGACAGTATTATATTAGGCTACACAGGATGGCAGGAGGACATTAGTTTATTTTCAATTTGCATATTCATGTTTATTAATGAGGTGACATGTTGGCAAAGGAGGTAGCATTGCTGCCTCACAGTTTCCTGTTTCGATGCTGAGCTCCGGTTAATGTCCGTGCTGAGTTTCATGTCTCCCCATGTCCATGTTGGTTTCTTCTGGGCTCTTCAGTTTCCTCCAACCTCCCAACAACATGGCAGTATGTAGCTTGCTAAATTGCCCAATACGTGTGAATGAGTGCGTGTATCGTGCCCTGTGATGGACCTAGCCGGGGTGTATTCCCTGTACATCTCATGCCCAGGGTTTCTGAGATCCACTGTGACCCTGATCGGGATAAATAAACTGAAGATTAATAAAATGAATATTAGGGATGTAAATATTGGATAATTTGGATTGATGCATCAATTTAAAAGGCAACAATCATAAACTTGATTATAATTGATTATAAATTTATTATCCAAAATGACATATTCAAATTCATATTTTTAAGCTGATGTATAAATAGGCTAGCAAGGTGATTTGTCCATAAATCTGATACTTAAATAGTCCTTCTCTGTCATCATCATTAACAAATTACTAGTAGGTTTACTCCAGATTTTGAACAAAGTTGGTCACACATCATTTAAATCGTATCATATCGTGTTGTAGCAGATTCACGATTCAGTGGTATCATCAAATGTCAATCATCTAAATAATCAAAATCATATCATATCGTGTCCTAGCAGATTCAGTGGTATCGTCAAGTATCGAATTGTTCCCTTTATAATCAAAATCGTATCGTATCGTTTAGAAGCCTGAGGTTTACAACTTTAATATAATTTGTGTAATTAATAAATACTGGCCTTTTAATTAATGATAAAACTATTAATTTATAACTAATAACTAATAGTTTAGTTAAAACTATTATTATTCTACCTGGATTTACTGTTTTTAATGCTTAATACACATTAAAATGAACTTTAACGCGTCTACACGTAATTTTCTGCTTCTGTCCAATCAGAGCGCACTCTGCTCTTGTCCAATCAGCGCTCACTGCTTCTGTCCAATCAGCGTTGACTGCTTCTGTCCAATCAGCGCTCACAGCTCCTGTCCAATAAGCGCTCACAGCTCCTGTCCAATCAGCGCTCTTCGTGATCACCTGATTTGTGCGCAGCCATTTTGTCCGGAGCTGCTCTTCACAAACCGGAATAAAGCGAAGGCGAGTGGAGGAACGCCGTTGGAGGGGGCTGATAGAACACACTCCCTGCCGGAATTTCTCCACCTATTGATCCAGGACGGAAAAAGCCCACTTTTTTTTTTCTCGTGGTGGTCCTACAGCTGGACTAGTGGACTTCCTTTTACAGATGCAGGTTGGATGTTAGGTTTGAGCGGCTGATCAGCTGTCCGAGATCTAATGTTAGATCCTCCAGGTTCCAACTCAACACAAGATTTCCACTTTCACTTCTGATCTCCGTGTGTGCTCGTTACAGGTTAGCTGTCATTCACGTCAGCGAGGGTTTGAAGATAGCATAGTAGCTAGCAGGAAGAGTTTGAACAGAGTTAGAGACCTGGGGGAAGCCGACAGATTAGCCGGGTAGCTGCTGTTAACTGGAACCTGTTAACTAGCTAAACTAACTAGTTCCCTTTAATCCGGCATTATTACAGCGAGCTAAGAACTTGCTAGTTACAGGTCTCTGTGCATTCCTGTGGTCAGGAAGCGACTTGCTAGCTCAGCAGACACTCGCAGGTAAATACTGAATCCTTAAATCCTCACTAATTCGAGTCAAAGGACAGACTTGTGGAAGCACTTTCCGTCTTTTCTTGGGGTACGTGGCATTTTCCTCCCTATCTCTTTCTCTTTTTCTGACCTGGCAGGACGGATAGCTAGCTATGTCATTTTGCAATCTTCCTATATGCTCAGATTTCACCATTAGGTCCTGTGCTCGGGGTGAGCGCTGTTATGGTTACATTAGCTAACATCAGCTCAGTCATTCAGTTCATCCGGGTGTAACACGGACACTTGGCCTGATATTTGTACTAGATAGGTAGCTAGATTCTTTTATATTACGATACAATACACGATCAAGGGTGACTGGTTTAGTATTTAGCTAATCTTGTGGGTTTTTAAAAACAAATATATATAAGCAGTCACTTTACTGACTCGAAGTTTTGCTAAATCCGCTCATATTAGTGAGCCGTTACGCTATCTGGATTAGAGAGAGAGAGAGAGAGAGAGACTCGTCCAGTTGATCAGTAGTCAGTGTTGAGGTGAAGCATGTCGGGACAGAGCATCACGGACCGCATCGCGGCGGCGCAGCACAGCATGACCGGCTCCAGCATCAGCAAAGCCGTGTGTAAGGCCACGACTCATGAAGTGAGCGGCCCCAAGAAGAAACACCTGGACTGTGAGTATCCCCAGCCTCCTCACTGCTCTCTCTCTCTCTCTCTCTCTCTCACGCGCACGCGCGCGCACACAGCTCAGAACCTCACCCCTGACCTGGCTGGCAGGTGTGACCTACTGACCGGTGTTCTACCAAGGGTTTCTGCGCATGCGCACTTCACTTAATCCATAATCTCATACCTCTTCATACAGTTTAATGCTGCAGACATTTTCTGGAGCTATTCCACTTAACACTAGGCGCAGTTCGCCGGTCACCCCGGTCACACTAGGGGCAGTTTTAGACTAGCCAGTCCACCTACCTGCATGTTTTTGGGCAGTGGGAGGAAGCTGGAGAACCTGGAGCATACCTTAAGCACAGAGAGTGAACGCAAGCTTGGGATCGAACTGGAGAGCCTGGATCTGTGAGACAGCAATGCGCCAAATACACAGCCTGGAGTTTCACACCCGGTCGTTTTCTGATAAGGTTGCTGTGATAAAGTAGACAAAATAGCAGAAAATACATCTGATTTTGTTTTACGAACACACTATAAATGCGAGCTATGGAAGGGCAGTTTGATGAGGTAGGACAGATTGTTAGAGCACCAGCTCACCTGTAACATGCGGGTTAGATAGTGATAGGTGAGATAGCAACACCGATAATATTTTGGTTAACTCTTTTTAGGGCAAGGTAGATAACGAATGCTCAGAAGTCGCCAGAAGATGTCATACGCTATTTTGCAGATTCATTGAATCGTCACGATCATTTACATGCCTACACGTGTTCCATGAATAAGGAAGATTTTCTGGAGACTCTAAGAACAGAATAGAAGATAAAAATATTACTTCTTTCATATAGAAAGAAGTCTTTTCTAATGGCACCACAAACTAACTATTTATTTACAAAATAGTATAATTTCTGTCAAGAATGCAGAGAAAGATAAGCAGTGCTAGTGAGTAGTTAGGAAACAGACATGAAGGAAGAGGTTTTGAAGGAAATAATGCACTTTTATTTAATTAATTGGGGAGTAACAGCGATCAGTGATTGGTCATTGGGGAGTAGCGGCGATCAGTGTTTGGTCATTGGGGAGTAACGGCGATCAGTGATTGGTCATTGGGGCGTAACGGCGATCAGTGATTGGTCATTGGGGAGTGACTGTGGTCAGTGATTGGTCATTGGGGAGTGACGGCGATCAGTGATTGGTCATTGGGGAGTGACGGCGATCAGTGATTGGTCATTGGGGAGTGACTGTGGTCAGTGATTGGTCATTGGGGAGTGACGGCGATCAGTGATTGGTCATTGGGGAGTGACGGCGATCAGTGATTGGTCATTGGGGAGTGAC